>JAFIRS010000188.1:600000-1047862 GCA_018342105.1 Gonioctena quinquepunctata
AAATATTTTTTTGGTGCCTATGGCATGGAAATATATACAGTGAAAAAATGATTGCTTTTAAAATTTCCTTGGTAGTAAAATCTTTATGAATATGGAATATTTCTGCAAATGTGGCCGTTTTTCCGCAATTTCTGGCTCCAGCTTGTCAAGTAATGATATGTAGTATGCTCCTGTAATGGTTTTTCCTTTTTGAAGATAATCGATTAAGATAACTCCATGTCTATCCCAAAAAACAGTCGTTCCCAGCTGAAAAAACAGTTTTTGCTTTGGAGCCGATTCCCCCTTCTCAGTCCACTGTTTTGACTGCATTTTTATTTCTGGGGTATAATGGTGTATCCAAGTCTCATCTACAGTCATTAATGGCCACATTTAAATTCAGTTCCCAAAATTTCAAATGATGGTGCAGAGTCCCTGTACATAACGTCCAACTCTTCTTTGATTTGCGTAATATTTAATAACGATTGTCAAACAACAGCGGGTCCAAAGTGTATGCAATTTTGGTGAGTACCTTTTAAAAGATGGCCAAACACATTCCCTAGCTATTGTTGACAAGTGCTGCCATCTTCAAGTTCAAGACGGAAAACTTTCAGACTACCCTCGTAGCTTGCAATTAGAATTATTTGTTTTTGGACTTGGCTTTTCTACACCAATATTTCCATGAGTAATAATTTTTGTATGGCAAATGTTTTATCTGTGCAAGTGTATTGAATAACCTTGGAAAAAAACATGAAATTATACATAAAAACACTCACTAAATTTGGGGAAAATTATATGACGCCAATAAAGAACTTAGTAATAAAGTTCTCAATATGTAAGTTTGAAAATATAACCATTTGATTGAATAGAGCAGCAACTGTCCATTATCTGGGTCGTCGGGAAAATTACTATCAAAGACATCCTGAGTCAAGTCGATAATTTGCAATGTATGAAAACAGAATCAACGCAGTCTAAAGATGTTTCTTGAAATATGTCTGGTATTATAGGAAGATAATATACACGCTAATGAAAGGTAAGTTTTAATATTTAAACATTGCATTCTTTGTATTGAAAACAATTGCACAATGAAGAGGGAGATGAATTACCTACAATTTACAATTCAATCTTGTATAATTCTATTCAGTTCATAACTTCTTGAACAAAAGTATCGATTAGCGCAAAAGATTGATCAAATTCCGTATTATATACAATCCAATAAAAAAATTCTGACAACCTGTAGATCTGCAACCCATCAAGAGGTGAGAGACTATATGATCTTAGTGGAAGAACACAATATGTTTTTTATAATAACCATGCATCAGTATCTAAACCAATAACTTCAGGGGTTCCCCAAGGATCCGTCCTTGGACCACTTCAGTTTTTAATCTTTATAAATAATATATGTTATCATGTTAAGCCATCTCAGTGTGTCCTGTTTGCAGATGACATTACCTTCTACAATTCTGATACAAATCCAAATGAACTGACAGAGATGGATATCGAAGCGTCGAATAAAATTAGGGAATGGCTTACCCTTAATAATTTAATCCAGAAAATGACATTCACTACAAATCCGTCCCATATCGCGGACGCTCCAATCAAGCTCCTAGGTAACACTCTAGATAATAAATTCAAATGGAATGTACATATAGATATTCTGTGTAATAAACTGTCAAATCGCGATCGAAACGGAGGTTCTGATAATGTCTTATTTTTCACTCGTTCACTCACACATAAGTTATGGCATAATATTATGGGGTAACTTCAGTTTCGCTTGTCGTGTTTTCACTTTGCAGAAGAAGGCAGTTAGGGTGATTGCCAAGGCGGGATTCAGAGACTCACATAGACTGTGAACCATAGGAAATGACGTTAGCTTCAAGAAAATATATAGTTTGTATGAATTTTCTCCGCGATATGACTCTCAAATCACAAAAATGCCGAAAAATTTAATGGTGTACCAATACCTATTTTGAAGCGCTGATTCCAAAAAAGTTGTTCTTTTGGGTGCTAGAAGACTCCTTCATGGTGAAAACTGAAAAAAATCGTGAAAATGTTCCGAATAGGATTTTTTTTTTCGAAAAATTTCGATTCGTATCCACCACATTATAGAAAACCGTTCCCCATCGAATGGTATACGGTATTTTAAAATTTCAAATAGGAGTTCCTCAGGGCTCTGTGTTGAGCCCATTGCTTTTCATCCTCTATATCAATGATTTTTCGCGGTGTAGGAGTAAACAGTCGACAAATAGAATCTACCTATCATATTCATTATCCTTCTATAGATAATCGATTGGTGTATGGTTTATTACGATTTGAACCCCGAATGTATATTTTGTAGTGGCCAGGAATCGTCACGAAATGTACATCGTTCGATGAATAATGAATATCCAGGTGAACCTTTCATCCAATGTCAAAAAAATCGATCACCAAAAGATTCAAACGGATTTTGTTCATCAGATGAAAGGAAAATTCGCGTCTATCAGTGTTTTATGGCCTATAAAAGTCGGAAATAAGTAACCCTTGCAAAGATCTACGGATCTACAAAAACAAATATTTCACTCACCATCCGATCGAAACTACGGTTACCTACGTAAAAGGGTTTGGAAAAAACGAAAATGTGATCATTTTCACAAAAAAAATATATTTTCCCTGGACTTTTCTATTTTAACGATAGATTCATTGTCCTATATCGAGAAGGAAAAACGACAGAGTAATTCTGCGAACGCCAATCGATTCGGGATGGTCGGTTTGGTATAGGGTCGGTTACAGGAAACAATTCGTCGCATCCAATCGGGACCAGAACCAAAACGTAGGAAATGACGTTTGCTTCAAGAAAATATATAGTTTGTATGAATTTTCTCTGCGACATGACTCTCAAATCACAAAAATGCCGAAAAATTTGATGTGAATCCTGGGAAATCGAAGTAATCCGAAAAAAAAAATTCATGGTGTACCTTTACCTATATTAATGGTTTTTACTTCCCATATGGGCGTATTCAACCAATTGGTAAATCATGGGGGTGCAATGGCAATATCACACCCCTGTGTCCCTTCTTCCTACAAATCCGTTGTGATCCGGCCTGAGTACCGGCGTAGAGAAGAAAGGGACTGGTTTGTACACAAAACTTTTGTTAGACTTAGTTTATTTTTTCACTGCACGTTTTCAACGGCGGACATTCACATTGTACATTTACTTGACTTTGAGCCTCAAGGACGCCATATCAAATCAAATCAAAATTTCTTTATTGTCTGAAGAATGAAATTCCTATTGACAAAGTGAAAAAACAGTAAAAAAGAAAAAAGAGAACATCAATAGCAATTGAATATATGCTTATTTTTTATACATACCTCGTTACATATTCAAAAATATATTGAATTTACCTTGTCATTATAACACAAAATTTGTAGAGCAGGTTACTACACGTCAAATTATTCATATAAGTAGAAGTCTATATATACAAAAACATACATTACATAAAATGAATTTCAAACAATATTAATGTTAGTCACTAGACGTCAGTTTATTAAAAATTGGAGGTGTTATTTATAGTATAAAGTTATACATAAAAAAGAAGGGTATATACAGAATTCTGATCTTTACAATTAATTAAATTATGATGAAAATAAAATGGAATAAAATAGAATAAATTAAAATCAACAGAATAGCACATACAAAGTGAATACCCATACGTATCAGTCGATTTAAAAAGCACAACAACCAAAAAGAAACCAAAATAAAAATCTAAAATTTCACAGAATAAAACTCGTCCAACGAGTAGAATGCTCTGTCGAGTAAAACATTTCTCACAGAACTTTTGAATTTTTTTTTATCCATAATCGTTTTAATTTCGTTAGGTAAATGATTGAACATTTTTATGCCATTATATATAATGGAATTTTTTATTTGTGCAGATCTTGGAATCGGTAAGGTTATATTTAGGGTTTGTCTTGTGATATATTGTGCGGTGCCATTCACTCGATCCCTAAACTTACTGTGAATTAGGCAAATTGTTTCTAATATATAGATACAAGGTAAGGTCAAGATTCGTTGTTCTATGAACAAGGGCTTACAAGAATCCCTGAATTTAGCTCTGCACAAGTATCTAATTGCCCTTTTCTGCAATACGAAAATAGATTCGAATAAAAATCCACTACAAGACCCCCAAAAGCAGATTCCATATCTCAGATGAGAGTCAATTACCGCATGGTATACCTTTTTGGCCATATCCCTACCAAGTTCCCACGAGGTCGTTCTCACTGCAAAACATCCAGAGGCTATTTTTTGCCCAGTTTTTTTATGTGGTCCTCAAACTTTAACTTTTCGTCAATGTACAAGCCAAGAAACTTCGTTGTTCTTGTACTGCTAATAACTTCATTACCCAGATACAGTTCTGGCAGATGACCTTTAAAGGTGAGGATATTCGTTTTCGATATGTTTAACGATAATAGATTGGCATCGCACCCTTTTTTTACCTTTATAAGATCATTATTGATTTGTAGATGCAGATTAACGTCATTTCTATTATTCCAAAGTATGGTAGTATCATCTGCGAACTGAGTAAACTTTCCCGTAATCTTTATTGCGGCTAGATCATTATGTAGATTAAAAGAGAATTGGGCCAAGCACTGATCCTTGAGGTACTCCCCATTTGATGAATAATTGTTGCGATAATTTGTTCTGAAGAGACAGCTTTGCTGGCCTGATAAGTACGACTCAAACCACTTCAGAAGTATATCTCTGAAGCCATACCTTTCTAATTTCTTCAACAGGATTTTATGGTTGACACAGTCAAACGCTTTTGTTAGATCACACAGAACTGCTGCCACAACATCTCCATCATTAAGATTGATATAAACATCCTGTAGTAGGTTAAAAATAGCATCACTAGTTCCTTTAGATCTTTGGAACCCAAATTAAAAAGAATGTTTAACGTTATGCTTTTCCAAAAAAGTCATCATTCTATTTTTTACAAGCTTTTCAATTAATTTAGAGAGGGAAGGTAACAATGAAATGGGTCTAAAGTTGGCTGGATTTTCAATATCCCCACCTTTATGTAACGGAATCACCACCGCCTCCTCCGTGGCTCACTCAACGATATTATCCTATATAGATATCCTACCGCTCATGTATCATTTTAAATTTCCCGCAAGCAGAACAGCAGTTCGGATGGTTTCGTACACCTTCGGGATCGTATGAGCAAGGGCTAGACGCTTGTCACACAGACTCGTATGTAATAGAAAGAGAGAGAGAGGGGGCATAACGCTTTTTTGGAACAAAGTTCCTTTGCGCGGTAGGTGTTGACTGGTAGAAATCGTCACGTAAGAAAAAAGCGTTATGCCCCCTCCATGCGACTTTCTTTCTCTATCTGTCTCTTTCTATTATATACGAGTCTGTGTGACAAGCGTCTAGCCCTTGCTCATATGATTCCGAAGGTGTTCGAAACCATATCGGTAGGATATCTATGCGAATACATGTCGGATATTATCGTTGAGAGGTACCTAATACGTGGAAGATATTTTTGTTTCTTTTATATTTCTATAGATAGATAGATAGATACTTTATTAATCATGCTATGTACACAAAATACATTTATGACAGGTCACAGTTAAAAAAATAGTAAAATTGTAGTTCACAAGTAGTAAAAAAGTTTGTGTCAAAATATGTGTAAATAAATAAATAAAACAAAATGAACACAATAGAGCATCAATATGCTATTCCAGACATAATAGACATCACATACAAGAACTTGAGCATAAGTCAATCAATCATATCATCAACCATTTAAAATAATTGAAAAGTTATTGACAAGTCATGATTCCCTGAGCATAGTTACACCTTGCCTTACACATTTAACATATTCCTCAAGAGAGTAGAAGGGGTTTTCGAGCAAAAATAATTTTATTGTTTTATTGAAAGCAAACGTTCCTAATTTTCTAACTTCTCCTGGAAGAATGTTGTAGACGTTCAAATTCAGTGAATTATTTTGGGATTTACTGAGCCTATGTCTAGGTCCTCTTATTATATCTGCACCTCTGGTGTTGTGTTGGTGAATGTCTGATTGTGTTATTAATGTGGGAATTCTTTTGTGAATTTCTATCAAAGTATTCCAAATGTAAATGGAAGGAAGAGTCATGATTTTTAAATTTTTAAACAGTGGTCGGCAGGTTTCTCTATAATTTGCATTGCACAGAATTCTAATAGCTTTTTTTTGTTGTCGGAAAACGCTAGAAACTGCAGATGAGTTTCCCCAAACTACAATGCCATAATTAAGATGAGAATGGAATAAAGAAAAATAAACTGATCTCAGGGTGTTTATATTTGTGCAATGTCTGAGTTGTCGAATACAGAAAAGAGAGCGCGACAGTTTCAAATTAAGTTGCCTGGCGTGCTCGGTCCAGATTAGCTTATCGTCCAAAATGAATCCTAGTAGCTTCACATTTTATCCTCTGGGATGGGTTTCCTGGTAGAGATTATCAAGTTTTGTGATTTATTGTTGTTTAATTTCAGCTTGTTAGCTATGAACCACTGTTCAGCTTTCTCTTCAATTTCTTCCGATACGCTTTCTAGGGAATTATATTCCTCATGAGAATAAATTAAAGTAGTGTCATCTGCATATAGAACACTTTCATTTGGGGCCAAAAAGGAAGGAAGATCATTAATATAAATTACAAACAACAGTGGGCCCAGGACCGAACCCTGTGGGACACCAAATTTAACGTCTCTAAAACTGGACAATTCGTTATTGAAAAATACAGCTTGGAAACGATTTGTCAAATACGATTCAATAAGTGTGAGAGTGATACCTCTGATTCCGTAGTAGCTGAGTTTTTCAAGAAGGATTTCATGGGAAACACAATCAAAAGCTTTAGATAAATCGCAGAGAGTAATACCCACATGATTTCCCTGTTCAAGACCCGCAACTATTTGCTCAACCACCCTCATTGTTGCACTTGTTGTTGAATGATTTTTTCGAAAGCCAAATTGTTCATTACTAAAAACTTGCTGTCTTCGAAGTACTTGGATAATCTTTGCTTTAAGATAATTTCAATCAGTTTCGAAAAAATACTGATGATAGAAATGGGTCTATAATTATCAGTTTCATCCCTATTCCCTTTTTTGAAAAGCGGAATGATTTTGGAGTATTTGAAAATATCTGGAAATTTACCAGTTTCGAAAATTTGATTAATTAGGTTTGTTAGAGGCTCTGCAATTGTATCAATAGTTTCTTTTAAGATTCTGCTACTAAGTTCATGGAAATCTAGGCATCTTGAGTTTTTCAGAGATAAGATAGCTTCTCTGACATCAGAAATTGTTACAGGCTGCATGAAAAATGAGGAAGATGGAGCGGGAAAATTTTTGTAATTTAGGAATGTTGTGGTGGGTACATGTGGTAAAGATTTGATTATATCTTCGGCCACGTTGGAAAAAAATTCAACGAAATCATCAGATAATAGTTTGTCCGTTGAAGTGTCGCATTTACACTTAGAATTGTTCCTTTCGAAATTTATCAAGCGCCAGCTTGCTTTCGATTTATTTTCAGCATCTGAGACATACTTATCATAAGCTGTTTTTTTAGTTAAAATTAACTGTTTTTCATAGTGTTTTTTATAACGTGTGTTTAGATGATTATATCCTTTTTTGGACATAATGTCTTATGTTTTTTGTATGCCGAAGTTGGATTAATGGTTTACATTGAATATGTGGCACGTCAATTTGATATAAATAATATAACAAATAGTATTATTAGGAATAAAATACCTTTCACTGTGGCGGAGTTTGGAAATTGATATACAGGGTGTCCCACGACGATTAAGACAGGGAATATCTCGGAACTCGAGAGTAGTGGAGAATTGTAATTTTGGGGTTGTAAATTAAAGCAATTGGTGCAGCTGTTTTTGATATTATGTTACCCAATGAGCTTTTTGTTTTCAGTCACGTGACATCAGATTCACAATTATTAATGGGACAACCTGTATATTTTGACATTTCTATGTTCCTCCCGATAAAACGATTCCAACAAACTATCACACTTGTGGTCTAAAACGATTAATTTAAGAACTGGGCCCACGACGATTTGTTAATAAAATATTAATAATAATAATAACATAGTCTTTATTTCATGGAATATTTCATATTTTTATACATAGTCAAAATACAAAAACCAAAAATGAAATAGGCGTCAAAAAAACAAGACCACATTTAACCATGTGAGTAGTATTAGAGCTATGTGAATGTATGTAGGAAATATTAATGATTATTATAATTTTGCCTTGTTTTACTGATCACAAAAAATATAGGACTGCCCCAATATACAGGGTGACCCTAAACTAGGCAAAATTATAATAATCATTCATATTTTATTAACAAATCGTCGTGGGCTCAAGGATGTTGAAGTACCTGTAGTTCTTAAATTAATCGTTCTAGACCACAAGTGTGATAGTTTGTTGGAATCGTTTTATCGGGAGGAACATAGAAATGCCAAAATATACAGGTTGTCCCATTAATAATTGTGAATCTGATGTCACGTGACCGAAAACAAAAAGCTCTTTGGGTAACATAATATCAAGAACAGCTGCACCAATTGCTTTAATTTACAACCCCAAAATTACAATTCTCTACTACTCTCGAGTTCCGAGATATTCCCTGTCTTAATCGTCGTGGGGTATAGGTGCATGGTATAATGACAATTAAATGTGATGGAATAGAAAACGTCAACTTTTAAAGTGAAAAATATTGAGAAAAAAGAAAAACAAAATGTTGGATACATAAGATTGATGGCAACATATTCTGCTACCTCGATATTATTTATAATTAACTATTTTATGTCTAATTTTTAGTAAATAAAATATTAAATTAAACTTTTCGATTTGATCCCTCATTTTACATTATTTGCATTGAAAAATGATAGAAAATAAAAACATAAAAATATACAGATTACAGAGATATATATGAGAGAGAAAGTCTCATGGAGGGAGCATAACGCTTTTTCTTTACGTAATGATACATCTCCAAATTGAATTACATTCGGAATTGAAGAAAAAGCGTAAGGAACTTCGTTTCTGACCGCACACGATTTTTTCTTTCGTGACGATTTCTACCAGTCAACACCTACCGCAAGCCGCATAAAGGACTTCGTTCCAGAAAAAATATTATACAGGGTGTTAGTGAATAAGTGCGACAAACTTCAGGGGGTGATTCTGCATGAAAAAATGACATGCAATTAAGAATTTTATGTTCATTATTGGCGCGCATACGGGTAATAATCTCAACTTTTTGTAAAGAAAAAATGGTACGCCATTGTGATATTTCAAATTGAAATTTTGAATTCCTCGTTCAATTTGTGACAAAAAATCCCTCTTGCCTTTTTTTCGTATGGGGCGCCGTTTTTATGCAAAAAAATAAAACATCTTAACGCGTATTTGTCATTACTTTAATACATTATCTAGTAGCGATGCTAGTAAGCTATATACTGTCAACATTCTGTTAAATACGAATATTTCAACGAAATGTCAAATTAGCGTTTCTTCATTTTTAAGCTTTTAGTTTGGTATAACATTAATGATAATAAGTAATTAATTTTTATTTTATCGAAAAGAATGGAAAATTATACTGATGCGGAATTGTCAGACATGCATTTTGTCTATGGTCGAAGTAATGAAAATGGTCGGCAAGCTCGACGATTGTATGCTGAGTTATACCAGGACGTAGGGTACCCCATCACACAATGTTTGCTCGTCTTCACCAACGTTTGCGCTAAAATGGTACATTTAAGAAACAAACGGCTGACTGCGGTCGCCCTCGAGAAGTAAGAACTGTACAACTAGAAGAAGCAGTTCTCGAGTTAATTGCGGAGTCACCTGAAACAAGTACTCGAAAAATTGCCAACATACTGAATGTAAGCAACTTCACTATATTTAAAATTCTTAAAGAACAGCAATTGTATCCGCTTCATATTCAACGTGTGCAAGCTCTTGTTCTTACTACCTAGAGACTTTTTCCGCGCCTAGTTTTTTGGCATTGGATTCTTCATCAAATCGCTCAAATTCCTAATTTTTTAAATGGCGTTTTGTTTACTAACGAGGCTAATTTTGGACGACAGGGTATACGAAATTTCCATAGCAATCACCTCTGGGCTGAGGAAAATCCACATGGAATCTTTGAAGCTCATTTTCAGCATCAGTTTTCAGTAAATGTATGGCATGGGGTACCTGATGATCATTTAATCGGTCCATATTTCCTCCACAACAACTAACAGGCGACTCTTACCTTAATTTTTTACAGGAAGAGTTACCTGTTCTTCTTGAAGAAATTCCTCTACAGCTGAGACAACATGCATGATGGTGCACCAGTACATTTCAGCATTATTGTACGTAATAACTTAGATACAGTATATCCAAATCGTTGGATAGGTAGGGGAGGTACGGAACATTGGCCTACTCGATCTCCGGATTTAAATCCTCTAGATTTTTGCATTTGGGGTTTTCTTTAAGTCACTAGTTTATTCCACTCCCGTCGAAAATGTTGAAGACCTGAGGAATCGAATTATAGCCGGCTGTGAGACAATAAGAAATACACCAGGAATATTTGCGCGAATACGACAATCAATGAGGCGAAGAGTTGAATCTTGTATCACGTCTGAGGGAGGTCATTTTGAATATTTGTTGTAGCTTTGCGCCTATTTATTTATTAGTGTTATTTTCTGTTATTGTTCTGGTTTAACGTTATTGTATTAGATAGTTCTTGATAATGTATTAAAGAAATGAAAAATACGCGTTAAGATGTTTTATTTTTTTGCATAAAAACGGCGCCCCATACGAAAAAAAGGCAAGAGAGATTTTTTGTCACAAATTGAACGAGGAATTCAAAAATGATTTTCCATTTGAAATATCTCAGTGGCGTACCATTTTTTCTTTAAAAAATTGAGATCATTACCCGTATGCGCGCCAATGACGAACATAAAATTCTTAATTGCATGTCAAAAATGCGCAATAACTACCTCTTTAAACTCACCAAATTTCATTTGCATATCTCGACCGGTTTCAGAGCAATAAATAAATCACTTTTTAAGAAAAACTTTATCTCGGAAAACGAAGCATTTGCAGACAAAAGTTATATAGCAAACTGTCATTATTTTTTCATGCAGAATCACCCCCTGAAGTTTGTCGCACTTATTCACTAACACCCTGTATGTGTAAAGAACTGCATGTAGGTTTCGAGTTTCTGAATAAATTCCATAGAATTTTTTTGTCCCGAATTGTTCATGTCTGAGCCAGTCCAATGAATCATTTATGAAGATGAAAGATATACCGGGGAAGTTGAATTTACCGATTTTTTGTCTGAAGGTGGTCAACAGATAGCCGTGGTATCAGGAGGCAGTAAAATTCTCGCCACAGTACCAGCAAGGTCCGGTCAAAACATGCTGCTATTCCAAAGTTTCACCAACCAGCACAGAAAAGGAGCCATATCAGCTGTAAAATACTCCACAATCCAACCAATCTCCGGAATCTCTTCTCAAAGCCTAGCTGGAGTGAGTGCCCAACCGCCTGTAATACTTCCATCGAATTCTGTTGCCACAGCTGTAGCGCTTGGCCAGCCCTTGACGTTGAAAAAAATTGGGGACGACAGGGACAACAATGAATTGCTTTTGACGATTTCTCATCCGAAAGATGAACCGAAAGATTTAAATGATGTGCCACAACCTGATAGTAGCACAAGCGTTTCTAGTGATAGTGTTGATATTAAAATGGAGCCAGATATTAGAAATGAATCAGATAACCCCAGAGAAAGGATTTATCAGACGTTCCAGAAATCTGTAATCACGAACTCTGTTGGGACTTCTGTTATTGCCACAACGTCTACTGCTTGTAACAGAGAGGAGGAAAATGTTTCTCAGAACATAATCAACGTTATGCCTACAGGTAGCATGAAAGGTATAATAATTACTATAATTAGTATCCGCTTTTGTATTTAGAATTTTTTGTTTTTAGGTGAACCCAAATCCGTTGAAAGGGTGCAATCAGTATTAGTGACAGCATGTTCTTCTAATGGGCCAATGTTGTCACACTCCACCCCAAGGTATAGGAAACCATCGGATTCTGGACGAATAAATAACAACGATCTGACGAGTAAAGAGGAATTTCTACATAACGGCGATAAGGTGAGAATAAATATATATATATTTTTATTCCTGTAACATTCAGCTTTTTCCACGTTCGGATATTAAAAAAATATTCAGACTATCATCAGAAGTTTGACAAAAGGGGGGCAGAGGAATAATAAAAATATTCTGGGCCAACCACCCCCGACGCTCGGTATTTTTTTCTCTCGGGAATCTCCATTATTCTTCATCATGGATGCTCTGACAAAATATGGTGGTGGCAGAAACTCCAATAAAAATATTGCTGAGGCCAACCCACCCCGACGCTCGGTAATTATTTTCTCTCGATGGAATCCTCCATTATTCTTTATCATGAATGCTTTGACAAAATATGGTGGTGGCAGGAACTCTATTAACAATATTGCTGAGGCTAACCCACTCCCGACGCTCGGTAATTTTTTTCTCTCGATGGAATCCTCCATTATTCTTCATCATGAATGCTTTAACAAAATATGGTGGTGGCAGGAACTCTATTAACAATATTGCTGAGGCTAACCCACTCCCGACGCTCGGTAATTTTTTTCTCTCGATGGAATCCTCCATTACTCTTCATCATGAATGCTTTGACAAAATATGGTGGTGGCAGGAACTCTAATAAAAATATTGCTGAGGCCAACCCACTCCCGACGCTCGGTAATTTTTTTCTCTCGATGGAATCCTCCATTACTCTTCATCATGAATGCTTTGACAAAATATGGTGGTGGCAGGAACTCTATATATTGCTGAGGCCAACCCACCCCCGACGCTCGGTAATTTTTTTCTCTCAATAGAATCCTCCATTATTCTTGATCATGAATGCTTTAACAAAATATGGTGGTGGCAAGAACTCTATTAAAAATATTGCTGAGGCCAACCCACCCCGACGCTCGGTCATTTTTTTCTCTCGATGAAATCCTCCATTACTCTTCATCATGAATGCTTTGACAAAATATGGTGGTGGCAGGAACTCTAATAAAAATATTGCTGAGGCCAACCCGCCCCCGACGCTCGGTAATTTTTTCCTCGATGGAATCCTCCATTATTCTTCATTATGAATGCTTTGAAAAATATGGTGGTGCCAGGATCTCTAATAAAAATAATACGCTCGGTAATTTTTTTCAATCGATGGATTCCTCCATTATTCTTCATCCTGAATGCTTTGACAAAAAACATATTCCGCATGACTCAAACTCAAAGTGTTATCTACAATAACTGCTAAATATTTTATTACAGATAAATGTTGAATATCATTCAAGCATAATATAATTAAAAGTGGCCCTAATACACTTCCTTGAGGGACACCAATATTGATGTTTATCTAATAAGGAATTGTTGATAAGAGGTGTTTTTTTTTCACTTGGGTAACTTACAAACCATGCCAGAGCAAAACCAGTTATTCCATAATAATTAAATTTTCCTACATTTTTCTGCCAATTGTTCCAAATAATCGTTTGATCGTTACTGATTTGTTTGAGAATATGAACAGGATGTTCATAAAATCAGATGTATTTATTGTTATCATACGAATTTTTCCATTTAGAGAAAATATACTGGATAGCTGATTACATGAGTGACTGTTTTGAAACCCAGATTATTGACCCAAAATAATTTATTATTAACTAATGGAAATTTATATTTTCAGACGAACAATGACCAGAAACATTTTCGAACGAATGCCACCTACTATGTGAACAAAACGAAAAAATCGAACGTGGACTCTCAAAAACACGATAGCGAAATGCAAAAGCAAGCTGCCATGGAAAGAGAGTTGAGGCTCCAAAAATCCCTTTCTGAAGAGTGTGAGGATTTAGGCGTAGATGAACCAAGTACCAGTGATTTGTTTCCCGAGGCCGACCTACTCTTTGATTCAAATCATTCCCCGTCATTTGATCAGACATCGCAGGATATTATAAAGAGAGCTCCACAAAGTAGCGAAATCAAAGAGGAAGTGAAGGAAACTATGAATTTGTTCAGTGATGATGAGAATTCAGGTTCGCTTCGTACGGATTTGTTCGAATACGTAGAGTACCAGACTGTAGAGACAGCTTTAGCAAGGCAGCTAATGAACGGCAACAACAGTGCTGAGTCAGGGTCTTCAGGCTGCGAAGACAACACGCTTCTTCCAAAATGTGCTAGGATGTCGGAAGTTACTTTGAATTCTCCGATTTCTCCTGAAATATATCAAGAAAGTAGTTTGCACAAGTATAAGTTTAAATACAGCAACAGGAAGAAAGGTGAGAAAATTAGACAAAGTGATTTTGGTGGGGAAGTTGTTTCTAGTTCCGAAGACACGATTGGCAGTGCGGAATTGAGAGGAGTCTGCGAAGAAGAAAATTTCAAGGTAGTGCATGTGGCAATAACTAAAACGGACCTTGTGAAAGAGGGGGAGATGTGCGAGTTGCATTACGATGAAGACCTGGATTCTCCGAGTGGTAGAGGAGCTAGAAGGAGTGTAAGAAAACTGTGTTCTTGTTGTAACGGTTCACAAGATGGTAACATAGGGAAAAAACGAGCTCCGCCTTCCAGACCACACACACCGGCAGCGACGCACAAAAAAGCTTTTCTCAACAAGAAAAGATAGTGCACCTTTACATTTTAGCATGTTCTAATTAGTTGTTGGTTGTTTTTGTTGATGAGTTGGGTCGCTGGTCACACTCTAGTACAAATAATTGTATTGACAGCCGGTGTTGTAGTCTGGGAGACTGGACTTCTTGTATAGTCATTGCTACATCCGCAATCTAGTACCTCTATTTGTAAATTTCCCTCGTATATGTAAAATATTTAAATTTTATGTGCAGTTTGTCGTTGTATATAACTAATTTAATAGATAATTTATCATATACAGACAGACTTGGTCTGTCTAATAAGCGTCATGCTGCTCTTTTATTGAGAATGCAATAAGTTACACATCTAAGTGTGTACTTTCTTTTTGAAATTTACAATATTTATAATTCGTTCATTCACGAGTGAGTCCATCTATTATTCTCGTCAAGTTTCTGTATATATTTATTGATGTATTTATTTTAATTTATTTATTTATTTATCAACCATTGAGAGTATCCGTACTATATATTGATCTTATAAATATTATTTTGTGTGAACGCATATATTTACAGCTTTAAAACTGTCTAGTCTTTTCAAAATAGTTTCACAGTTTTAATAAACAACTCTAACCTTTTTTATATTTTTTTATATTGTGCAGAGGATGATTTATCAATGCAATTATCCATATTCAAATCTTCAATTCAATGTTCGGGGTAATTCACAACTACAGAGGCAGCTCAGTGACCTGGAAAGTCAGGAAATTTCATAATTAAAGTAAAATTCAGTGGATAATCATTAAATTGAAAAATTTAGTACCAAACTGAAACTTTCAATCAAGTATCAGTGTTTATATCCTCAATTTTTTATACTGGGGTCCTGATAAGTCAGAAAATGTAATAATTCAAGAAGAGCTCACTGAATAGTCATGAAATTGGAAGATTTTTTACAAAACTTTTTATCACTGTATAGCTCTAAATTCCTTAGTTTAATATACTGAGACCTCAGCTACCTGAAATGTCTGGAAATTTCATAATTCAAGTAGAATTCAGAGAATGTTGGCTTTTGATTACTCAATTCTTTACACTGGGATCTCATCAACATGGAAAGTCCGGAAATTTCATAAATCAAATAGAATTTGGTTAGTCATGGAATTGGAAGATTTACTACAAAAATCAGGGAATTCGGAACTAAACAACGGAACTAATCAACGAAACTTTCAACTTCTTGTTGGCAACAATATACTACGGTTTTCATGATAAGGTCGACTAAACTGTATTGAAAACTTCAGAGTACACTTCAGTTCAATTTGAAAATATCAAATCATTTCTGTTCAAAAATTATTTTTGTCGCCGGGATCATGTTGTTTGTACGATGGCGTATTGGCGCCATCCTACCAGTATATTTTTTTATTGAATTCTCAAAATCGGGCCTTTTTTTCTCAAAATTTTTAGATTTTTTCTCAAAATGTTGAATTTTATTCTCAAATTTTTGAGAAAAAATCTCAACATTTTGAGAATAAAAGTCAACATTTTGAGAAAAAAATCTCAAAATGTTGAGAAAAAAAGTCAACATTATGAGATTTCAATAAAAAAAATACTGGTAGGATGGCGCCAATATGCCGTCGTATGTTTGGGATTCCCTCATCTTGGAAAGTTTTTTGACTTTCAATTCTTTTTTTACATGAAATGAAGGAATGGAAAGCCAACCATTTCCCCACAGACCCAAACAAGTACATTTTGCTTCTATTGAGATTGGAAAGAGTAACATGTTTGGTACTGCCAAAATATATATGAATATATTCAGTTCATATATTCAAAAGAAACATATTTCATGACGGAATAATTCATAAAAAAATTGCCGTCGATTGAATGGAAAGACAGTTTCTTATATTTTCATCGAAATTATCAGAATTATTCATTATAATTTTTTTCGGAGCTTCATTTGGATTTGAATGAGTAAAAAGTATTGTTTCCTTGCAGATTATTTTTTTTTAATTCATCCTCAGAGCTTTATAAAGATGAATGTTAATTGAATCATGATGGTTTAAAATTGCCTTTGTTGTATTGATATATTTTATAAAAAGTGCAAAATATTACCTCTTTTAGAATTGAGAGACACGGGATCTGTAAGATCACAACTGTTTCTGGTTTCTTTGGCATGTTCAACTAGAGCAATGTGTTCCGAATTCCCTCTGTTCAGATAACATCCTGTTTGATCCACATAGCATTTCGTACAATTGATTTATGAACAATTTCGGATTGTATCACTGGGAGAGTATTTGTTATTTGACGCGAAAAAAAAACGTGTGTCTTCACATATTACATTCGTGAAATTTATATTCAACTATTGGATAAATATTTTGTTGTATTGTCCAAGAAGCAAATTAAAGAAAGAGTCGATGGCGTTGAAAATTAATTCCTTGTAAAGGAAGAAGTTGCAAAGTAGTAACACTATTTGGACACTAACAGAAGCACACAAACATAGTTTGGAAGTCATCAAAATAAGATTTCAAGAGCCAAAACAAAATTAGATATAATAAGGAATAAAACATACAAGAAAACTAAAGGGGTGGAATAAAAAAAAAAAAAAATTTTTTGGAAAAAAGGGGCTTGAGACTAACAAGTATTTGAAGATATAAGAATCAGAAAAAAACCAAAAGGCATAAGCAATAATGAGTAAAACAAGCACTAGACAATCGAGGAAAGAAATGGAATGAGATGATATAGAGGACCCACGCAAGAAATCAACTCCACCTATAGCCTTATTTCCAGGAGGCTAGAAGGGCTATATGTTACAAGTTTTAATAGCCTTAAGAATATTTCTGAATTATTTTCACCTTGGAATATGACTAACTGAATTAAAAAGTCCGTGTTTAATCCCCCTGCGCACCTCTTCTAGAATTGATAATTCTTGAAAAATGTTCATCAATACATGATTTTTGACAGAATAGGGTTGTATATTGGAAAAGATACGGGATTTGCAAAATAAAAATGTTTTTCCTGACATGTTTGACTAGAGCAGTGCAATTAATGACATTCAGTTTTGTTGTGCATCTCCAGTGTTCCAAATTCCCCTTATTCATTCGATGTCCTGTTTGACCCATACAGTATTTCATACAATGTTACAATTGATTAATAAAAAATGGGGGACTATTTGTTTTTTAACGTAATAAATTAAATTTTCTCGACGGAGTTCTTTTTTGATGACTTCATCATTCGGAACAAGTTCAAGCCTCTTTCACACATGGTTCTACATACATTACATACAGATTTTTCAACTGTTATTGTATAATTAATCTTGAACCAGATGAAGATAATAAAAAAAACAATTACACAAATTAACATGTTAGAAAATCTGGAAATATTTCAGTGAATTTTGTCACTTTTAGAACCCTTGAAATTTTCAAATTTCTATATGAAAGAATCTTAAAAAAATTTATATTCTGTAATACTTTTGCAGTGGCTTTTTTAATGCCTAAGTATATGCAATATTTCAAGATAATTTATAATTGTTGACGGAAAATGAATAAAATTGTGCTAAATTGCCAGTTGGCCAACAAACAATACAAACATAAAAAAGATTTGTGATTCAGTCCGACAATAAATTGCAATCATTCAAATATGTTCCAAAAAGAATTCATATTTTTTTAACGTTCTTTGTATAGTTAAAATATTTTAATTTTCGATCGTAATTACATAAATTTGTATTTTGAGTGTCCTATTAGGAGATATTTGAAAATATTAAAGATAAACTATTTGTGTAATAAGAATTAATGATGACGGATAATACTGAATACAATTATTTATACTAAGAAACAACGATCCAAAGATAAAAATTCACAAACTATTCTTTTTCATTACATTTGGCAACCAACAATACCAACTCGAGGCAAGCTTCGCACAATATAAGTTAGATGTAGCTAAGTGATTTTAATTGGGTATTCAAACTTAGGGATGGAATAATAGTTATTTATTGTAAGCAACACGAGAGCTCAGCTCGAGTGTTTGCTTTTCTTGAGTGTTTTATATGGCTAATAAGATACGAAATGCAATACATTTTATCCACAAATGTTATGTTATAAACATGAAGACTTTTCCTTATTTGATGTTTATGACAGTGTCTGAAAATTCATAAAATATGTTGTTTGAGAAGGTTATGATATATGGTTTCTATGACAAATGGTTTATTTTTTTGTTTATTATGTGAGTGTTCATTATCAGGCAGTGTTTTAATGACTCAATAAGACACTGTGTCTCATGATCATAAGACACTAGTGTTTTATTAACCTCATAAGACGTTTGTAAAGAGAAGAATTATACATGCCAGCTGAGGATAAAATAATTTTCATACTAGCGAGGAATGTAGTTAATTTCATATTTGAAAGCGAGATCAGTAAACATAGGCGTTGAGTAAATATATATCAATCTCACCGCGAGATTTGGTGGGTAGAATGTTTCAGGCCTATCATTTTGTTTCTTCAAAATTGGATATCTCAGATAAGCAAATTTTACATAAGATGAGATAATTGACATACCGGTAGGAGGATTGAATATATTTTCTTTTTGATATCCTATGTTTCTGTTTCAAGGTTGTTATTTTAGAATCATTCAAAAGTGCAATTTGTGTATATTAATTTTAACTTAAAATAAGTTTGATATAATGGTGGATTCATTCTGTGAAAAGATCCTTCGTTTGCGTATTACTTTTGAAAAAAGTATATTCATTCACATTTTGAACTACATAACATTTTATACTGTCCCTAAGATACATTTCGTCTTATGATATTATTGAAGTTTGTAATCACTTTTTTGACCTTATTAGTAATCTTGCTTCTCATGGAACTCTACTGGTAATTTTTTTATTTTAGCATATGAAATATTTTTTCTTGTCCTAGCTTTAAGGTAAGTAAAACTGTTGATAAATAGCAATTCCATGGGATGGAAGACTGTTTTTTTTATGGAAAATTGTGATACTTGATGCTCTCTGATATAGAAAGTGATTCTGGAACCTAGAAAAATCAGGGTTTCATCAAAATATTGATATTATGTTCTGGTGTTGTGGTATTTTCAATATTATGTATAGAATTTGGAAAATATGTAATTTGCATCAGGCACAAAAAAGATTTGTTTCCGACAATGAAAATGCAGATAATCTGATTTTTAGACATTCCCCAGCGAGCAAAAACATCTCAGAGATGTTAAAAGTACGAGATTTTAGACATTGAACTCCACTGCGATGTTCTGTTTATACATGAATAGAACTTTTATAGAACAGCCAATGTCCACCGTAGGGGTCGATTTTCAGGATGTTAAAAAATAACTTGTGCTAAGTTTTTTTGATAGCCTTTTCATAGACAACAGAACATTCCCAAAACGTTTTGCCCACATTAAATCTGTAAATAAAACATTTTTAGAGATCACTTTCTGAAGCCTTTTGTTATTTATTTGGACATTTGAAGGTGACACATTCTATTTGAAATGGAGTTTTTTTTAGGATGTATTGTATTGTATTGTATTTTATTTAATCCATCGAGCTGAGTAGCTATTGGACAAATCAGGTGGTACAAGCAGTTTTTAGCAATAAAATTACAGATGACAGACAGTATAGAAAACAATCACTTAAAACATATACATATATGCAAATAAACTATACTAGATTGACAATACAGAAAACAGTCACTTGAACACATTTATGTAAATGAACTATTCCAATACAGGATTATCAAAGTAGTCCTTTATACTGTAGGGGCAGAGGTCGAGGAGAAGTATTTTTATTTTTTATGAATATAGGCAGTTCATCAATTTCTTTTATCTCTTTAGGGAGGACATTATAAAGTCGAAGTCCAAAAGGATATCTGGTGATTTTTGGGATATTGTAAGAAAGGCGTTTGAAACATGTTTTTTTTTCTAGTGTCGTGGTTATGTATTGATTTATTCTTGATTAATTTTCCACGCTGTCTGTGAATATAGATCGAGAGTTCATATATATATAATTCCCTACATGTGGTTCCGTTTGGGGCATTTGCTAGACACCGCACAATTCTCTTTTGGGCAACAAAAACATTCTGAACGCTAGACGAATTTCCCCAATAGTTATTCTATACGTAATTCTACATTGAATTTCACCAAAATAGAAGAGCAGCATTCCATGAATATCCAAAATGGTTTTTAAGTATCTTCATTGGAAACATTTAGTGTTCAATGTTTTAGCTAGTGCTTCACAGTGAGCATTGAACGATAAATGTTGGTCTAGTTTGACACCAGGAAAGTTATACATTCCTCTTTATCTATAGTTTCGTGATTTATCACTATATCCAAGTTGGGAATTTTATTGTTTTGTCTATTGCGAAAATTCATATGATTGGTTTTGGAAGCATTTAGGAACAGTGAGAGTGCATAAGACCACTTGCAAAGTGATTCGCAGCTGGTGTTAATTTATATTTTGAATTTGACCTGTTGCTTCGTCTGTGAATGAGATCGTGGAGTCGTCAGCATACAGATAAGTATGTGCATCGTGGAGTACTAGGGGTAATTCATTTACATAAATGATAAATAATATGAGACCCAGCACTGACCCCTGGGGAACCCCTATTCCAGTTGAAAGTGGGTTCGAAATATGTTTTCACGTTGTCTTCTATGTGATTTATCCTAACTTTCTGAAGATAAGAAAAAAACCATTCATAGATTCGAGTTTTCCACGGATTCCATATTGATAGAGTTTATCCATCAGGAGTCCATGCTGAACACAGTCGAAAGCTCGGCTAAAATCACAAAATATTCCAACCGAATCATCACCTGCTTCCATGGAGTCCAGGATTTTTTCATAGGTAACTGTGGAACGACCAGTGCGGAAACCATGCTGGTTGTCCACTATTATAGAGTTCTTATCCAGAAAATTTAGTAATTGTTTCAAAATTGCATACTCAAAAATGTTCAAGATAACTGATGGAGTTGTTATAGGACGGTAGTTTTCTAGATTTTCAGAATTTTCTTTTTTTAAAATAGGAGATACTAGAGCGGTTTTCATTCTACTTGGAAATATTCCAACCTGTAGCGACAAGTTAATAAGGTATGTGAGTGGTTTGATGATACAATTCAATGTTCATCATGTAATCTAAATGAAGATTATTTTCGAAAAAGAACTTGACACATTCTGAGTGAAACTTTTCCATTAATTTATTCTGTTAGGATGATAGTGTTGATGTTGAAAACTAAAAATGAAGTTTTTTTATAACTGAAATTAAGATTTCATCTCATGAAACAGATTCGATGTGAAATATACTAACCACCAATTTTGAACATAATTGCAATATGGTTAGATATTTTCTTATATATTTAGAAAAATATTCATTTTCACAGTGATTCTTCAGTTTTATCACAAACCGAATTCTTCTATTTGAAGAGTCAATACATTTCAGTTCGCATAAGTCTGTTGGAAAACATGAGGAGTTGTTTTTAATTTTCCAACTCCCATAATCTGTAAACTAACAAAGTTCCTAATGGAAAAATGTATAAAGAAAACAGGCCATTTTTTCCCAGAATCTTCAACGATACAGTTTGAACATGTCATTACAGATTCGAACACCCTAGCAAAAAATACACATTGTATGCTTTTGAGGTTATATTATGTTTCTGGACTATGCTAATACATTTAATTCATGTAATACTTACTTATTACTTATTCAGTGATATCAAAAATGTCTATTATATAATTGGTAACGTTCACCACACTTAAAAATTTTAAAAAACTTCAACCAACGCTTCAAAGTATTCCATGTGCCAGTCACAATCCAGTGTTGTTCTGCTAGTCATTTGGACATTGGTTTTTATTATAATGAATAATATTGGTTTCATTTGCTTATGAAAATATACGAATATTGTTTTTGTCCTGTATAAACTAGGAGGTATTGGTATTAAAATGAAGGAATACTGAATGAAATGAATAGTTGAAAGTGAGGGGTCGAAAAATATAAATATTCTAAGATTAAATTCACATGAAATTTTTTACTTTTCGTTGTGAAAAATGATCAAGTTATTGAAAAACAAATGACGAGAGCTATTATGAAACTGGAAAATAAATGTATTTCAATATCTGGGATGAACCTCTCAAGGCGAACTATGTTATGTCTATAGAACGAACATCACGTTAACATTTTTTTGACTTCGCCAATACCTCTCAGTAGGCATACAAAGAAATGTCATGGAAGAACAAATACACTACTTCCAACATCCTTTAAAGTGCATATTGCGTCTCAATAAAACATCCTCATGCCTACATTTTCAAAACATCCCAGGGATGGTTGTGCTCGCTGGGTCATGAGCCAATTTCAGTTTGATTCCAGAATCACATATAAATATTGCTTTTAAGCGGTTTTCATCTAATTCAAGGGCTCGACTGGATAATTATAACCCACAAAAATAACACGAGAAATACTAACTGCATTTTGTAGCTTTTATTTGTTTATGAAAATACTCTGAATAGGACACCTATTTGAAAAATCGATAAAATGTGCCAATTCAATGTAAAAATATAAATGTAATAGTGGTTTAGACACATCAATGAATAATTCAGAGAATGTGGACTAGAGAGAAACTGTAAAACACCAGACTGTATATTCTTCCTATATTTTTCGAATTTGTACATCTTCCTGATCCTACATTTAATTTTCCAAATCTTTATTGAATATATCAAAATGTAAAGGAGGTGTATTATACAGGACTTTTTCTTGCATCCCAATATTGTGTTTTTTAATCTATTTTTAATGAATAGTTTCCTTATGTAATTTCTTTACACATGATATGGTGTAAAAAACTAGAATCCTTTTGTATAATATGTTATGTATTCTCAAAACTCAAGTCATTAAACAGTTTTGGTATAACAAGCAGTGGTACTTTTGAATATAAATTCCTAGTATTTTCAATTGTTTTAAATGAAATTTAGAATAGTACTGTTTGTTTATCAGAGTATGTTGGTTATGTAATAAAATATTGCTTATTATTTATAAGAAAAAAGTAATACATACTTGAAAAACTATTGAATTGTAATGATATAGTTCTTTGATTAAAGAGATTTTGAAGTAATTTGAGGTTATTTATTTTCCTTTATTTATTGAATACAGAGTAATGTGTAAACTCATTCGTATATTGTATGAGATTGGGAGTTATATTTATATAAGACAATACTTTGTATGATTTTTTAACAATATTTTTTGAATAAATGTTCTTACAATTACTTTTTATTTTACTTCATACTCAAAATAACATATTTTACTAGCACAAGATTAGTTTTTATTACATTCTTAGCATTTTCAGCGTATTATCAGAGGAGACATTCTAATGTCCTCACTTGAAGTTTGAAAGAAAGTCTTTCTTTCCCAGACAAAAAAAATATCTGTAATAGATTTTGGAATAAAACAAAGTTACTAATTATTATTTTTTATTGGAACGAAATTACAATGCATGAAATGGACTTTTAGAACTGATCTATTATGATTACAAATTAAACCATAAAAATACAATTTGAATGAGAGAAAGCTAAAAATAACACTCATACCGAAATCCATTTGATGAAAAGTACATTATAATTATAACAGAAACACATATTTTTTTTTTAATTTCTCATTAGTGAACGTAAAACAAATTAGATCTAAACCCAAGTAGGAAACAATAATAAACATTATTTATGTTTATTCGTCATTTTTCCATCGATGTTTTCGAGGAACAGAAACCATTCAAGTAAGATTACAGAAAACAAGAACGAATAACATATTGAAGTAATAAATTATAATCTAAACTAGAAAACATGAACAAGTAACATATTGGAATAATCCACGAGAATCTAAAGCTTCAAGGATGGATTGACATTTCCAGTTCTCGAGTGGATGTGTTCAATTCTCTCTTGAACTTTCACAATATCGAGATCTGGACGATTATGATTTTTGTACTTTATTTCCAGAACGGCTTTGTAAGACTTCAGAGCTTCATTGAACTTCTTTTCGTGGAAAAGTTTCTCTGCTTCATCGTAGACACGTTTAATAGCCTATAAATAACATGAAAGTTATGTCAAATGTCATCATCATCGATACCTTTTCCCGATATGATTGAAAACAAAGGGGACACGACAAATTCCAATAATCGCACCCATCAAATAAATATTTGTCTGCCATATACTAACTGGGGTCCAAAGTGGGGAAAAATTATGATTTATAATTTTAAAAATCTATTGGATTTTCGTTTCTGCACGTTCGGAAACCAAAAATATACCATAACTGAGGAAAATAAAAAGATACAAATATAATATTATAACAGGCAGGCAGTATATATATATATATATATATATATATATATATATATATATATATATTTTTACCTTGAGTTGAGATTATTACCGATTGACGTCGGTTTTTTCTATAAGTTCTTTAAAATTGATCCTCTGCAAAACTGAGTTTATGCTCTAGTTGTGATTTTAATCTTTTTAACAGATTTAGTTTATTGTACTATTTTATTAAGATTTTGTCTCACTAATATGGTTTAAATTTGCCTCTAGAATTATGATTTTGGTTATTGTTGTTCCTCTATCGTTTCGTACTGAATTTGTTATTGATTTTTTTTTTAGTTTCAAGTTCTTTTTTTAATGATTTTTTTTATTCTTAGTTTGGTTTAAGTTTTAAATGTATTCAATGTTTAAATGTAGCAGACACAAATGTATTAATTTGTGTTAAAAAACGAAAACACATAAATTAATAAATCGTTTTTATGTTTCGTATTTTACAATATGTATTTTAAAACCATGTATTTTTTTGGGGCGCACTCCCTGAATATGTCACGTGCACGTTCAAATATCTAAACTGACGTGTACCAGCGATTTTTCTCTTCTGGCCATGTGAAGACTTCAGCGAATTTACTCCAACCTTTACGTGCTCACTGAATGATGAATAAAACAAACCTACGACATACCTACTCCATAGGTTGTTATTATCGAAGGTGTATAGATAAAATCAACACAATTTCAAATCGAACTCTGTTTTAGATGAATCGATCCGTTCAAAACCACGGGAGAAAATCGGGAGAAAATTCGGAATACAATAATTTTTCGAAAAAATCGTACGAGGCATGGCATACCCCTAAAATTGTGCCAAAATCGAAAATTGTCGATTGAAAATTAGTGGTTTGGTAAATGTGATAAAACTTTTATCTGTATTTCAGCAATTTTTTCTTGATTAATGAATTGACATGTTAGTCTTAATGAAATTCTATTGAAACAATAATTTTCCCACAAAAGAGTAATAAATATTAGCCCAATATAGTAAATTATTGTGTTTACACAAATTTGTGGAAATAGAGATGAAAGCGTTGTCATAAAGAAGGTTTCAGCTATATAAAAAAAAAATTGTGACAGTTATAGGTCTGACTGGAATCAAATAAACAAGGTGTCTCTCTTTGATTATATATGATTAGATTAAAATACCTCGGTGACTTCTTTGACATCTCTACCCTGGATTATTCTGCGGCAACTCCTACAACGTTTCGGTCTCTTCTTGTTCGTCAATGTGAACACGAAATCACAATTCTTTCCTTTACAGGGAACTTTGACTTCACGTTCCAATTTGTCGAAAGTCGGCCAACTCTCGACACAAGGAGTACAAACGCAATCGAAAGCATAAGCTTCTTTCAGTATCTTCTGTCTATTTTCTACAGGCATGAATAAGTAATTTGGTCCGTAGTTGTCATAGATGATGTCTCCAGCCTTCAGCGGTTTGATGGTTCTTACGATAACGGTCTTTTTGTCATTGTACCTGAAACAGCATTCCAAGAATATATACATATCGTTGTCCTAAGAGAGTCTGGTCTGGTCTGATTTCTTTTTTTTGCTGCGCCCCCCTTCGAAAAAATTTTTTTTTTCGCGTTTCAAATCGAAAAGTCCTTTGAAATTTTTCGATTCCGTCGAAAATAATTTCCTAATTCAACTGTCTCGTGGCGGAACTACCTTAATATGCTGAGATTCTTTGCAGAACGAACAAATACTGTACAATTTATAATTCATTTTACCGAAGATACTGCTGCTCTTTGATGTTTAAGACACATACGTTATCACAAAGTGGTGAAACACTTTCGACAGTGTTTTCAGTTTATCTTCTCTTGAGGTTGCAGTAAATTCAAACGGTCAGTGTAATAATACTCTTTGTTGTTTGTCAAGCTTTCGAAATAGTTTTATTTCATTATCAAGACATCTAAAAATTCCAATTATTAATTTGAGAAGGAAAATTTGAAAAAAATAATAACTTACCAGCATGGGAATGTAACATAAAAAAATAGCAAATACACATATTAAAACATTAAAAGGGATTAAATACTAATACAGTTATTGGTACATATTAGGAGACGTCTATTGTGAATGTGTATTTGCTGTTTTTTATGTAACATTCTCACGCTGGTAAGTTATTATTTTTGCCAAATGTTCCTTCTCAAATTAATAATTGTAATTTTTAGATGTCTTGATGATGAAATAAAACTATTTTGAAAGCTTGACAACAACAAAGAGTATTATTACACTGGCCGTTTGAACTGACTGCAACCTCAAGAGAAGGTAAAATTTGGATTTTTTCCTCCATTTCTCCTTTTGTTTTCCAGTCAAGATACTACCTATTTCTACAATATATATATATATATATATATATATATATATATATATATATATAAATTTAGATATAACGACTGAAAATTGGTATGAACAGTGGGGAATAACGGGGATCTTCAGTCAGCACAAGTGTTGAATTATTAAAAACTCTTTAATACTCTAACTTCTTCAGGGTCCTAAAATATGTAAATTACATTATTGAGAAAAAATAAATACTTAAAATGAAGGAAATACGTACAGTAATCTGAGTGGTTGATTGATGAACATTAACTCAAAAAAAAAAACGTAAAATATATGTAAACATTTGTCGGAATGGTGTTATAGCTTTGACATTGAAGGATTTGAAATTACTATAGTCCATCCAATATCAATTGCAGAAGCTGTTTCTATAGTGAGCAAATAAAAACTCAGTTCGCTAACACGAGCGTATATGCGAAGAAACGGAACGAAAAATAATCTGTACTACTTGTATACAGTCTCCGTCGGCACAAAGAGCCCGCTGGTCAACGTGGACTTGAGTGACTGCTGTCTGTTCTACAACCGATTCGTCTGGGCCAATCAAGTCGGACATCAATGCTTGCAGGTGTGTCTATACGATGGGAGGTCATAAATCACGCGTTATATTTGTGTTTTGATAGCTCTGAAAGATTAAAAACCAGTAGCGTCTGTGGTCTTGGTGTGTGCCGATCGAAATACGTTTTAGGATATTCTAGTTTTGTTGGAAAATATGGCTTTTTTTTCGACCATGGGAAAATGCAATTGCACAAAATAGTAATGACATTTTTTCATTTTTCATTATTTATGAAGTATTTTTTAAATCTTAAAATATCTAAATAAAATTAGTTATCTCCGCCACTGCTGCTCACAGGATTTCGCCGCAAGACTTTTTTATGCTTCTGCAATTGATATTGGGAAAACATACCTATGATTCATCGTCAGAAAAATATAAAATATTTAGTGGGTGTGTTGATTTTTATATGATATTCTTTTAGAATCATCAGTTTTAATCCATTTGTAAAAGATAACTGTAGATTTTGCTAAGGTTTTCGATATCTGTTTTTTTGTTCATATTTTGATTGGATTTATTAATTTCAATCATTTCAAGAAATAATCTTTTAGATACATTTTTTTCTGAATGTAAAACTTGTGCTTCCTCGAATTATATTTTATGACCTGTTTCAATAGCATGTTGAGCTAATGCACATGACTTCTTGTTGAGTCTTATATCACTTCTGGGAGAGATAATACGGTTATTTAAAGTTCTTGAACTTGTACCAATATAGTTCAAATCACAGTTGTTACATGGTATGCTGTAGACAACATTTGATTTCTTCAAATCTGGTGTGGGATCTTTTAACCTCGTATTTAAATTTCCAATAAGTAGTCTTGATCTTTTTTTGTGAGATGTTACTTTCATTTTTGAATAATTCAATTATATTTGATATTAGAATTCCTATATTAGGAATTGAAAAATAAGTTATCCTTTCATTGTTATTTTCTAAATTTTGATTATTTGTGTCATCATTATTATTAATTTGTCTATCAAAATATGAACAAAAAAACAGATATCGAAAATCTTAGCAAAATCTACAGTTATCTATTACAAATGGATTGAAACTGATAATTCTTAAAGAATATAATATAAAAATTAACACACCCACTATATATTTTATATTTTTCTGACGATTAATCATAGATAGTAATTTCAAATCCTTCAATGTAACTTGAAACGTCAAAGCTATAACACCATTCCAACAAATGTTTACATATATTTTACGTTTTTTTTTAAATTAATGTTCATCAATCAACCACTCAGATTACTGTAAGTACTTCCTTCATTTTAAGTATTTTTTCTCAATAATGTAATTTACTTATTTTTGGGACCCTGAAGAAGTTTCAAAATTGAAACGAAAGCTCGGTCCAACGTATTAAAGAATTTTCATAATTCACTTGTGCTGACTGAAGATCCCCGTTATTCCCCACTGTTTATATATATATATATATATATATATATATATATATATATATATAAATATTATATATATACAGGGTGTTATCTAATCTCTTGCACACCCGTGAATGACGAGTGTATAATGCCATTTTAAAACAAAATACAGTCGTTAAAAATTCAAAAAAAAAATATCGAAAAAATTCGTTTTGATAGGTGATACATTTTTTTATATGTTTTTCTCTGGCTTATTAAGGAAAATCTGTTTATTTGTTTATGGAATATCAACTGTTGTACAAGAGCATAGATTACACCCTGTATATGAAGCTTTTTGTATCCTGTTGGTAGGAAATGAAAACATAACGACCTGTTCTCCACCCCTTCTGAAAAAGCAAATAGAGTTGAAAGTATATTTTCAATTAAAATATAAGATATTTTTGTTGTGACTCATAGGACTCAAAAAATGCATTGAAGCATCGGGGCAAACTAATAATTTGAACTTTAAGAGAAAAGAAAACCCAGATATGCAGAGAAATATTACCTGATGATACTTGCTTCACATGAATGGTTGAAAAGCGATAGGGTGGGGTACAATCCAGTCCCTATTGCTTCATAGAGACGATCATTTTCCATTGATGGTTGGTGGCAAGGACTGTAATCAAGATGCTTCAGTTCGTTGATCCCATGGGCGTTGTAACTCATCAGCTTATAATGTCTCATAATCAATCTCCCGATGAAAAGTTCTTCATCGAACAAACAGTCTTCTTCTGTAGGCCAAGGGAAATATCCTGTGGTCTTCAACAAGCGCAAGAGGTAGACTGCTTTGCGGAAATATAGTTCATCAAATCTAGTTGGCCTGATGTCGCGGTATAAGAGTAAAACGTTATCATAGTCATCGTATTTGTATACGTCTTTCTTAGTAGGACCTAGATCGGTGACATCCAAGAGGTTGGTCAGTTTCTCCATTTGTTCTCGGAAGAATGTGTAGGGTCTCTGCGTGATAAGCCTCAAAGCTAGCAACTTGTTGGATGCTTTGCTGACACATTCGTAAATCGAGCATTCCACCCCGTGGAATGACTTCTCGGCTTCATATTTGCAAACGGTGCTGCAGAAAATAACGTTTGTGCAGTCAGCGCAAGCGACAGGGTTATCCACGTAAGCCAAACAGTACTGGCAGTTAATCAAAGAACGATCTTTTTCGACCACTGCTGCGTGTGGGTCTTCTTTGATGATCAGTGAACCGATGGGAAGGTCTTTTGTTGCTACGGCATATCTCCCTTGATGTTCGTCATATTTAATGTCTATCAAAGGACTAGCGCAGAGGAACTTGCGACTGCCTTTGAATTTCTCGACGTCTCGAAAGACCTTCGATTGGGGTTTAGCCTTCTTAGTCTTGGGCTTCTTGTTCTTCTTGCTGTTCTCTATATCTTTAATATGTTTCACGCGCTCCTCATCCTCAATTTCGGTACCCTCACTCCTCAAACAGGCCAGAGCATCGTCAAACGCTTTGTCTGCCGATTCGAATTCTCCTAAATCCACGTAGCATCTGGCTTCTCTCCAAAACAGCTTGTACTTTAAGTGGGAAGGGTAATTTCCCACTTCTTCTATGTAATCTATATCGTCGAAAACCTTATCGTATTCCCCGTTTAAGTAATTTATCAGACTTCTGTTTCCCAAAAGCAAGCAGAGAATTTCCCGAGATACATCTGAAACAAAGAAACCGGTCAAGTACTTGCTGAACCTACAGGGGCGCTCCAACGGGAAGGGGTTCTCACAACCCCCTAATATTGTCTCAGAGTCTGTGTTTTTGAGTCATTCGGCTAAAATACGCATTTGGTTTTTTTTTTTTCAAATTCTGCGTGTGAACAGTATACCTAATTCCGACGGGAAGGGGTTCTCACAACCCCCTTATATTGTCTCCGAGTCTGTGTTTTGAGTCATTCGGCTAAAATACGCATTTGGCATTTTTTTTTCAAATTCTGCTTGTGAACAGTATAATATTAATAAGTTTTCACATCAGATGAAGTAATATGCGAAGTTTGGAGTGCGTACACAAGATTGAGAATCATAGAATAGTTATTTGTGCAACCAGTTAGGAAAAGCACTATTTTTCGTAATGAGCGAGTTACGAAAAATAGGGTTTCCCAACGTGTTTCACACAATATTTTTCCTAATTTTGATATGTGATCCTTTTTAATTCAAGTTGAAAATATTAAAAATATATATTTAACAAAACCGAAGAATACGCTTTTAACCACTAAAAATTAAAAATTAATTTCAATATTCAACGACTATGCCAAAAAGGGGTGATTTTTGGTTACGTATCTTTGAGAAACATAATACTTTTAGAGTAAGATCCCAGAGCCGGCAAACCTACCTCATTTTAGCAAAGCTGAAATTTTAAGTATGAATAGTGTGATATGTAGTTGAGAACGTATGCCCCTTTACAGGTATCAGGTACAAAAGTACATAAAAAACTTTCTTACTTACGTTAAAGTATGGTAATGTGTTTGGCAATTAATATCGTCCAGTTAGCCGAGCGGTCTAAGGCTCTGGATTTCAAAAGTTTGCGAGTGTTCGAAACCCACGCCTGACATTTTTTTTATTTTTCACTTTGAAATTGAGAAGTGATTTAGTTTTGGGATGAATATTGAAAAAAAACCGAATCCTTTCTCAATTTTGATGGGAAAAATAAAAAAAATCTTCAGGCGCGGGGATTCGAACCCTCGCCAGTTTTGGAGATTAGAGCTAGATCTTGCGCCTTAGACTGCTTGGCCAACTGGACGATATTAATTGTCAAACGCATTACCATACTTCAACGTAGGTAAGAAAGTTTTTTATGTACTTTTATACCTGCTACCCGTAAAAGTGCCCCTCTTTCAAGCTAGCAAGTATGCATACGTTCTTTACTAAATATCGCACTACTCATACTCAAAATTTCAGCTTTGCTAAAATGACGTAGGCTTGCCGGCTCTGGGATCTTGGACTATTTTATTGATTTCGACAAAGCACTCCACGCTTTTTGGCATAGTCATTGAATATTAGAATTATTTTTCACTTTTTAGTGCGTTAAAAAGTGTTCTCATCCTTGGAGAGACTTCCATGGAAAAAAACGGAAAACTACGTTGTCAGCTGGGGTCAATATCACCAACTGTTCAAATTATGTTATTAATAATTATAATTAGTTTTTACCATACATATTATGTATTGAATTCGAATAAAATTTAATCTTCATAATATGTACAGAGAATATAATAACAATGAAGTAGTACCAAGTAGTTCAGAATTATAACAAATTTTATTCCTGTATTTTTTGCAGCTGGTGGTGAAATTTACTTTTTATCGCCAGTTGCGAAAAATTTTACTTTTCGCAACTGGTGATGAAAAGTAAAACATTTGATAACGTCAACGAGTTTTAAAAAGTGTCACTTTAAATGTCAAAATTAGAAAAAATTAATTGCATTAAAAAAACATCTCGAAACGCAATTGGTATCTAGGGCTGAAATGTACACTGAGAAAAATGTATGGTGAATATCACCAGAAATATGGTGATTTTTACAAACATTTCTGGTACTATATATGACAGCAATACAATATGGTAACGTTTAACAAAAATTAATTTTTATCATTTATGATAATGATTATTATAATATTATTCTTATTACCATTGAAATATTTGTATATGAAGATAATTGGTTGTTACATTGAAGCCTTTTTATTGTAATTATAAAAATATATTATGGTAACATCTATTAAACATAAATAAATCGTATGGAAACGAATATGATCTGTATTTGAAATTTACCATCACGAATTGTAAAAACAAGCATACACTTATTTTGAAATTTAATACATTCATATTGTATTGTAAAATTAATCAACCTGGATTGTAAACTCACAATATATTTATAAGAGATGAGTATATTGTTGTAGTAAACAATACAATCCATTTTTAGCATTGTGTTGTTTTCTGAATAGAAAATTGTTTAAATATTGAATATTTCCAAATAGTTAGTTTAAAATGAATGGAACGAATATTGCTGGGATAATATGATACCAATAATACTCACATAAAAAGAAATCGGCCCGCAAATAATTCTTGATTTAATTTTTTTATCAGATAACCCTTTTTTATTTTCTTTAATAATTTCTGCACATTCAAAATCGGCTATTAAAAAATCCAAAATTGTGAAGTGACTATTAGTTTTCTTTTTACCTCTGAGTATAGCACATCTACAATGTCATTTGAAACAAAACAGAACCACCCATATACCTACTTGGGTTACAAAGGTCCGAAGTTAAACTGGGTTTTTTTCGTTAATTTCATTGAAAAGGAACTGAATAAAATATAAAATGAAACATAATTGAAAATATATTTGTAATTACATTACTATACATTTTTTCATTCGTATACTCATTTCCTTCAGAAAAGGAGATAGGGAAAAGCAAAATGAAAATATTGAGCAAAGCTAAAAAAACTTCACTAGAACAAGTTCTCATAAAAAAGATGATCAGATAATCCTTTTCTTGTCAGTACGGTGAAGAAGTGCAAGGATGAACAACACTTGGTAGTAAACGACAAATCAACGGAGTCAACAAACAGAAGAATTCCTTCCATTTTGTTTTTAACAGTCCCCTCGATATTCCTCCCTTTCATCTTTATAATCTTGGACTCGGATGTCACGCTGGTGGCTATAGCTTGCCTCCGTGGTGACGTTGGTTGTTGCCCTGGAATGCAGGGTCTGCTAACCGAAACCACAAATGTGCGGCTGGCTTCTGTTTGTTGACTCCGTTGATTTGTCGTTTACTACCAAGTGTTGTTCATCCTTGCCCTTCTTCACCGTACTGATAAGGGCCGACAGCCCGAAACACGTGTCTACGGTTAACACTTTTCTTTGAGGGCTATGTCGTTTAAATTCCTTCCATTTTGTTTTTAACAGTCCCCTCGATATTCCTCCCTTTCATAAATATATATAACGCAGAAATTCAAATAAAATAATTTGTAAGTGAATACTCATATATATTACAAATATTTTTATATTGTGTCAAATAACGTGTTATATTTCGAACCATATGTTTTCAAAGAATTATGTTAGTGGATACATTTCATTATTGTATTAGTTAAATATGTCTCAAACTCCATATTTTTTATTTTAGTGTTTTAACCTGATGATGACAAATACCATGTCGAAACGTCGTTAAAAGAAATTATATGTATTGACCGAATCAGACCTTTATTCCGAGAAATTGAAGAAAATATATGTATATATATATATATATATATATATATATATATTTGAAATAGTTTCCTTGAATCCTTCCTGTATATTTTTTTTTCCGTAGTTTCTTGGGTTATTGGATTCCACAATTATTGATACGTATATATTGTTAAAAGACGTTTCGTCCCGGGCCTGGGACTTCTTCAGTTTTATTTATTTCATAATTCTCTGAGTGATGTGTAGCGGTCAATTTATATTAAATGAATTTTCCTTTTTTTGAATTTTTCCACATAATGGAGTCCTATCAACAACGTCTTTTAACAATATAAACGTATCAATAATTGTGGAATCCAATAACCCAAGAAACTACGGAAATATATATATATATATATATATATATATATATTTTTAATAAAAATATTTAAAGAGAATGCCGACTTTCATTAAAACAATTTAACTTTTTTTTAATTTACAGAATGAACCCTAAATTTATATAAAAAAAAATAACGTACCTACTATGCTCAAAACCCAATCTATATTTAGTCTTTCTACAAGCTTTTCCTTATTGAATCACAACCTTCATTCAAAGTTATATATATATATATATATATATATATATATATATATATATATATACAGTGACCGGCAGAAAGTACGCATCATATGGGATTTTTATTAATATAATATTTTGACAAATGTCGATACATGCAATCGCTTCTGCATCAAAAGAAACCCCAAAAGATGTTGTACAGTGCTGTTCGTCTTTTCTTGTTTGGCGAAAAATTAAAAAAAATTTAAAATTATGTCTCAAAACACACTTATTTGGGAGAATATTGAAAAATGTTATTTGGAAAAGTTGTTTAGAACGACATTTTAAAGGTATGTACAAGTTTGCCATAAAAAAAATTTCAATTTGGAAAAATACATTTCTGACAAAGAAACTCATTAGTAGCCCAAGAGTAATATTTTGAATAATATTTTGTAAAGATTCACCAGGTACTTCTATTTTATTCGAAGAAAATTTTTAATCTGTGGATTTGCCATGTGTTCAGCTGCTTCATAAGAGGTCACAGAAATATCTTCCGGACATTATAATCCCGATCCTGTTTATTATTGACGAAGAACCATGTATCTACAGAATTTCAATATGAATTTTTTATTATAATGTCCTGGAGATATTTCAGTAACCTCTTATGAAGCAGCTGAATACATGGCAAATCCATAGATTTCAATTTTTTTCCGAATAAAATAGAAGTAGCTTGCGAATATTTACAAAATATCATTTAAAATATTACTGTTGGCCTTACTAATGAGTTTCTTTGCCTAAAATGTATTTTTCCAAATTGAAATTTTTCTTATGGCAAAAAATTGATTTTTATTTTTTATCTCAGATTTTTTCAAAACTTGTACATAGCTATAAAATAACGTTCTGAACAACTTTTTCGAATAACATTTTTCGATATTTTCCCAACTAAGTGTGTTTTGAAACATAATTTTTTTTTTTTTTAAATTTCCCTCCAAACACAAAAAGACGAATGGCACTGTACAACGTCTTTTGGGGCTGCTTTTGATGCAGAAGCGATTGCACATATCGATATTCGTCAAAATTTATTAATAAAAGAATTTCCCATATGATGCGTACTTTCTGCCGGTCACTATATATATATATATATCCTTAAAATATATATATATATATATATATATATATATCACTTTTTTATTTTTATTGGATTCATGTTGGTTTAAATAATGCAAACAGTTCATTAAAACAATGTAACTTTTTTTTAATTTACAGAATGAACCCTAAATTTATATAAAAAAAAAATAACGTACTTACTATGCTCAAAACCCAATCTATATTTAGTCTTTCTACAAGCTTTTCCTTATTGAATTACAACCTTCATTCAAAGATTTATGTTGAAAGACGTTGAGATTTTCAAGAGTTCATTCGAATAAAATAGAAAAAAATATTTTTAACTTGTACATTTCACCAGACGTGGCAATTTACCGCAAGCTTACTAAGTTTTGTTTAAAAGCCTATGCTCTAATCTAACCTGGAATATCAAAGATGAAAACACGAGATGACGACATCTGATACAACTATTATGATGAATAAAGTATTATTCTTATTATTACAAGTTGAATACTGCAGCTTTCACTAGTTAGCTGTTATTGTCCTCAAAAAGATTTCGATTTTATTTGCTAGCAAAATCTCGTTTTGTATCTAACACCAGGAGCAACAAACAGGGCCGGCCGGCCACCATGGGCGAGAAATATTTTGGCCCCTCATAATTATTTTCACACCTTGATTCCCGCTGTTTCTTTCGTTTATGCTGAACATGACATAAAACGTAGGTTCCAATCTCTCGTCATATTACTGAGAATTAGTCAACAAGCCAATTATGTTTCTACAGGTTAAAGACTCTTTTTATTGCTGGGACCTTTGAATTGAGTTTCAATAAAAAACACAGGAAAATAGTGTTTTTCATGCAAAAACATAGAAAAACAATATATCAACAACGCTTGCTGTAATGAGTTTTCACTTTAATAGTGTTTAATTATGTAAAAAAAATATACAAAAAAAACCTCCGCTAGCCCCTATATTTTGTCGCCCCTGGCTGCCTAGTTCGCCTATATGGATGAGCCGGCCCTGGCAACAAAAATTCTGATATAATCAACAAAAACACTGAATTATGGTGTGAGTTTCATTTGATTTTGTTCAAGTGGTCGTGCCAGTCTGACATACCTACGTGAGTTAAGGGGGCAACTTTGGCACAAAATAACGTCTAATCAGTTGCATCATCCCAATTCTTCAAAGTAACCCTACTAAAATGTTAATATCAGTGTTCCTGACCTGTATCCAGTGGACAGAAGAGTATTCCCCTGTTATAATGATCCAAAGCTTCATCATAATTTTTCTTAGCAGAATAGTTGTTTCCAATAATTTTCTCCTCCAGAGCCACCGATACATCTTTGGGATCTCCTCTTATGAGAGACAAATGATGGCCCCTTAATTCTTTGAAAACGCGTTTCAGATGTGCTATTTCGACTTCCGCAGTTTCACTCAATTCTGGAACCACTCCACTCAATTTTGTGGCCGTTTCACTCATTTCTGCGGTCGTTTTACCCAATTCTCCCGACATTTCAATTACTTTTTCCAAATTCTCGCCACTTCTTCACGAAAATATAACAATTCATAAAAACAAAAGAAGTTCAAAGCGTTGATAGATTTGACAACTCATCTGCGCATGCGCACTTCATTGTGATTGGTTGGAGCTCTAAATGATACAAGCAGAGAATTGTGCGTGTGTTCTGTACTCTGATTGGCTGGAGCGGAATTGATATTTTCAATATTTTCCATGTAATATTCTAGGAAATAACTAACTGAAAATATGACGAAATACGTTTTGAGGGCATCGATACTCTACTGTGATTGGCCGTAACCGAAGAAAAAAGAAAGAAATTTAACTTTATTTCGTATGGTTTCAAAATATTTGTTGTATTATTCTTCAAAAACGTGTTTCGTTGAAAATGTTAGCTCTGTATAATAGCAAGAAATGTCAAAGAGAAAGTATTAACTGAAGTTAAATCAGATTGTGAGCTAAACCCCATTTTCAAGAGCAATGTATATACATTCGTTCACTGAAAAATGTGAAGAGATAACTCAGTCACAGAATAAGATAAAATCGCCGTGAAAAAACATAAATATTGAAATTTCTGACCTGTGTCTTGGGGACAGTATAGTATGCCCTTGTTATAATGTTCCAATGCTTTTTTATATTTCTTCATAGCGGAAACCAGATTCCCAGTGCTTTTCTCATCGATAGCCACCAATAAGTTTTTAGGTTCTCCTGTACCGAGATCCAACTCGAATTCAAGAGAATTTTCGTAGGTTTTTTTCAGATTTGCTATTTCGGCTTCAGCTTCTTCACTCAATTCTTTCATTTCGATAACGTTTCCGAAAATTTCTCGAAACATTCACTAATTCAAGGTTTATCAAATAAAATACAATAACAATTGTTAATCTTACTGCTGGCTAGGGTCCCGGCAAAAAACAAAAGAAGTTAGTGACACGTCTACATATGCGCACTTCATTGAATACGTAGCAGCAAAATGCACAGGTGTTCTAATAATCTGCGCATGTAGTCTGTGAGTGGCTAAACTAGAGATAGAGTTATTATAAAATTGAACATGCGTTTTGATGATATCATATCTGCGCATACTTTTTATTGTGATCCTAAGTGGAAATGATCCGTGAGAATTGTGCATGCTGCTGCTTTGTTGAAATTTGTTCACGAATATAATCTTGCAAATGAAAAGATCTTGGTTACGACAATTAATCAAGAATGAACCCAAATTAAAAATATAAGATATGGTTTCAATATGACGACAAAAGGGTTATAGCACTTTTCAAAAGAATCTACATCAATATTATAGATAATACTTTTTTACCTGAATCCTGGGGACAGTAGAGTATTCCCTTGTTATAATGTCCCAGCGCTTCTTTATATTTTTTCTCTGCAGAATACCCATTTCCAATGCTTTTCTCCTCCAGGGTTATCCACAGATCCTTGCGTTTTCCTCTATCGAGTTTCAAGTCAAGCTTGATAGTTTCTTCATAGGCTTTTTTCAGATTTGTGATTTCACTGAATTCTTCCACCATTTCCTTCATTTTTTCCGTGAAAAATATAACTTCAACAATTAGAAAAAGGCGTGTGCCGAATATTATTGCTGGCTGAGGTGCCGATAAAAACAAAATGGCGACAAAACTAATGGGACTGTGATACATTCGCAGCGCCCTCTGTCAGTTCATAATGCGTTCCTTGCAGTGATTGGCTGAAACCACTCTCGGTTTTTTTTGTATGTATCATAACGAAATGGACTGCATGGAAAACATTACAATAAAAAATTAGGTACTACGAATACTTTTTCTCTGGAGATTAACACAGCAAGGGACCTGCTCCTGAAAGGTTTGCAAATTACGCATGCGTTCTTCGCTGTGATTGGTTGGAACCACTCTCGGTTTCTTGTATGTTCATCAATCAACAAAATATTATATTTATCCTTATCAATTTCATTTATTTTGATACAATAGTTAATTTTTATACTACTGAAATCAATTTCAACTTTTGGAAATACTTGACGGACATAAAAAACATTATTGTACTTATCATTCCATTGAGGGAAAGACTGCTGAATGCTAAAAAATCTATCATACCGAAACAAACTGCATGGAAAAAATAACAATACAAAATGAGATTCAGCGAATTCTGTTTTTGGAGATTAACACAGCAAGGGACCTGCACCTGAAAGGTTTGCAAATTGCGCATGCGTTCTTCACCGTGATTGGTTGGGACCAACGATTATAGAGAAGCATGGCTTATTTCCTATCTTCGTACATTGGCCAAATTTCAGCTGCACATGCGCGGATTGCATCGTCGTTTGTCGTCACCAGGGATGCTCATGTTTTTTTCACAGCGGTTTTTCTTCCTGTTGGTTTTTCTTTCGTCGTCTTTTTAGTGTTGATGTTGCTGAATCATTTGATTTTCAATGGATTCTAGTGCCATAAGCATCTATAGTTTGTCGTGAATAAGTGAAGATTGAATCAACTGTTAAGTGCGAGATAGGAAAGGTACTTATTTTTTTTAATGTTTTTGATTTATTGAAAATAGTTGAGGTAAATATAGCTTGTTTGAAGGTTGTAGACGATGTGGTAACTTGATTACTATCGTTTCAGACGTCCATCGTCTTAATGTATTTAAAAGGTTTTCACGACGTTTCAAATGCTTGTATCTGCAATCGTCTTCAGGTGAATACTGACAAGTTTAGGTGCTACTTACCAATTTATATGACTGTCGGCGCAATGATGCGTGCAATTCCGCCATGTGCAGCGGTGCGTGTAATTTCGCGCGGTGTGGTGGTGCGTGAAGTTTCGCGCCTCTGCAGCCCGCCAGAAAGAGCAATCAGGGGTTTCCATACGTTCTTGATCTCAACGCTTGGTTGACTAAAGGCGTTATTGGCTTCGATGTAGGCGGCTCGTTTGAACCAATGCTCCTCTCTATGTAGAACTCTTGCGTCGTCCCATAGAACTCGATGGTGCTCAGTCCAGGCGTGGTCAGCGATTCCCGATTTTGATGTTTCTCCACGTTGAGTCCATTTCTTGTGCTCATCCAATCTTACCAATAACGGTCTCTTTGTCTCTCCAATGTAGGAATCTCCGCATTCACATGGAACTTCATAAATGCAATTCTTACTGATTTCATTTTTGTTGTCAGGTTTGGTCTTGGTCAGGAAACTCCGTGAAGTACTGCCGGATTGGAAGCAGCTCTTGATGTTGAACTTGTTTCCGATCCTTCTGATCTTCTCGGAGACACCTCTGATGTACGGAAGGCAGATCACTGTGCTTTGTTGTTGCTCTTCAGATGTCTTCGTTCTCCGGAGTTGTTTCAATACTTCTTCTAGGAGTTTCTTGGGATATCCATTCCGGTGGAGGTCCTCTCTGATGTGGTTTAATTCGGCATCTAGTGACTCCACGTCGTTGCATAGGTGCGTCGCTCTCTCCACCAATGTTCTCACGATCCCTCTCTTCGTCGAACTCGGATGGTTGGAGCTGTAACTGAGGTACTGCCCCGTATGTGTCTTCTTTCTGTAGACGGAGGTGCGAATTTCATTGCCTATTCTCTCAACGTTCACATCGAGGAAGGGTAAGGCACTGTTTCCATCTCCATCGTGAACTTGATCGAATCCCTGATTCTGTTAATTCCTGAGAAGAAATCCTGGAGATGTTCGTCTCCGTGATTCCATACAATGAAGGTGTCATCCACGTACCTCAACCACAGCTTTGGTTTGTATTCTGCCTCCTGTATAGCCAATTCCTCGAACCACTCCATGTATATGTTGGCGATGATTGGAGAAAGGGAAGATCCCATCGGGAGTCCGTCGACTTGAGAGAAGAATCGGTCCTTTTCCTGGAAATATGAGTTCTGTAGGCAGCACTGCAGTAATTCCAATATTGCGTGGGTAGGAAGGTCAGTCCTCTCGTGCAATATAGCTGCGTAAATATAGCTCTCGAAAAATCCTAAGTGCAGTGTTAGTTTAAGCTGTTTTTACTTAAGATCATGCCTGGAAGAATATGTGCCATAGTTTCTTGTAAGAACCATCAACAAGTTCTCAAAAAAATGGGTTCGCACATAATATTCTATAGGTTCCCAAAGGCCAATCTCAATAAATCGAAACAACGAAGTGCCTTATCGCGAAATGACGATTAGAACGCGCTTAGCATCAGTTCAATTTATGGATTATCCCCAGAAAACGTGAGCATCTAGAGTTCTAAAAATTCAATGGAGTAAAAGTAAATTAACACACCCACCAGAAACATACAAAAAATCATCAGGTTTTAGTTATAAATTCTAAGATAGGTTTTAAAAATCGTGAAAAATGCGTGGGCTCTTATGGCAAACCATCCGTAGGGGTGACGTCACGCTTTGCTGAAGGAGAGCGGAAGGGAAGGCAGATAAAATCGACGAACTCGGCTATTCATATTTTCCACTAAGCATTTCGCCAATGGAGTCAATGGATTTAGGAGGAGATTTTCTTGGTCTTGAACATGGAGTTGTAACTGAATTCGGACTTGTTGAGGACATTTTGTTACTCTGCTTGTTATATACAGTACGATGCGCCCAAGTAGCATTTTAAGTGGAGGAACGTAGCGGCCACGATTCTGGAAAACTTTGAAGTGTTTGACCACAACCACTGCCACATAATATACACGGTTCTATCATGCGGCGACTACCAAAATGGGGAACACTTCTTTGGTGGCTGCTACGTTTCGATCTACGTTCCTGGATCTCATATAGCCACATTCCAACCACGTTGTGGTCACCTGGCAAAAACGTGGATATGTAGTGGCCGACACTAGACACGTTAAACAACTGACTGCGTTTGTGTAAATAATATGTAGCTCGATATCTGTTCAGCAACATATTTTTGTGATAAATGTTCCTCATTCTTCCATTTTGCTTGATTTGTTTATAACACTCGATCAACTATGAAAATATATAACATTTAAACATACAAACGCGTAAGAAAGTATATTGAATTTGGATACTTCTGATCGGGATCAAATTAAAACGATTGAAAGTATTATGTGAAATATGGGTGTTGTCGCTCGATTGTGAGCACGCGCCATCTGAATACACTTCATTTAAGGAAAACATTATAATTTTGAAAATAACTCGCCTCTGAATATATTGGTTAGCTGAAACAAGTACTTACGTAACAAATTACTACGTTTGATGCAGTGCTGATGACAAATAAATAGTTATTGAATATTTCGATCATTTCCCTAATAATGGCGACCCAGCATATTCCTGTAAATATGGCGGCTTTTGGAGAATATAACTTTAAAGTGGCAGATAGTGTAAATATACCACTCTAAAGCTACTCCCATCATAAAGTGCCCAGTGGAACTAAATTATTAACTTTTCCATCACTGGAAAGTGGCACCCACGTCGCAGTCCCATGACTCACCACTTCAAAGTTATAATCTAAAAATTTTAATAGGTCTTATGCCCTTGAAAGGGGCGAACGGGTCGGGCTATTATAACCTGCCACTTCAAAATTATAACTCGAAATTGCGGGTACATGCTCATTAATTGTTGAAAAAGGACATGTAGCAAGTATAGTGGATTTATGTAGCTCCAATCAACAATTATCAAGTAACAATTATCAATTAACAAGTAATGAAAATGATGGCATTTATGCAAACAGAATTAACAATTAAAGTATAAATATTAAGCAGGAGCACAAGTCAGAGATCCGATCTATTTAAAATAACCTTTTTATACAAAATCAAGAAAAAATTTCTATTGAAAAATCATAACCCATTTTATTTTGAATGAACATCATTCATGTTTCACGTTATAGGTAAAACGAACTTTTTGTAAGCCACAATAAAATGATTTGAGAAAAGTTAGGTTAGTTTTCGTCATCGCGCTGACCAATCCACGGTCACTTCACAATTAAGGAAAATTGTTTATTGAAAACGCATTATTAACCCATTTCATATTGAATAAAATCATTCATGTTTCACATAACAGGTTAAACAAACTTTTTGTAAGCCACAATAAAATAATTTGAGAAAAGTTAGGTTAGTTTTCGTCATCGCGCTGACCAATCCACGGTCACTTCACAATTAAGGAAAATTGTCTATTGAAAACGCATACCCATTTCATATTGAATAAATCATTCACGTATCACTAACAGATAAAACGAACTTTTTGTAAGCCACAAAATAAAATAATTTGAGAAAAGTTAGGTTAGTTTTCGTCATCGTGCTGACCAATCCACGGTCACTTCACAATTAAGGAAAATTGTTTATTGAAAACGCATTATTAACCCATTTCATATTGAATAAAATCATTCATGTTTCACATAACAGGTTAAACAAACTTTTTGTAAGCCACAATAAAATAATTTGAGAAAAGTTAGGTTAGTTTTCGTCATCGTGCTGACCAATCCACGGTCACTTCACAATTAAGGAAAATTGTTTATTGAAAACGCATAATTAACCCATTTCATATTGAATAAAATCATTCATGTTTCACATAACAGGTTAAACAAACTTTTTGTAAGCCACAATAAAATAATTTGAGAAAAGTTAGGTTAGTTTTCGTCATCGCGCTGACCAATCCACGGTCACTTCACAATTAAGGAAAATTGTCTATTGAAAACGCATAACCCATTTCACATTGAAGGCTTTATGGAAGTTACCAAAACGTCACCGAAACTATCATACTCTCTTGAAAGTGACTGTGACTTCTAAGTGATATTTAAGTGGTACAGGATGGTTACCGCAACGGTTATTTTCCACTTTTAAGTTTGAAAACCTTTAGAGTGATTTGTTCAGTGGCCATAATGTTTCAGACACCTCAAATGACACTAATAAGTTATAGAACTGTGGAGTGACTACCATCGATGGGAATTACGTGGCTACAACCATACACATATAAAATTTCAGTTATTCTTACTGTATAGTGGTAGATTTAGTGGTGATTACGTGATAACCACCGAGTCGAAGTTGCAGTATCAGTTTCCGTCACTATAATGCTGATTGGATCATCAATTTGAACATTTATTATAAGTAATTTCATTGTATTTTAATAAATAAACTGTCCTGGTTTACCCCGTATAAATAAATATTCCAATAATTATACTGTTGGATAGACGATTAGTAGACCTTTTGAAGAAGGTGTCACATGCCCTCTGTTTGTATTTAAAAAATCGTCGATTACGCCAACACCGGTGACGTAACGTCTCTTACATTTATATCATGAGATGGGCCTCCAAAAATTAAAACTGACGTGTTTTTGGATTTTCTTCAAAAGTCGCCAATTATTAAAATAATGAATTTATTCCATACATTTGCATCGTACTGTATGTATAAATATATATATATATATATATATATATATATATATATATATATTTTCTTCAATTCAAAATATATATGTGGTCAAGAAACTAAAGAACATATGTATATATATATTTTTTTTTCTTCAATTTCTCTCGGAATAAAGGTCTGATTCAGTCAATTCATATAATTTCTCTTAACTACGTTTCGACATGGTATTTGTCATCATCAGGTTAAAACAAAATTATATTATTTGAATTATATAAATAGGGTGTAATTTGAATATATATATATATATATATATATATATATATAAGGTATAATATAATTGTGTACCCGTGAATAACGAGTGTATAATGGGTTTTATAAAATTAAAAAAATTAAATGAAATAATTAAGGGAATTTTTTTTTTTGGGGTTTTGGTTAATATATATATATATATATATATATATATATATATATATATATAAATTAATAAGTAATTGATTAATATGCGTCAATTTAGCTGGGAAGTGTAATTCAGAGAAACATTTTGCACCATCATCCGAATGTGACTAGGTATGCATAATTTTGGGAGAAGGCCCTATATAGCTTCCGATGTTCCAACCCATTCAAAAGGGCGTGTTGGTTACAAAAGCCTGTGACCACTCCCCACATAGTTGAGGAGAGACATCATTGGATCCTCTAATAATGAATTCTGAGCAAAAGCAATGAACCCTCGCGTGCGACGGACTAAGAACCCTGCCAAATTGGGCATGATTTATATGAGGACCTCTATAATTAGAATAACCATCAACACAGGATGGTATTGATAGCCTGTGGAGTTCAGAGTAATTATTTACACTCTGGCCATTCTACAATTAATTATCCACGATGTGAGTAAAATTAAAATTGAAAAAAAAAAAAATACCATTTCAAAACCATTGGAATAAAATTATAGTTTGAAAAAACTAAAAAAACATGCATATATATGGCAATAAGGAACTAAACAATTGAAAATGAAATAAATAGTCATTAACAAAAAAAAAATATTTTATGTGAAAAAACGTGAGGTGCTTGATAAAGTAAAAAATTGGATCGTACTTTCTGAAAGCATGTTATTTCATGATTTTGTCAACCAAACTCTTGTTCCAAGATGAAAAATTATAATAAAATTATTAAATTCAAGAATTCATCTTCTTTTTTATCTTTTTATTTATGTATAAAAATGTGACTATAACCAGATGCTGTTCCTTACCCAAACGTGACATCCACCCGAACACCACAAATTATACCAAATAAGAGCGATACCCTAATTCCCAAACCCATTTAGTCACTAAATATTTATTACTAGTTTAACAATGTTATATTATATATTCATTAAATCGGACCATAAACACAAATCTCGTCGCCATAGTGGAGCCGCCATTTTGTTTTTTCCTGCATTGTCACGGGAACTATGAACACCTGCCAAATTTCACATTGATCGGACAACTAGAAGTGGGTCAAATTGAACTTGTAAAATTCCATTGAGTTACAAGAGAAGCTAATAAAAGCGTATTAAAAGATCATGCATAAAACATTGTTTTTTACCTGGCATATCCATAACAACTCTCCTTTTTGATATGTGTAAAAAAATTATCAACAATGTGGATACAAAACCCTAGATTGGTTTGACACATATCTGAAAGGTAGAGAACAAAGGTGGTCCTAACTACTAGTAAAAAAAAATAAACACAGAATGTGACATCAAAAGTAGGGTACCTCAAGGATATATTTTGAGTCCTCTGCTGTTTGTGATTTTCATTAACGACCTCCAGAAAAACGGTCGTAACGCGACAGCTACACTTTTCATTGTCGATGATGCACTTTTCATTGTCGAGAGTAGTGAAAATATATCATTGGAAAGAAAAGCCACTGACTGTCTAAACAACATTGTCGAGTGGTGTACAATCAATAAAATTAAAATAACTATCTTTTGCACACAATAAATTCGATAATATACCCTCTCTCTTTCAACTGAAATTAGTGAACACCATTAAATGTCTTGGTTTTGTGTGCACTTTCTAATAGATATGAGTGAAAAAGTTTTGAAAACAGTTTTTTAGGTAAACTTCATGTCTCATTTGTGAAATGGTCTGATTCACTGGGGAATCAGCCCGGACTGGGAGTCATCCAAAAAACACCAATTAGAATAATACAAAAATTGAAAAGGTGAGAGTCGTGTAAAAATCATTTCATAGAACTGAAAATTTCGCCATTTCACCCTGCCAAGTATATATGTCCACAATCTTCCAGTTATTGTACATAACAATAAGAACTTACATTATTTCTCTAACTCTCAAACTCGTCAATCATCTAATATAATCATTCTTTCCCCACATAACACAACTCTATTTCAAAAGAGTGCTAATTACATGGGTGCTAAACTGTATAATAAACTTTCAATGGAGATAAAAAGTTCTAATTACAGAACTTTCAAACAAAAAAATCAATGATATTCTATGGTGATATTGTTGGAGGTGATGCTCTAATGCAGTGCTACTTTCACTAATCAAACTTATCTCAATCCATGACATAATTCTGCCTCAATATATGTACATGTTTATTTATTTATTAGTATGTATTTCTTTGATGTTTTATATGTAACAACTACAAATGTATACCATGATTTTCGAAATAAATATATTCTATTCTATATACATACTAGTCAAGCTAATAAAGGCCTGTTAAATATACGATTATGTGCTAGTAGTGTCACTATTGGCACCTGCATTTTAGCTTCCTAATAAACTGAAAAGGGTATTTATCATAAGTACTTTGTTTTATGTGCAGACTTTTTCGTTTTCAGGAATGTAGGAAACATTTTATGGATTATCTTTATTGCATGAGATTTCGTAAGATCCGGAGTTCAATACGACGTTTCGTTCATCAAGAGCCACCATCAAGTTATTGAAAAAAATAGGAACGATATTTTTAATGGTTGTGTATTGTGCTACAAACACAGAAATATGTACGAACATATTTGAAAAAGTTAAACTGAGGTTGGACCTAAGACAGAATGACGTATTGAAAAACAAATCATGACCCATCACTGCTTTGATGTAATGAAAACAAAACTACTTAATCACCACATTCCTGAAAATATAAGATATTAATTTTTCGTTGAATGTCTAGGATAAAATTAAAAAAGTTACGCAACTTTTTTTACATTCTTAACAATATTTGATCACTTTTAATTTACAGCTTTAACAGTTTTGATCTTGTCAGCTCTACCAAAGAAAAGTATGTTCATTTTATAATATTTTTTTTGTCAAGCCCTATTTGAAGAATTTCACCAGAAAATGTTCAATTGTATTATTGGTTATAGTTATTCTAATCCCAATTGGAACGGCAATAAAATAACAGCACTACGAGGAGTGTTCATATGCACTGCCCGGCAAATGGGAAATTTATATACTACCAGTGTTTTTACTTTCAAAGCGTTCCTGGTACAATCATACAAAAAATCTGGCGCGTGTATCCAGTTGCCCAGATTATTAGTAAAGGCGCTATCAAATATATTTGAGTAATGAAAGCTCGGCTAGCTGGAATGGACATATGTTATCTACAGCTGCATAATATCCTGATTTTACGATATTCCTTAATCACTGCCGTGCCGTGAGGTTAGAAATTATCCATTGAAAATAATTTTATCATTATGGCTTTCTGGAGACCTTTCGAAACAAATAATAAAATCCAGTTGAGATAACATGTGTCTACTTTTACATGGGGTGATCAATTGCTATGATTGTAAGAATAAGTAACCGAAGAAATACCTCTGAAAAATAATATTCGAACGCCTATGTCAATGCGGCAAGTGCAAAGAGAATCCCTTCCCGAAACTTTTTATGTCGTTCCAATTGGGATTAGAAATACTATACACAAAATTTGAATTTCGGTCAATCAGAAACCAGGAGCACTGCGATCACGATATTTACTTCTGGCCTGTTGAGTTTAGATCGAGTAAAGGTTTTTTAATCGGTCAATTTAATCAATTAAGCATCAGATGATTCCCCGGGAAAATGAATTATGAATTTATTGAAGAAAAAAACTTCAACCAAAAGAGTAAGTATATTTTTTCACTTAATTGATCATGGAATTTCAAGTCAACTGATTCAGTGAAACTGGATCAAATTTCAATTGTAAGACCTTTTAAACAAAGGAGTGATACTAACTAAAACTTTGTAAAAACCAAACCTTGAAATTGCTCATCTTGGTAAAAAACCATGTATAGAAAAAACTTTATTGAACAATTTTTGGGATATACATATCAAATTTCCTAAAAACTAATGAATAATCTAATCTAATTCAACGTACGAACATATCACTTTATACCTAGATACATTGGTAGCATTTGAAACAAATAAATAAACGAATGAACAGAAACTGAATATAATTCTAGCAATCATCAGTGATTGAAAAACATTTCTACAAACTATTTGAACGAATGAACAGTAACTACTTTCTCTAAATATAATCCTAGAAATAATCAGTGATTGAACAAGAACAAGACAGGTTAATAATATCAATTCACATTGTTGAGAAAATGCTTCAAATCTTTAAAAAATTGGCTTGTTTCCGTTTCTGGAATAAATAGTTTCGATTCTCTCGCGAAGTTTGATAACTTCGACATCTGGTTTCTTGGAATATCTTGATTTCATCTCCAAGGCGATGTTGTATTCCTTTAGAGCTTCATCAAATTTATTCTCTTTGAATAATTCTTCGCCTTTTAGGGCGTGCTTTGATATCTTCTGTAAATGAAAAAAAATACGTATAGATGAGCTAAAATACCCTTTAAAATATAGTACTAAATAGGACTATTGTCAACAAATTTACTTCAGACTTTTCTAGAAGAAAATAATATACTCGATACTTATGATCTAGTCAATTCATTAGACTCGAACTCCTTTCAAAAAAAAGTATTTCGAAATTAATAGTTTTTTGGAACGAAGTTCCTTTACGCTGCTTGCGGTAGATGCTGTCTGGTATAAATCGTCACGTAAGAAAAAAGCGTTATGCCCCCTCCATACGACTTTCTCTCTCTCTCTCTCTTAAGTGTGACAACTACACTTGGTCCTGTCAGAAAATATACAATACAAATATACCATTTTCAGCACGTTTAAAAGCCTCAGCTTTTCAAGTGAGACAATGAATAATTCAATTGTGTCATTTTGTAGTTGGTAGAGCTTCAATGTGCTCCGCGAATTTCAGTAGTTTGAAGTGCCGTATACAGGGTGGCCACTTTTTTAAAGGGATTGTATTGGTAACTTTTAAACCATAAGAGTTAGAAGGTCGGTCAAATGGAGAAAAAGTTGCATTCATAAAAGCATTGTCAAGCAGTTCAAACAAATCGAGATTATCAGGGCCGGTTATTGAGATATCATAGGAAAAGTAAATTCTGTCATTTTGATTTTTCTTTTTTTCCCACTTTATTTCGAATATTATCAAAAAATGTCATCAAAGTTTTTTATTCGGCAGTAAATTATCCTCATTTTGACATAATCAGATTTTGTATCCAACGTTTCGTACGCTCTGGACCACCCTCAACCTCATTTTTTTCAATACGGACCTGCATATTTTATGACACTTTTCGAAATAACTTTTAACGCTAAATTTGAAGATATATCATACAATGTCATTCAAAGTTGATTTTCAGGTGATTTTGACCCTTATCCAAATTTCTTTGGGTCGGATCTGTATTACATTTAGGTACCTTTAGTTTAATTACCAACATGCAATACATTTCGATAAGAAAATCAACTTACTCATCTTCAACTGAATGGAACGTAACAGAATCAAAGCAAGAAACAAGTAATCATTATTTACAAATTTCAAGAGGTGAAAAACCAAATTCATAATAATTAAACGAAACTAGCATTTAATGAAAGAAAATTCAAATGATTATTCGAAAGTAAATGATGATCATTAATGAAGTAAGTGTTCGGAATGTCCACCATTTTGTAAAATGCACTTTGCGGTTCTGGAACCCATACTCCTTATACATTTACTTATTTCGTCTCCTTGAATACCTTCCAATACATTCTCAATCTTCTCGCGAAGAATCTCTATTGTCGGGTTCGTAGTATCATTAATTTTATTTTTGAGATATCCCCACGAATAAAAATCCAGCGGATTCAAATCCGGAGATCTGGCAGGCCATGCTACTGGACCTCTTGTTCCAATCCATGAATCGGGAAAAGTTTGATTTAGATAGTCTGTGACTATTCTTGAGTTGTGTGGACCACATCCGTCTTGTTGGAACCATGGACTATTACGCCGATACCGTATAGGAAGATCATCCAACATTTCTCCTATAATTTCTACATATTTTGTTCCGGTTAGGTTGCTGTCAATAAAATAGGGTCCCAGTAATTTATTATTCAACAAACCGCACCATATGTTCAAAGAAAAACGATATTAATGTCTAACTTCATGAATTAAGTGAGGATTTTCTGTGGCATAAAAATGTTTGTAGATAAACGTTGAAACATTTTAATATTTGGTGTTGTTCTTTCAGGATATAATTCACCATAACTTTGTTGTGTTTTGAACGAATTTCTATCTAGTTTTATGTACCCTTCGTACATATCTCTCTTCTCTTCATTTGTGTATCTCACCATATCGAATAAGTTAAATTGAAATTACTCAGAAAAGTATTTAATGACAAGTTCTTGTGACACAATAATAAACGAAGTGACAAATAATATGACATTTCCTGTTATGTTCTTTTTTATCCACGGCCTACTACTTGAAAATAATACATTCAATAAACCTAGAGTTGTGTGTATGTAAGAAAAAACAAGTCTATCAACGATATCAATGTTCTGACCCAAATTCAATTGAACCCAGAAAAAAAATCGAGAACTGTGGCCAGTGAATGCAATTTATCAAAAACTGCTGTTAATAAAATAGTAAAGAGACGCGAATACAATGATTTTAAATTTGAATACCAAGCCTTGCAAAGATTTTATCGTAATGATCTCAAAATAAAGTTCGATTCTGTAATTTGTTTCAACGGAACAAATGACAAATCCAACAATAATGATTCCTCGCGAGAAGATAGAGAATGTATTGGAAGGTATTCAAGAAGACGAAATAAGCAAATGTATAAGAAGTATGGGTTCCAGAACCGCAAAGTGCATTTTACAAAATGGTGGACATTTCGAACACTTACTTCATTAATGTTCATCATTTACTTTCGAATAATCATTTGATTTTTTTTTCATTGAATGATAGTTTCGTTTAATTATTATGAATTAGGTTTTTCACCTCTTGAAATTTGTAAATAATTATTACTTGTTTCTTGCTTTGATTCTGTTACGTTCCATTCAGTTGAAGATGAGTAAGTTGATTTTCTTATCGAAATGTATTGCATGTTGTTAATTAAACTAAAGGTACCTAAATGTAATACAGATCCGACCCAAAAAAATTTGGATAAGGGTCAAAATCACCTGAAAATCAACTTTGAATGACATTGTATGATATATCGTTGAATTAAGCGTTAAAAGTTATTTCGAAAAGTGTCATAAAATATGCAGGTCCGTATTGAAAAAAATGAGGTTGAGGGTGGCCCAGAGCGTACGAAACGTTGGATACGAAATCTGATTATGTCAAAATGAGGATAATTTACTGTCGAATGAAAAACTCCCGTGACATTTTTTGATAATATTCGAAATGAAGTGGAAAAAAAGAAAAATTATAATGACAGAATTTACTTTTCTTATGATATCTCAATAACCGGCCCTGATAATCTCGATTTGTTTGAACTGCTTGACAATGCTTCTATGAATGCAACTTTTTCTCCATTTGACCGACCTTCTAACTCTTATGGTTTAAAAGTTACCAATACAATCCCATTAAAAAAGTGGCCACTCTGTATAAACCCAAAAGTTAATTATACACTCCTTCGTTAACTTAAAAACAATAAAACAGTGTGCTGAAAGTGATCTAAATGCCTGAAAAGAGTAAAAATAGTGTTTCTAACACGATAAGTATCAACAACAAAGAGAGTAAATATAGAGACATGTTTTTATTGCTTTTTTTATTTGAGAAAGGCTTAAAAGTCGTCTGTCGGAAGCCGCAAAAAATTAATATAAATATGTCTGGATTTTGTAAAAATTTAGTTTGTTCTGCAAATCAGATTAGTTGATCAGATAGTTAGTTATAATTTCTGAAACAAGTTCTATATCCAAACTCAGTAGTTGTCGAGATATTTGACATTATTTTTTTCCCATAAAAGGCAATGAACAACATGGCTAATAATTTTACCTTGTAACTACCAACTACTAATTGTAAAGTATTTTTAGGTAATTTTTTCAAGGTCCTGTAATACATACTAATACATATTTATTTTCAACAAATGTTGTACAGGGTGTTCAAAAAATGTAATCCAATTTGTTGTGATTTTTATTTAACGAAAGAAATCATTGTTTTTGTACCTACTTATATATGTATATATTTTTTTATTTTATTACATTTTGTATTTTTGTTTGAATTTGAATTAAAAAAAACTTGTTTTTTGTACCTATAAGTAGAGGTATATAACTTGTTTATCATAATTAGCTAGGATTGGTCGCCCCAGTATAGTTCATTCTCAAAAAGAAAGCTGCATGTTGAAAAGGGAAACATTCTTGATTAGGAATTGAATAGAAGAGTTTTTCTGAAAATTTAAAAACCCACGTCAATAATGAAGTTATAACAACTACTTCCCCGGCTAAAGGCACGCTGGACATTGAACTACATCTGACAGATATTAAAAAAGGGCCCTATCACAAAAGAAAAAATCCCAAAGGTAAAATATGCATTGTCAGATTTTTTCTTTCGACCTAGGGCCGTTTCTCAATATCTTGGGTCCTTTCTTAATATACTATGGATTCCCCTAAATTCAGTAATTTTCATTAAAATAATATAATCGAACACTCGAAGAAAAGTTATTGAGAGATCAAAAAAATTGTTCACCATTCAAATTTATCATTAAAATTCCGTTTCAATAGTCTTCACTGAACATTTTGGAAAAATTCTATTGTGATACCTGCCTTGGTACCTTAGTTAAACGAAATTATTTTTGTAGTCGGTCACAGAAAGATAGTGAGACCTAGGGTCACGAGGGTCAAGCGGCTGGTGGTAAATGAATGATAGGGACTAATTGAAATACGAGTAACAAAAGCGGATTTGTTATTTTTAAGAATATTAAGAGAAGTAAACAAACTAATAATATATGGGGTGGCAAACCTTATAAGCCAAGGACCCCAAATCTTAAAATACGCCACTGACTAGAGATAGCTAGGTGAAATGTAAAGACTGTTTTTTTTGTCCTACCTCAGTGACCCTTGAGATATCTATAATTCGAAGTGGTCTCTGGCAACGATGACAACGTCTTGGCATCCTAATTTCATTCAGGGTGAACACATTAGTACAATTCCTCGTTTTACATGGAACTCTGACCTCGACTCCCATGAGGTCGAATGTCTCCCATTTTTCAACGCATGGGGTGCATCTGCATACAAAATCGTAATCTCTTTTCAAATTCTGCTGTCGCATCTCCAGCGGCATGAACAAGTAGTTGGGTCCATAATTGTCGTAGATGATGTCCCCGGCTTTCAATGGTACAATGGTTCTCACAACCATAGACTTCTTTACATTGTATCTGCAGAAAAAAAATTTTGATTAGTCCCCATCGCTGTGAAAATATATATCCGAATATATGGTATATTGTATATTTATTACTGGAAGCATGAAATTTAATTCTACAAATGAGGATTTTGGAATACTGTAATTCATAGAACATTTTGCATTCCCAAAATCTGGCTCGACATTGGGTCACTATATCAGCATCGGATACACTGTGGGGATGAATACTTCAGTAAACTCATACAGGGTCGGAGTAGACAGGCAGTATATTTATTATTCAAATTTAACACGTTAAACATGCAAAGAAAATTTTATAGGCAGTAATTATTTATGGTAACGAACTTTCCTATATTGATGTTCACCTACAAGAAGAATCCAAACAACAATCTTGGAAAAAAAAAGAGATAAAATGACAGTAAACTTTAGGGATACTCAGAAGAAACTTTATGGAACAAAAGAAAGAATATAACATGATGAATATAAAATATGAAGAAGGAAATATAATCAATCATAGAATATAGAATGATAGAAATAGAAGGAAATGCAATGAAATGAACGGAAGAGGAAGTGATAAATGCAATAAAGGAGCTAAAACTAGAAAAAGTGCCAGGAAAGGACAACATAACCATAGAATAATCAGGAAGATACGAAAGCAGATATAAAATAAATTGTGGAAACTGAAGAGGGATTACACTGTTGAGTATACCAAGTAAAATAATGGGAAATAACAGGCATAAAAATGGAAGGAACACAATATAGACTAAGAAAAGGTGAAAGAATGCAAGACATAATTATTACAAGCTTTTATTTAACTTCACATTTGTATGTTTAGTTCAAACCCTGCAAGTGAATTTTGACCCACTTCTAGTTTTTGTTCCGATTAACGTGAAATTTGGCAGGTGCTCATAACTCCGGTGATAATGCATTATTGAATTTTTGCTAGAGAAAAAACAAAATGGGAGACGATTTTTGTAATTATGGTTCGATTCTATTCAAAATTGGTATGTGTGGGCTTTCGGGGACAGAGATCACGATTTTGTTGTCAAAATTTATAAATTCAAGATGGCGACGAGTTTTGTGGTTATAGCCCGATTCCATTCAAAATTGGTGTGTGGGGGTTTTTGGGGTCGGGCATCATGATATTTTTGTCAAAATTCATGAATTCAAGATGGTGGCTCCAAGATGTTATTGAAATTAATTGGTATGTGGGTTTTTTTGGGTCGGAGATTAGTAAATTTTGTCAGAATTCAATGAGATGACGGATTTCATGAATTGAATAAAAATTATTGAAAAAATATACAAAGATAAGCTTTTATATAAAAGCACCAGAGAGGAAAAACTAATTTCTTTGTTTGACCTAGGTTATTCTGTGAGTAGCAGATTCAAAAGCTTGCCGCGAATATAAAATATTTCCTATTTAGTGCATTTATATAAAAGTTTGTCTTAAAAGTTGTTTTTTAATCATTTCAATATTTAGGCTCAGTCATTGGAAGTAACGAAAGATTAGACGAGGAAATAAATGATAAAAAAGAAAAGCAGGAAAAATGTTTAACGGGTTGAAAACAACTTTTTAAGTAATAAAAAGTATTATGATCAATCACTTATCGCAGTTACATAAATACAACAAAAATAAAATTTCTTAGAAAAATCGAGACTATGGAACCTATAAGAAAATAGAGACAGCTGAGATGGTTTGGCCATATATGTAGGATGCCAAAAAATAATGGGAAGATGGAATCAAAAGGAATGCCATGGAATAGCATTAAGGATTTCACCTGAGATAACAACATCAACCACGATAGCCTTACACAGTAGTCAAATCTGACAAACGTCATGTCGTTCATAGACAGCTTTCAATTTCAGGAGACTGCCTGGCAACGCAGCCAATATTCTTTACTTTTCGTGTGGAATGTGGAATAAAACTGTGTTTTTTAATTAAACTTATCATAATTGTATCTTATATTCATGGACGAAATCAATAAATTTAAAGAATCAGCATATAAGCGACAAACAGGAGATGCTGATTCTTTTAATTACTTGAAATTCAATACAATCCCCAACTGTCCCCGCCCTCCTGGGGACGTGCGCTTCCCTTAGAGATTGGTATGCATCACCTTGATATGGAAAGATAAGTGCCATGTGAAGTGGAATGAATAGAAAAATCGAATTTAAACGGTTTTCTTCACATAAAGGATTCAATATAAAATTGAACCAGAGAAAGGTAGATCTCAGGTGAAAACACTATTTTCCCTGGCAATACACGCAGAACGTTGAAGATATTCACCTGAAAATCATGCATACTTCCCATAAATATCAATGGACATTGAATGCAAATGTTTTCTTGATAAGCTCGATTATGTTTAATTAAGTCGTGTCACCTAACATCGATACCGGTTTCAGGCTTTTGGCCTCATCAGCAGGAGTATCAACCAGCCAAAGTACAAAGAACTCTGGCTGAAGTGAGACACAACGTAAACAAACCATCATCGATCTTGTAACACCTATAGGTACGCCGGAAAAGATAAACTTTAACTGGCGGTACCTAGTGACAGAAAGAAACACTCCGAAAATCTCCCACCTCGATTATTTAGAAACCTATCGAGGTGGGAGATTTTCGGAGTGTTTCTTTCTGTCACTAGGTACCGCCAGTTAAAGTTTATCTTTTCCGGCGTACCTATAGGTGTTACAAGATCGATGATGGTTTGTTTACGTTGTCCACTTCAGCCAGAGTTCTTGGACTTTGGCTGTTGACTACCGTGCTGATGAGGCCAAGAAGCCTGAAACCGGTATGCGATTGTTAGGTGAACACGACTAAATTAAACATAATCGAGCTTATCAGAAAGAAACATTTGCATTCAATGTCCATTGATATTTTATGGAAGTATGCATGGATTTTCAGGTGAATATCATTCAACGTTCTGCGTGGTATTTGCCAGGAAAGTAGTTGTTTTTCACCTGAGATCTACCTTTCTCTGGTTCAATTTTATATTGAATCCTTTATGTGAAGAAAACCGTTTAAATTCGATTTTTCTATTGATATGGAAACATATCAAAGTTGATGCAAAAATTCCCCCCAAACTCCTTATCCCTGTTTCATTCCAAAGAACCCCCGACCTCCCTTCCTCGTGTTTTAGTAAATGAAATTCAATTATTTTATTTGACGAGATGTAACCATACTGACAGACAAATAACTTATTTTTGAATTTTGAATGGTGTTAATAAGGATTCTGAGACCCCCTACAATTCCAAATTCTACATATTCAACTGTTTATTTCATCCGGCAATTGCCAGTGTTTTCTTACGGGTTAGGTTGGGCCAATATATAGTTGAATTTGCCAAAAAAAAGAGGTTTTTTCAAGTTTTTGTTTCGAAATTTGAAGTAGGTATGGTTAACATCATGATCTTACAATAATATAAGTAGATGTATAGTTGAAAATGTATACAGGGTGTTATGTAATAAGTTATTTATAAACTGTAGAGTTCATATAATCATGGGTCCGCAAGGCCTTCATTTTTGGTATACAGGGTGTTACAAAATTATTTTTATTTTGTTTTTTCGTAAATAATTTGAAAAATAATGTCGATTTTTGGACGAAAATTGGTATTTGGAGATTTTTTTATATGAGAAATTCAACTTTGATCTTAGTTTGGCCCTTAATTGTAGAGGGCTCCGCCTACAGGTCTTTGTCTCTTTTGGGGAGTCACAACTTTGTCGTGCGTATATGTATCACATTTTCTAGATCAAACTTTCGGCAACCGTTGGATAGGTCGGAGAGAGCCTCAACCATGCCTCCCTAGGTCACCAGACCTTGACAGTTTGGATTTTTTTCTGTGGGGACATCTAAAATCCTTAATTTACCAGACACCTATCCAAAATGAAGAAGAATTAAGTAATCATCAATGAGAAGAAGATTGGATGCGTGCATACAGACAGGAGGTGGATATTTCGAACATTTATTGTGATGTTGATTTATATCTAGTGTCCCGTTGTTTATTGTTATTTGAAAATTAGCGTTTGAAATGTTTCAATGTTGAATAAAAAAAATTGTTTAACTTTTTGACAAACACATGCATCGATTAATTTAAATCAAAATATCTCGAAAACGGCTGCTTGTAGCGACTTTTGAAAATCATACCCTTTTCACGTAAAAATGACAGAGGAATCGATTTTACTTCTAGAACATGTGATACATACATGCACGACAAAGTTGTGACTCCCCAAAAGAAACAAATAACTGTAGGCGGCGCCCCCTACAATTAAGGGCCAAACAAAGATCAAATTTAAATTTATCATATTAAAAAATGCCCAAATACCAATTTTCGTTCAAATATAGAGATTATTTTAAAATGATTCTCGAAAAAAACAAAATAATAATAAATTTTCAACACCCTTGCGGACCCATGCTTATATGAACTTTTCACCTTATAAATAACTGAGGAATCGTCCTGTAAAATATCGGACACTTATTACATAACACCCTGTATATTCTTTTTGTATGTATGAAAATATTGTATAATTTATTTTTTTCTTCTATATAATTCCCACACATTGATTCTGATTTTTTCTTTGGCTCATATGAACATGTTACATCATTTTTATATCTCTGATATAACGATAAAAATTATAATCACAAAAAAAGAATAGCTTCAAGAAGTTAACTAGACAACTTTGTATAACTGATCATTAGTATTCAGTTAATATTTTTGTTTGACTGAACCGATCAATAAATATATAAATATTGAAAGTGAGAGTTTTTATCATTTTCAGCTTCTATACATCTTCAACAAAATGACTGTGATAGAAAATGAGAAAGTACTGTGCATTTTTTGAGGTACCCTATTTAATTGAAGGAAAAAAATTACCTGATGATACTAGGTTCGCAAGCGTGGTTAAAAAGTGCAAGTGTGAGGTAGATTCCAGACCCAATCTCCTCGTTCAAAAACGTACTGGCTTTTCCACCTGGGTGACAAAGTTCAGGATCGAAATTCTTCTTCTGCTCGTTTATGCCATGGATATTGTAACTGATCACCTTGCTATGTCTAAGTAGTAGTCGCCCAATAAAAATTTCCTCGTCCAACAGAACTTGGTCCTCAGTTTGGAATGGGAAGAAGTCTGTGTTCTTCAATACACGTAGCAAATATGCGGCTTTATTATAATACATCGTATCATATTTAGTGTCTTTGATGTTGCGAAATAGCCAGAGAAAATTATCATAATCATCAGAGAGGTAGACGTCCTTCTCAGTTAGTCCCTGACCATCCATATCCAAGTACTCAGTGAGTCTCGCTCTATTTTCTTCGAAAAAGGTATATTTTTGCTGAGTGATGAGTCTCAAACATACCAACTTATCGAAACTTGCCGATAAGCTGTCAAAAATCGGGCATTCCACCCCATGGAAAGATTCCTCTGCTTTAACCTTGCAAACTGTGCTGCAGAACACAACATTCGTGCATTTCGAGCAAGGATAAAATTGCTCCACATACGCAAAACAGTACTGGCAGTTGCTGAAGCTACGTGATTGGTCCAGCGTAGCAACAAGTGGCTCCTCTTTGACAACCAAGGTACCTATGGGGATGTCAACTTTCGCTACAGCGTATCTACCCATATTCTCAGAATATGCTAAATCGACCAAAGAACTAGCAGCGGGATATTTCTCGTTGGCTTGAAAATATTCAGTAATGGAACATTCCTCCTCCATTGCTGTTGCTCCTCCCTCAGCAAGCGCTTTATTATCCTTGCAATGCTGGATGATTCTGATTTGTCTCTCACGATCTGCATCTGGCAAGCCATCTTGCTCTTGAACTAAGGTTAATGCTTCATCGAAACACTTGTCCGCATCGTCAAATTGTCCAAGTGCAGCATAACATCTGCCTTTTCTCCAAGGTAACTTGTATTGCAAGCGCAAAGGGTATTTTCCCAATTCTTCCATGTACTTCAAGTCATCAAAAACCCTTTGGTAATTTTTGTCTTCAAAATTGACTATGGTCCTGTTTCCTAAGAGCATGCAGAGTAACTCTAGGGCTTCGTCTGAAATAAAATATAATTTGTTAGTCTCTTCCATTGAAGATACAAGTGATTCTAAAGTGATACATCATTTTGTCCATGATTATTGAAAAATGGAATATGGTTTTATGACAGTACAAGCTGTATGGAATATGTAAAAAATACCAGAATTGAAAATATGTCAACACTCTGAATAAAATAGCAATCACATACACATCACATATATATTTATTAAGCAGAAACATGTAGGAAATGTAAGTGTTAAATCGTATATATTAACGATTAGTATCACAGATCATTGTGCTGTAACGGCTATTTTTTATAGACACACTTGCTCGGATCCAAGAAAATAAAAACGAAGGATTTCACACAATCAAAAAAATAAATCCGGAAAAATTCTTATCATTAATAGAAAGTGGAAACTGGACAAAGGTCATTGCAGCAAATGACCCTGAAGTAGCTACAGATGTTTCTACAGACACTTTTAAGCATTTGACAAATGAATGCACGGTAATAAAAATTATTCGGGAAAAAAGGCTAAAAAAATTAAACCTTGGATTACTGAAAGTCTTACAAGGTCCATTATCACAAGAGATAAATTAAAAAAACGATTGTGTAAAATTTATCGATAGTTTTAGAAGATCAATAGGTATAAAACTTACAGGAATCGACAAAATGGTATTTTATGAAAAATATAAACTACTATAAAAACATAATAACACAAAATCAAAATTACATGAAAATATAAATCAAGTAATTTCTGAGGCAACAAATGAAAAATCTGAAAAAAGTACAATAAGCTTAGATATATATAATGGCCAAACTTTTAATAGCAATAATGAAATGGCAAAGTTTTGTAATTAATATTTCACTAGTATAAGCACTAAAATGATACTAACTGCAAAATACATTCTGCACCCTCTTAGCCATATCATTAACTTAATATTTAGTAATGGAAAATTCCCCAAACAATTTAAAAACTCTGTGATAACCCCTATTTACAAAGCAGGCGACAAAAATAAAATATCAAATTATCGCCCAAAAAACACACTTAGGTTTATCCAAAGAGATTTTCGATGGCAGAATTGTAAACAGCTCGCCAAAATTAGTAAAAATTCACAATTTGAAATTGCTATAGAAATGAATTGAAAATATGAACAGGGTGTTCATACAATCAGATGTGGAATCATCTGTAACTGAAAGATAAACTTTAGTCACTGTGTCTTATCGTTCAAGGTATTCAAATTGAAAAAAGGAAACATTCTTTATTGAATAGTTAACAAATATTTTTTCTGGAAACTAAATAATTTACAATCAGAAGCTATTTCTTGAATATCTAACAAAAAACAACTACTTCCCCGGCAAAAGCACCCACTGGACGTTGAACCATATCTGGAAGATATTGTAAGAACTCCAACTCTAAAGAAAAATCTTGGAATAGAAAATTTGCATTTAGTTAGTTGTGAGTACCACTTTTTTTTGAAAACATTCTTCTGTGCTTCACTTAAGTATCTATATAAGTTTGCAGTTGAGACTGGATTGAAAAATCAAATAATTATATGAATAGAAATGCAAATTTCCACTCTCAGATATTATCTTTTGAGTTAGGTTTCTACAATACCAATGTGACATAATTCAACGTCCAGCATGTGCTTTAGCCCGGGCACGTTTTTGATATATTGAGAAAAAAAGGATTTTTTAAAGGATTTCCGTGAGCCCTCTATCTCATAAACAAAGCGTTTCTTGACCATGGAAACGTTTTGATTTTTATGGGTATTAGGTATATCCTGAAAGTTTCTTAATACTCCTATCAAGCATCCTATTTTGAAAAAGAGAACGCTCAAGTACCTAATTCATATAATCAATTACCCGTGTTTCTTGGAGTGAAAATCAGAGATCATCAAACAAATTTACCCTACTTTTTATGTTCAGAATATCAATATCTGCATCCAGATCTCATTCATAGTTTTTTTTTATTCAGTTGTTGTTTGCCTTCCAGATTGTGACATATCCATACTTCAATAAGTTCAAAAACTAAAACCTGACTACTGAAAAATCACGCTCTAAAAAGTATGAAACAAGAAAATATTCTCATCTGAAATTGTTATATGCAAGCAAAGCCGCGAGCAACAGCTACCAATATATATGGTTTTGGAAGTACTAATTGAGTCCTTTCATTTAATACCCATCACGGTATCATTAAAAAAAAATTTTTTAGTTCATGACTATGTCCTCTAGAGGGCGCCATATTCAATTTAATGTGACGTCACACAGCCTATAACCAGAGGACGATGAAGACGCTTCCAACGTAACCTCATATTTGTCAAATTATGATAAGTAGTTTAGAAGTTATGAGGTAACAGATGAACATACATACAGTGTCCGTCATAAAGTTGGCTACATATGGAAAAAAATTTGTTATTGAAATTTCTGAAAAATTCTAATGGCGGTTCGTTTCTGCATGTCTGACAACTGAAGAATCCGTTGCGACTTATGTCACGTGACCCCAGATTTGGCGGGAATTTTAAAAAAAGTTGTCTGTGGTGCCGGAAAATGGGTCAAATTGACAAGATATCGAAAAAATGTACCGAGAAAATGTGTTTGGAATCCAACGAGGACCCCATGTAACAATTTTGAACCAGAAAAAAAAACATTTTATTTCTCTGCCCTTACTAAGAAACATTATACATCCTCGTTTTATCTGGAAACAGCTTCAATAACCTAAATCACATAAGTTTGGATCAAAACTAATCAAATATTTGTGGAATAGACATTTTGCGGGAGATTAATTATGAAAACACAATTTACTCTTGTCACTAGATGTAGTCATGCCCTGTATATTGATGCACATGAGCTTATTCAATATTCTCAACCGGTAAATAAAATTAAAACCAACTAATATTTGTAATCAAAACTTAATAATACATTATTTATCCTAATTGAATTTAGTATTGTTTAGGTGGATGTAGAAAAATAAACAAAACTCCATAAACAAACAATGTACAAATTTTCAATATTCTATGCGCCATACATAGAATTGTTTTGGAAAACATTTCGCGGCAAACATTTTCTGTTGATCAGTGCTGCCCAATTCCCCATAAAAATTTCTAAATTTTCTACATTTCGAAATGGGCGTTGTTTATAAACGTTGCTTTTCAGGTAACCATATAAATAGAAATCACACGGCGTTAGGTCTGGAGACCTAGCAGGCCAAGAATTACCTGAATATCGACCTATCCACTGCTCACCAAACTCATTGTTCAACCACTCTCGCACTTCATTCGTAGAATGAATAGAAGCCCCATTTTGTTGGAAGAATAAACAAATCCGCTATTGTAATGGTAGGTTGTCGATAAATGTAGATATCTCGGTCCGTAAAAAGCTCAAATACCGTTCGCCATTTAAATTTTGTCTAAAAAAGAAGGGACCTACAATTCGCTCATTTGAAATTCCACACCATACATTCACTTTGAAACTATATTGATCCTTGGCTTCAATAATAAAATTGGGATTTTGATCTGCATCTACATCTACAATTTTGAGAACTGACACCATTTGAGGTGAAAGTTGCTTCGACAGAAAATAGCACATTTTTTGAGAAATCATGATTGTCTTCTAACATTCCCTGGAACCATGCACAAAAATAAAATCGAGCGTCATAAGCCCTGTCTTGCAGTACTTGCACAAATTTTGGTTTAAAATTCGTCTAACAGAGGTTTGAGATATTTATGCCTTTTCTGCCATAATTTTCGTCGAAACTCTTGGTAACTCAGTGACTGTCAGTAAAACATTGTTAACATTATTTACAACAGGCTTAACGTGAACACATTTATATTTGTTTTCAACCAAACCAATTTCCTTAAATTTTTGGATTATCTTTGCCACCGTAGTAAAATGCATATTTGATCTAGATGCCTACCATTGAAAATTTCAGCTACTTGTGCTATGATAATTTTTGCCATATAGCAATACTATTTCTATTTTTTCTTGTATACTCAGTTTTGGAGCCATTTCTATTGATAGATTGAAAAACACAAAAACTGATAAAGAACGACAACTCCAACAAAATTATCAACACGTTATTTTGACATTTGTTATTGTTACAACAAAAGTAGATCTTTTTTCAAAGCCGCCTTTTGAAATTCAAAAATATAGCCAAGTCATTGAAGTTCAAATTTACTAACCAATATTAAATTTAGCAATGATAAATAATGTATTATTAAGTTTTAATTACAAATATTAGTTGGTTTAAATTTTATTTACGGGTTGAGAATATTGAATAAGCTCATGTGCATCAATATACAGGGCATGACTACACCTAGTGACAAGACAAAATCGTGTTTTCATAATTAACCTCCAGCAAAATGTCTATTCCACAAATATTTGATAAGTTTTGACCCAAACTTATGTGATTTAGGTTATTAAAGCTGTTTCCAGATAAAACAAGAGTGTATAATGTTTCTTAGTAAGGGTAGAGGAATAAAATAGTATTTTTGTTTTTTTTTCAATCTGGTTCATGGGATCCTCGTTGGATTCCAAACACATTTTCTCTATAAATTTTTTCGATATCTTGTCAATTTGACCCATTTTTCGGGACAACAGACAACTTTTTTTTAAATTCCCGCCAAATCTGAGGTTACGTGATATAAGTCGTAACGAATTTCTTAGTTGTCAAACATTCAGAAACGAACCGCCACTAGGGTTTTTCAGAAATTTCAATAACAATTTTTTTTCCATATGTAGCAACTTTATGACGGACACTGTACATACCGGTAAAAATCATAACCCTCCTTTTTGCTTCGCCGTAGTCAAAAGTGCAGCCTATATTATCCCCCACGAGCCACCACTGAATGATAATACCATTTGAAATCGAATCAAATTGAACCTTCCAACCATAACAAGGGGCCGAACTGGCCCTAATGAATGCACACAAATGATCGAAGTATAAATTGTAATTGTAATTTTTCAGTGCTTTCCATAGCAGTTTTGCTTCAATGCTTGAAATGAATGAAAATGCCTAAATGTATCTTTCAACCCCTGAATTGTAATACAAAATATTGATTAAATACCAATAAGGGAAAACTGCTCGAGATCGATTCGATACCAAATTATATCTTGTAATTACGATGTAATAGAAAAACATAAAATAATGCTTAGAATATCGCGATGAAAGTGGCGGTCGTACTAGAATGATCAAATGTATCTAGTGAAAGAATGAATACTAGTGAAAACTGACCTGTATCATGAGGGCAGTATAATATTCCTCTGTCAAAATGAAGCAACGCCAGTTGTTTCCGACCCCTGAGATAAAAAATAATTCCATAGCGTTTCTCTTTAAGTGCCACAGTTAGACTTTTCGGTTCCTTTCTGCGACCCAAGCGAATCCTTGCGAAAAACGAATAGGCATCTTTTATTCCCGCTATTTCAGCTTTAACTTGATTATGTGCTTCTGCCATAAATCGTTTTCTTTCCAGAAAACACTTCACACTTGATTTCATAAAACAACTGATGACAGAGAAGTATTCGAGAGGGTGGGGGCTTGGCAACAAGATACTGGAAAAAGCTCCACAAATATGCACCTGCCACATTTACTCTGATTGGTCGTCATATTCGTGTACACACCAAACTGAAAACATCGACTTGTGCAAACAGGAAACGTAGACGTGAGGATTTGCGCAAGTTTACTGATTGATATTGCGAAACTTATTCTTTCAGGTATTAGGGAGGAATGAAATAAATCGGTAAGAATTTTAAACATATTCGGGATTACACTTCCTGATGGGGATTACTTCGGTTCACTGCCAATATAAATATACCAAGCGAGGCAGTGTTGCCGATAAAAGTGAATATTCCCATCTTTAGCTACATTCACCTACTACTTTTTATAAATTCAACCAGAAAACTATTAAAATGCAAATAATAGTTTGTTAGAAGTAAGCAGAATGTGACTTCAGATGACGAATCGGAATGATCGGAATGTTTACAGATAGTTCTAGAGCTTATGTCAAACACATATTGATATAATGTGCACAAATAATCACTGAATTAAGTTATGAAATATAGCTTGTTCGGCGGCGCCAAAAGGATCATTTTTTTTGCTTTGGAATTATTTTTTTCCAGGTCATTCGGTGGAAGATTAAGCCAGCGGCCAGTGGGGGAGGGGGGGGGAGGTAAGAAAAAGCCTAACATATTACATTGGTTTTTAGGTAGGTACCTATATTACTCCTAGTGGGTATCCGTACTGACTAATGCATGATTTAAGGATAAAGGTGATTGAAGCCTAAAAAATTCTTGAATTATTGCCAAAATCTATGAATTGGGTCTGAGAATATTTTTTACATGTACGTCCCATTTTAGGAACGAGTAAATATATGAATTCCAAGATACTTGACATATTTCTCCAATAGGATCGTCGTGTCGCTTCTTAACGTGGGGACATCGTAATCGGGTAATTTATTTACAGTCGTATGATGTGAATGGAATTACTTTGGTTTTTTCACGTTTACTGTCAGGAAGTTCCAAACAAATTGAATATGTTTTCCAGGGCAGATTCAGCTGTTTCTCGGACTTGATTCCAAGTGTTTTCCGTGTATATCAATGTGGTATCGTTAGCAGTTAATATATTACCAGAGTACTGGTCCTAGAATAGGTCCTAGGGGGACGCCATAATTTATTGTTTCAGAGCTCACTGAGAAAACTAATGTACCTGTTTGCTCTTCTATACTTGTATGTATTTTCTTGGTATCAATTTTTTCATTAAAAAATCAAACAACCATGTCGAGAAACAATAATATTCCTCCACAAAAATAATTTCATCGAATATTTCTAAGTTCTTTCATCATCTTCTAAGTTCTTTCATCCCACATTTCCCAAAAATGAGTAACCTATAGTATATTTTCTGGAATATTGTTATTGAAGACCATATTTGTTTTCCTGCGTTTTTGAGTTAGAAAAAATCCCCAACTATTCTGTATTCATATACTGAAGAAGTTATTTTTTTATGGGGAGAACATGCTTTGCGAAAACTTGGCTTTTTACTCCCTTATCCACATAAATAAATGAAAATATAATCGAAAATTTGAAGAGTGGAAAAATGTTTCAAAACATTTTTTTTAATTATTGCTTTTCATATTTCCATAATATAAATTGACTTTTTATGTTGGAAGTCGTTATTTATAATTCGTTTTTTTTTTGAGTCTATACTGTTGAGTTCCAAATTGTTGTTGAGTGTGGTTTGTGTTGTTTATAGTACCAAATAATTGATTTTGAAAAGTTTTATAATAGAATTGAATGTGTCGAAAGGTTCCATAAAAATTTGTTAAATCGATAGGTTACCCCATATATCGTAATACCGTAAACTTCAAAAATGCATATCTTAGAAACGCAATATAGTCAAAAATTTTAATGAAAATCCCCATTCGAAAAACTAGTCCACTGTTTAAAATTGTTAATAATTCATTAATTCAAAGTTGATAAAACTATCGTGTATGATAGTCAAAATTTTCAAAATTTTGTGAGTAAAATATGGTCCAAATTAACGGAACAATTTTTTAGATATTCAATAAAAACATTGTAAATGACCTAAAAAAAAATATAACGCACCTTTTATCTAAATGACAGGTAATATTGAACAATGTTACCCTATCTTTTATTCAATGGGCAGTAGCAAATAATTCCTTTTTTTGTAATAAAAATATATACTCGAAAATTAAAAAAATATATATATTTCAAACAGAAAGAGTCATCAAGAAACAAAACACGTTTTTTCGCTTACAATAGACTTAAACTAGGATATCTTAACAAAATATAACTTGTTGGTTTTGAAATAGTGCTGGAAAAAAAATACGGAAAAACGATTTTTTTTACTATGCCACGTATACACCCTAATGTACTACCATCTATAAAAGTATAATTGAACATGTTTATGAGTTCCGATCAATACATTTTCATCCTTACTTTGTCTTATTTGGACTAAAGAAACAGTTTTTTTATTTGTCAATCCTACCCCAATACGACGTTTTTACGAACTTTGGTGGCTTATATCTCAGAAACTAAACATACAAAATAATTTAAACTCACACTTTTTTCTAATGACCCTTCCTACCATAACATAATAAAATTTCAGCCAATTCGACCGAGAGCCAATTTCCCATATGTTTTCGTGTGGGGTTCTTTGTTATTTGCTTATTTTTACTACTTACTTATATTTTCATTTCGAAATAACTAATTAAATATTAAATGAATGTTGAGAAATATGAATACTGGTTTCCTTTATACTCAGTATACTGTAACTTGAAGTGTTACATATGACGTATGTGGTATGGTTGAAATCAGATAAAAATGAGCTTTCAATTTTTGATATTAAAATATACCCTTTCGATTAAAAAACAAAATCGATGACGTCATATCGTATAAGGTGGTAGGGGAAAAATCAATTTAAAAAAAGATAGAAAACTAAAATACAAAATCGACCTCTCCCAGCTTTAACTCCGAAAATGATTAACTCGTAAGATAATGGATCGTTTCCACACTTTATGGCCTTAGCAACATAGAAACACGTATGAGTCGTAAGCAAGGGCATCGTTAAGGGGGGTAATGAGAGAATTACCCCTGTGCTAATCTAATATAAAAAAATATATGAAAAATCGGAGAACCTTATGGATTGTAGCTGTGTTTTGAATATGATGAACTTTCGAAACATCTCGTCAAAGTAACTTTTAATCTTCCAGAATATCCCGTTATTACGGTCTGCATGTGAATGAAATAATTGACATTTTCTGCTCAGTCTGGCCATCATATAATATCTAGAATGTTTTATTTCCCTAAAAATTATGTATTTATGGAATTTGGCGCAGTTTTTCAGCAGGTAATTTCATCTATTCGGCATGATTTACCTGGCCCAGCTAGGACCCATTTTTGAATATTAATAAACTCACAAAATAGTCATTTACTTTTCCATTAGACTAGGAGGAATCGGCGCATGAGTACCGAAAACTATTCCACCTCAATTTTTTTATGCGATCCTCTTCAAATTGCCCTACTGATGATACAAATGCATGTTGCCATGGGGCAACCCCGTGCCATATTGTTTAAACCGAAATTGTTTAAACAATTGCAAGGAATTGTTATTTTTCAACCGGACAATTTTTTTTTATATTCTTTATTAAAATACAAATAAAAAAGGTCCTATGACTTTTCACGATAAAGTTAATATTTTTAGAGATATGAATTTTTAAAGGTTCAAAAAATCTCATATTTGGGTACTTTTGACCCATGAAAAATATATTAAAAAAAATAAATAAAATCGAAGTAATATTTTTTTTTAAATTCTTTATACAATAGTTAATAATATTCTTAATGGAGATTTACAAAAATTTCATTGATTATACCTGTTTTTTAATTATCAATTTCGCGCGCTCACAAGTATGCATCGCTTACCTTTAAGTATCGCCGTCTCTCTCTGACTCATGCGCTGCATCGGCCTTATTTATCATTTATCTTAAAAACTATTAACTTTTTTAAGATTGTTAAAGAGCAATGTTATTAACAATTAAATTGTCTACAATTTGTTTTTGACAAATTTTTTTCTGGAATCAATTTTACAAACGTTATTTAAGCATGAATCGGAACATGTAATTAAAATACTTTTTTATCAGTTTATTTTTTTTTTTTTATATATAAATAATGAAAAGATATTGGTAAGCACTCAAATGTTCGAATTGAAAAATAATAACATAAAAAATACTTATATGTATATGTATCATGATGTGTATATGATTTTGCCTAAGTAAGGAAAATATTTTTTTTGTTTTTTATTTTCTCAAGGTTACTCTTTGTATAAAACCTCAAGATCTTCGTTTGTTCTTGTGACAAAATTGTCGATTATATCGATATAGATATAGAGCATTTAAAATATGATCTTAAAAAACCGTGCAATTGTAAGAAAGCCTGTAAAACCAAAGCTTGTTACTGTAAAAAAAATAATATTAGTTGCATACTTCTATGTGGCTGTGATTCAGAAGACTGTAAGAATATAATATATAAAAATGATATTGATAATAAATAAATACCTTTTTTTTAAATCTTGTTTTATTATTTCATACTTCTACATCTATAACCTTCGTTTGAAGAAGTTATTCAATGTAATTACTTTCTGTTTTAATGACAAAAAAATAATATAAACTGATAAAAAAGTAATTTTAATTATATGTTTCGATTCATGCTTAAATAACGTTTGTAAAATTGATTCCAGAAAAAAATTTGTCAAAAACAAATTGTAGACAATTTAATTGTTAATAACATTGCTCTCTTTAACAATCTTAAAAAAGTTAATAGTTTTTAAGATAAATGATAAATAATGATTCAGGAAACAGAGAGGCCGATGCAGCGCATGAGTCAGAGAGAGACGGCGATACTTAAAGGTAAGCGATGCATACTTGTGAGCGCGCGAAATTGATAATTAAAAAACAGGTATAATCAATGAAATTTTTGTAAATCTCCATTAAGAATGTTATTAACTATTGTATAAAGAATTAAAAAAAAAATATTACTTCGATTTTATTTATTTTTTTTAATATATTTTTCATGGGTCAAAAGTACCCAAATATGAGATTTTTTGAACCTTTAAAAATTAATATCTCTAAAAATATTAACTTTATCGTGAAAAGTCATGGGACCTTTTTTATTTGTATTTTAAAAAAGAATATAAAAAAAAATTGTCTGCTTGAAAAATAACAATTCCTTGCAATTGTTTAAACAATTTCGGTTTAAACAATATGGCACGGGGTTGCCCCATGGCAACATGCATTTATATCATCAGTAGGGCAATTTGAAAAGGATCGCATAAAAAAATTGAGGTGGAATAGTTTTCGGTACTCATGCGCCGATTCCTCCTAGTCTACATAAGCCGATAGACATAAAAACCTCCTTATTCTATTACGAACACATTTTTTTTAACTATTAGTAAGTATTCCAACGAGCTCTCAGCACATCCCAAACCGCTCTCATTCACTTCATAGTTGCTTCAAAGTTTGCCATCAATAATAATAAAAACAACTGAAACGGAGGCGTGTTCGTCAACACCTCCTTTCACAGCTACTCAGATGATAAGAACACTTAGCGTATGACTGTGGTAATTGTATTGAGTGGGATGTACCGAGCTGAGTACACGAGTAATTTCAAGTAGGCATCGCATTGGCGTGACGAATAAAATGGACAATTGAAGGCTTAGGGTACCGAGAATAACAGAAATTTTACTGACATTCCCAATGATTTGTTTGTATTCATTCCTATTATGTCTGATACGAAAATATTGAAGGTGGAGAAGCTTCATAAAGTGCTGATCGAAATATAAACCAGCAGGGTTGAAAAAATCATAATTTTTTTTAAAAACATCCCTTTTTTTTATTTTTTGTTTTTTTTTCTATTTTCATTGATCCTTTCCTATAAATAGGTAAGACAAGTTGCTATTTTTAACACGTTTTGCCAAATGATGTCAGATGGAATTCGCTTGCCGACTGTTTAGAAGGTTTCGTTGAATCATGTCCCGTACTTTTCAAAATTGCTGAGGAGAACAAAATCGAAATGGACAATATTATAAGAGGAACATTTTTAAACATTCGCTTAAAAAGATTAGTCGAAGATTACCTAACAATACTTAAGCCTATCTCTTTCCCAATAGATAGACTTCAAAGAAACAGTGCCAGTCTCTCAGATGTGGAAGAATTTAAAATGTTAGAAACCCATTTTGACAAAACTGGCATAACTTTGAAACATCTGCAAAAAATCAAGAGGCGTTATGAACAATATCGAGGATTATGGATCCAATTCAATACTCTTACCAAATAAAAAATGTTTATTTGTCAGTGGCACATTGATAATATTCAACTTGAGTTCGAAACAATCGAATGAACGAGACATCACCTGAAGATGGCAAATGTGAATTTGCCGAAACGTCGTGAAATCGGACCTTTTCAGGACCAAGAACACAAACCCGAGAAACTATCTCAACACATTGTACCCGCGAAAATCTAGGAAGAAACAAATATATATATATATATATATATAGAGTGAAAATTTTCTTGGGTTGTGGATTCGTGGGAAGAATAATTTTTCAGTTTATCATAAAGATGTTTCGTCCCGGGCCTGGGACATTTTCAATTTATTGAATTTTCAATACATTTTGGGTTTATAGTTTTCCTATAAAATAAATTGAAAATGTCCCAGGCCCGGGACGAAACGTCCTTATGATCATCAGGGAAAAAGTTTGTTGAGGTTGGTTTCAATGATTAAACATATTCATATAACATAGTGATACAAAAAAAAATCGTAGATCAAGGAATAAAACGAAGTTCGAAGATAATACAAACACATTACACATTTATATATTTATAACAGTTGATAGTCCATCTAAAAAAATGTTTTAAATTTTTTTTCAAGACTTTAATAAAAAAAATATAAAGTTATATGTTTCACATAGGTACCAAACTTTGTTTTTTGTGTTTCCCAAAATTTTGATGAATTTGCCAAAAAAGATGAATAAAAATATTTTTTTTCATTTTTTCCGAATTTTTATGTTCGTTATAAAATGACATAGAGAATTCAGTAACAATTCAATTAAACTACAATATCACAAATTTAATTCAACTCAGATCCAGTATTAACAGTTAGTGCACACTAACACATGTACCATATGGTACCGCTGAACTCAGTGACATAAAGACATGTGTCAAAATGTCATTGTTTGATCTAGGTTATTCTGTGAGTAACAGATTTAGTGCATTCGTATAACAAAAGCTTGTCTTAATTTTTTTTTTAATAATTTTTATATCTTGATTTTATGTCAAATTAAAGAGAGAAAACAAGACAATGTGTAAGGACAAAAAATACGTTGAGTGATTTTGATCAATATTGAAAATTGTGAAATGAAATGAAAGATTCAAATGTTTTTAATGTTTTTAATAAATTTTACTGAAGATGCCCCCAAACGAGGGCGAAACGTTTAAATAAATGTAATTTTCTTCTCATTTTAATACAATCGAATCTGAAACCCAAGAAAACTCCAAAAATACAATCACCAAGATTTAAGAACCCACTATACCCAATATATATATATATATATATATATATATATATATATATATATATATATATATATATATAAGTGAATGGTACCTGATTCCAATTGAAACAATTTTTTCTTCATGGCGTTGCCTTATTAAAGGATTAAAGGTGATGTCACAAACAGAAGATTCCCTTAGAAGAGAACGATTGATTTTGATCCACATTGGATTAAAATTTGTTCAGAATTTCAAGTATTCGTTTTTGTATCGATACCCTACGTAGGAACGCCCATGTTAATAAAACGAGTCACAAATTCGTTGCGGTTATGCTGAACCGGAGTGGCCCAAAGTACATTCATAGGGATACTCTTTCCGTCATCAATATTTGTTCGCAATAGAATCATATTTCAATTGATTGTTCTTTTAGTTCGTGAAGCCAAATATTTGAGCCAGATCCTTCAAAGAAACTAGGAACATTGTCTAAAAATATATAGTCTGTCAGGGCCCTCTATTAAACTTCCAGGGAAACTGTTTCCATTTAATAGAATACAGTAAGTGAAAATGCAAAATATAATTCGTACCAAATTTGTACTATCTCACTAGGGTATCGGATATCTCTTTTGGATAACAATGAACCAACGCAATCTATTAATGGACCCCGTCTTCATCCAATGTTAGGGAAGGGCGATACTCCTGAAAATATCGATTCAGCGGTATCGATATATATTGTTTCGCTAGTATCGATACATGAAAATAAAATAACGATATTTCAAATATCGATCCTTTTCGATACGACACATATTTGCAGTAAAGTTGTGAAAATAAACAATTTTTTGTTTTACGAAAACAAAACATATAACCCACAATGAAATCGGAAAGGAGTTCAATAAAAACAAAAATATTTTTTTTAAATAAAAACAATACTATATTAATAAAATAAAAATTTGTACCTCATATATTCCAATAACATTTCTCCAAGGATTTTAAAAACAGGAGTTCTGACAATCGTTTTCCTCCCAAGCGATTTCGACACTGTGACATTATATTGCCTGCTTTAGAAAAAAGTCAACTCAAATCTCGATCCATAAAACCATGGAACATTTTCCTCTGTGTCGTTCAGTTTGTCAATATCGGATCAACCTCCAGATAAATTTAACCGACGGTCAAAATGTGAGTTCATTCCTTCATTAAACGAATGTTATATCTAACCACGAATTTATGTGGAGGTTAACCCCTATTGGAGATTGGAGACCGGGCCTCAGACGTTGTATGATGATTTTTTATTCAATGAAAAAGACTTCAGGGTAGTTACAAAGAAAATAAAATAACATGTTGATAGCCACAACTTCGACAACGGTTACTATACTTAGTGAAATGTATCGATACCCTAGAATATCGAACTGAAAAATATCGACACAAAATACCGAGTATCGAAGTGTGAAATATCGATATTAGCAAATATCGTATCGCCCTTCCCTACCAATGATAAACCTGTAAAGTTGACTGACTACCTTTAGACATTGCTAGACACTTCTAATTATTTAGCTGTTTTACACTATGCATGCGTATTTAACCCACTGAATACTAATTATTCTAAACGATTTGGTTATCGAGAATAAACCAAATGACTAAACTGTATTTTTCTGGAATTCGACTAAAATCTTGCCAAAGGGGTCGAAGAAGCTTGAGAAATTCCCGGGAAATCAAATGTACGATTGATTTTTCACCTTACCTTACATCGATAGGTAAATGAAAATGCAATAATATTATCCAGTTGAATATCGAAATCATATCTACCAAATTATAGTAACAATGGTCGACACAAAATGGCGACGGCTAGGAAAACTGTTTTCGTGATTCTCAGATATTTTAAATATTGGAATTGCTTACCTGAATCTTGTGGACAGTACAGTACTCCATTGTTATAATGGAAAATTGCTTCCCTGTTTTCTCTCTTGGCGTAACACGCATTTCCTAACGCTTTTGATTCGAGAGCTGTCGCCATACTTTTCGGTTCCCCTCTGAAAAGATGAAGATCCAGCGAAATCAATTGCTCATACATTTTTTTCAGTGTAGTGGCCTCAGTTTCCGCTGAACTCATTGCTTCGGCCATTTCTTCAATTTTTCCGAACACTTCACTACTTTATCTGCAAATTCACGAAAATGGACTCAACCAAGCAACTCAGTCACAAGTCACAAACGACAACTTGATATGGTGGGGGTTGTGGCGGGTAGCGGAAATGACGACATCAGAAGGAGTGGGCTTCTATAAATTCGCGGGCTTTTCACTGTCTCAGTGCCGTGTGCTAAGCTTAGGTTCATAATTGGGCCGAAAATGGGATTTGTACCTATATAGCCTTTATACAATGTTTTGGTACGCCTATGCCATGTATCGTTCAATTATTCCATTTAGGTATATGAGTGAACAATACTGCGTGATAAAATGTTTTCGCAACTTTTCAATTACTCATGCTTTTCTTAATTAAGTAATTTTTACAATTTGTAAAATAAAAATATGAGATTTTTTCCTTTTTTTCCATTCTTCAAAGTGTTTAAAAAAGATCCCCGTTCTTACAATTTGCAATATTGATTTTCCACTTTTCAATAACAATTTAAGGGACTAAAAAATTATAAAACCAAATAGAGCAATGAAAAATTGTTTTCAAATATTTCGATTGTTTCATTTTATAATCACTGAGAACTGTATGAATATTAAAATCAATTTAATCATTATTCAATGGAATATAAAAAAGACTTAAAGTGTCCTTGTCGTATTGCTAATAGTTTACAAGTTATTTACAATTTTATTACAAGCTTTTATTTAACTTGCTTTGTTCGTTTGTCATTCTGTCATTCTTTCCGGTTCAAAATTTGTAATCCATTTTTGGAGCATTTTCCGACATCCGATTGAGCTGAAATTTGAGAGGTGTTCATAATTCCGGTGACGATGCATTATAAGATTTTTTTTAGAGAAGAAAACAAAATGGCTGCTCCAAGATAGCGGACGAGTTTTGTGATTATGGTACGATTCGATTCAAAATTGGTATGTGTGGGTTATCGGGGACGGATCTTCTGAATTTTCTGTCAGAATTCGAAAATTCAAGATGGCGGTTCCAAGATGGCGGACTAGTTTTGTGATTATGGACCGATTCTATTCAAAATTTTTATGGGGGGTTTTCCGAGTCGGAGATTATGAATTTTTTGTCAAAATTTATGAAATTGAAATGGCGGCTCATGGAATTTTTGTTATAAAAAAAAAAACAAAATGGTTCTCCAAGATGGCGGACGAGATTTAGGTTTATGGTCCAATTCGATTAAAAATTGGTATGTGGGGGTTTTCAGGGTCGAAGATTATGATTTTTTTCAAAATGCATAAAATAAAAATGGCGGCTCCAAGATGGCCAATGATCTCTGTGTTCACAAATTGAAGATGACGGATGAGTTTTGTAATTATGGCCCGATTTTCAAAATTGGTATTTCGGGGTTTTTGTGGCGGGAGATTATGAATTTAGTCGAAGATTAACGATTATTATACCTCACGGAATAACGTCACATATCCAAATCAATTATTTTTTACTTTTTAGTGCATTATTGAATAAAAGCTTGCCTTTAAAAATATTTTTTATCAATTATTTTATAAAACTCTTCAATCACAGATTCTTTATTTGAAAATTACACAGGTTTTTATGTAAATTTACAAATTGAGTTGAATATTGAATAGAAAGATTTTTATGTGAATTGAAAATTATTTTTTGTGAATACAACTACTTCCCCGGCTAAAGCCACGTTTGGCATTGAACTTCATCTGATAGATATTTTGAATATATATATATATATATATATATATATATATATATATATATAATATTTAATATTTAAAAATTTTAAAAGTGAAAGATAATCTTCTGCTAGTTAGGTGTATAATTGTATTAATATATATAGGAAAGATAGTCTTGCTGCTAGTTAGTGTAACAAATTGTTATTGGGGTATGCAGCAAAAGAAAAAGTGTACTCTTTAAAGTTTGTCCAAGCTTTCGGAATGTTTTATTTCCATCTTCAGGGATACTACAATGAAGAATTGAACAAATTAGTGTGTCATTCGAACCTTAAGGTACTAATAACTTACATCTTTGTTGAGATTAGTTTCTATGTTGTTTATGATGTTCTTCATGTAAAGTACGGTGAAATATAAGTTCTGAATTTGAAGTTGGCAACACATGTTTTAAATCGTCAACTAATTATACACATTAAAATTCATTGAAACGTTACTAATTAAAATATAAAAAATATAAAGTCTGAACCATGTGTGTCTTGAAAAAGTACAATAGGTTATAAATTGTGGGAAAATTATTTATTCATTTGTCATATGCTTTGACAGTCACTGGTACCAACTGAGGGTAGTGTCAACTGATATGAAATGGTTTGCCATTATTGGCCAAAGTATTTTAGTAATTTTCTTGTTAGTACCAACTGAAGGTTGGGCCAACTTGAAGATATATTAATAACTAGTAATGAGCTCAGATTGATTTGAGGAAAATTCTGTATTTTCCATTGCTAGATAATAAGAAGGAATAAATTTCACTTAGGTGGTTGACATCCGTTTTTTTGTTCATATGATTTTTTTCCTGTGATATGAAAGCCATTTCCAGAAAAGTTCTCTTAGCAGTGTGCCGTTCATTAGTTAATATTTTAACTTCATCATAGTTCATATGATGGTCGAATTTGTTCACGTGATCTGCTAGAGCACATCTTTCTGGATGGTGCCTGCAATCACTTTTATGGGATATTAATCTCTGTTTTAATAATCTTGCAGTTTGACCAATATACACTTTGTCACAACCCTGGCAAGGTATACTATATATAACATTCCTGCTGTCTAACATTGGAACTTTGTCTTTCACTTTGGAATAAATAGACTTAATTGTAAGGACTGTTTTGTTCGCTATTTTGATATTATCTATGGTTTTGAAAAGTCTAGCAAGTTTGGGTGAAATATCTCTTAGGTACGGTAAAGAGGTAAAAATACTGGGGACAATACTGATAGTAGTCACTGGAAACAGGTATATAGACAAACCTTTGGTACTCAATGGGAGCTTCAATTTCACCTATCCTTGCGGCCTACGTAATGGATGACCTGTTGGACACTGTACTACCAGTTTTACTAGTTATTAATATATCTTCAAGTTGGCCCAACCTTCAGTTGGTACTAACAAGAAAATTACTAAAATACTTTGGCCAATAATGACAAACCATTTCATATCAGTTGGTACTACCCTCAGTTGGTACCAGTGACTGTCAAAGCATATGACAAGTGAATAAATAATTTTCCCACAATTTATAACCTATTGTACTTTTTCAAGACACACATGGTTCAGACTTTATATTTTTAATATTTCAATTAGTAACGTTTCAATGAATTTTAATGTGTATAATTAGTTGACGATTTAAAACATGTGTTGCCAACTTCAAATTCAGAACTTATATTTCACCGTACTTTACATGAAGAACATTCATAAACAACATATAAACTAATCTCAACAAAGATATAAGTTATTAGTACCTTAAGGTTCGAATGACACACTAATTTGTTCAATTCTTCATTGTAGTATCCCTGAAGATGGAAATAAAACATTCCGAAAGCTTGGACAAACTTTAAAGAGTACACTTTTTATTTTGCTGCATACCCCAATAATCAATTTGTTATATATGTATATATATATATATATATATATATATATATATATATATATATATATATAGTTCAGTTCATTGTACTTGACAATAAAATCCAAAACGAGCATCTCTCCTCGACAATACAATACATGAAATTCGTCGGAATGGATAGCTACAGCAAACAAGTTCAGTGGCGAATGGGAAAATGAATATAAGGAGGCATAAAACGGAGAAAGTATCTTTATTCAATGCGCGGCGCATTACACCAGCCAATCCGAGATGCTTGCGTGGGGAGAGCCATTGTAGAATTGCTAAATCATTGAACAGTTGAACGAATAGCACGATAGCAGACCCTACAGAACCGTCTTCTTCAAATGTGTCCATAATCTACGGTGATATGCGGTCTATAAGTAATGGTTTTTCACATAGATTAATTACGAATACAACTAGTGAAATAATAAACAGGATGATAATTTAAACTTTGAATTTACAACTAATCCTATAAATGAACGAAAAATCTCAACTAATAAAGATATTTTACTATTCCGAAGTCCATTCCTAATTGCGTGAGAGTCAAAAACTCTATTACTACTACAATTTGCAGAGATATTTTGTAATCACGTTTTGCACACATTTGTAATAATCAGTTTGCGAACCTACTGTTTGGGTGCTTGGAGCTTTGGGGGAACATTTTCAAACCATTGAAATATACAAATGAATTTATCTCTTTCTCTCTCACAGAGTGGTTTCGGATCCCACTATAAAAGGTAAGGCCCCCGTGATCTTAACTCGTACAAGTTTTCATTAACTTCAGAAGGTTGGTCAAACAACTAAGAAAGCGGTTAAAAGCAATACATAATCATCATAATTCAACCATTGTTTTTAGGAAAATATTCACTTTTATATACACATGTAATATGGTATTGTTGCATTCTGTTTCAGTGAAAAATATTATTTTGTTTGCGCGTCTTTTACGCATATTTGCGATTCCTCATTCTCTATTAGAACTACTCCTCGAACATAAAACATCTTTGGTCCTTCATTCATTATTATTTTTGGATTCTTCTTCTAATATAATTATATCTATACACTCCCTTGTTCCTTTTCTGAAGTCCATTCGTGATTGCGTAACAGTCAAAAACTCTGTTACCACTACAATTTGCGGATATATTTTGTATCATGTTTTGCACACCTTTGCAATAGGTAGGTACACAGTTTGTGCATCTTACTGCTTGAGTACTTGGAGTGCTGGGGGGCTTTTCCAAACCATATTCATATACTTACAAATATGCATCTCGCAAACACAGCATCATTCTACCTTTTTTGCAGGTATTTTTCTACTTATGGTTTGAAAATAAAAACTTTTTTTTCATTCTCTCCAGCTACAGCTAATTCGCACTTATATAATGCTCTCATGTACACAATCCATCAAATTGGTATTTTTGCATATGTTTCAGTGAAAAATATGATTTTTTTTGCACATCTTCTACGCATCATATTTGCGCATATTTGTGATTCCCGATCTGTACATCTCTCAAGACTGATCACACCTCTGATTCTCTATTAGAACTAATCCTGTAACTCAAAACATCTTTGCTCCTTCATTCATTAATATTTTTGCATTCGTCTTCCGGCTGAAATATTATCAGCAGAGCGCCTGCACTGTTGTGAATTCCATAATGCATATATTTCTCGTTCCTAGCATATTGAATTGATAAAACTGGTGCACACTGAGTACATATGAATTCCACTGGGAAACCTAGTGGCGGATTTTATACATTCTCGTGTTTATTTTCTGAAGTCGATTCATACTTTCGTGTGTCACTTAAAAACTCTGGTACTACTACAATTTGTGGAGATATTTTGTATCACATTTTATAATACTCATTGCGCAACCTATCAGTGCGAATTTACACGATCCAGTAAAATTGATCAATAAATTGAACAATAAAATTGACCAATATGGGTTATATTTACACCTGACAATTTATTGGTCAATTTTGGTAACAGTTTATACTCAGGAATACCAACATACTGACAAGAAATGGTTCAACTATAGGAAAAGTTCCGAATATTATTAAATAGTTTATTGAATTGACTCTGATCCATTCTTAAATATCGTTTGAATTGATTAGGATCTGCACTCAGGATTTTTTCGTGAACTAATGTCAAGTTCCCTTTCCCTCTTTTCTCAATCCAAGCTCTAATTCACCATCTTCTACATCTCTGTCTTTTATATACAGCAATGCACTTATGCACATTGCGAATGTAATGCAACGTAAATAATGTTTTTTTTCGCACAATCATTTTTCTCGCGGTTAGGGTAGGGCACAGATCAATAAAAAATAATGTTTTTTATTGATCTGAGGGGTAGAGTATGTGAAATCGCGTAAATAATCACATAACCTGAAAATCTCTGTTCTAGCAGGCATCCAATTCATGGCCGAAAGTTACTGCAAATTGCCACTAAAAATTGATGAAAAATTAGAACCGATTCTAAACTCATCAATTTATTGGTCAAGTTCAAATTGACGACAATTTTCTGTTTACACCTATCAATAGAATTCAAGGTCACAGAATTGACCAATTTATTGGATCGTGTAAATTCGCACTCATATATGCTACGCTGGCGTGGCTTTTGCGCACATTTATGATTCCCGATCTACCCATCTCTTATTCTCTATTAGTCCTATTCCTAGAACTCAAAAACATCTGTGGTCCTTCATTAACAAATATTTTTGCATTATTCTTCTGCGAGAAATATAATTATGCATAACGTCTGCACTGTTGATGTGAATATATTTCTCTTTTATATCGCATTCCATTGATAAACATGGTACTGAGAGCTTATTTTAAATTGTAAAGGGAATCTGCTGCACATAGTTTTGAAATATGGCGGATTGAAATCATTGTTAATGGCACTGTCGATAACATTTCAGAGCAGTCTCGAATGTTAATGCAACACTCGCGCGAAACTAGTGCAACGACCAAAGAGTCTATTCCCCATAAGACAATGGTGACACTAATAGAAAGAGATGAAAGATCATTTGCGAGTCATAGTGACGTAGGTATATGGACATGTCATGGCCACAATTCTCTCTGGACAGTGGGGGACTAGCGGGCTCCGCACTCTGGTATCTGAGAGTTACAGGCTCTTGATTGTATATTGGACCACTCTGTATGTTACGCGGGCCACCTGTACTCATTTCCATGTACGTCACTATGACACGTTAATGCTACAAGATTCTGATTGGCTAGAGCTTATTAGTAGCTCTAGTCCTGAACTTTGAACATCTATGCGTTGATGGTCATTCAGTCGTTCATTATTCGGCACTATTTTTCTGTTAGAATTTCTTGATGAGCTGTTTCAGGCATCGCATTCGTGAAATCCAATCTGCACATATTTCTCCTTTGGCGCCAATCCTACAAATGTAAATGCTCCATTTTTTCAGTATAACCAATTGAACATTAATTTGTTACTGATAAATATCCATGTACTCATTCAATGTTTCGTACTGCATTCTTTTAAGAAAATTACTATCAACAATTTTGGCAATGAAATCAAAGTTACAGGACAACCTATATTTAATAGGGTTCTGTGACAAAGGTTCACAATGCCACAGAAAACCTTTGGAACTGAGGTGTTCTGTGACTTTGATTCTATTACCAATTTTTGTTTAGTAATTTCCAATAATTATTAATTATTGTGTGTCTAAGTGACCAAACTTCAAATATATATGCTTTCATAAACTCATTGCATTCCCATTCAATCTGATTTTTCGCACAGCTTTTAAATTCGTTCTGTGCACGTTTTTAATACTGTCTGTGCTCAACTTCCGGTTGTGGTGCTAATCTCGAACTTCAAACAGCTTTTAAATCGCAAATATCGAACTAAATCAAGAATTTTCTTCACTGTAATTTTTTTCTTTAATTTATAAGTGTGTAGAAGCTCATTCTTTTGCTCTAAGAGTTGCAGCTAATTTCAATAGTTCGTCAATTGATCCCGCGAAATTGGACAACAATGCTTTGCAAACACCTGACGCGTCTTCTTTTTATCGGTCAGAAGTCAGAATATCAGTGATTTATCTCTCTGCAGATTACATTTCCTAAAATTGTTTTTGTGAAGGTGCATATTTTTCTTGGGTGAGTCAGCGTTGTCAGTTCTCTTTTCTACAACCACAAGTGTAGTTGAGCCGAGCATTCTCAGTCGAACACCAAACAAGCTGGTTGATAAGTATTCGAAATGGCGCACAACCCCCCGTTTGTTCTGCACGAGATAAGAATGTTAATTGATTCGAGTGATAATGAAGAAGTCATATTGAAATTGGCCTTTAAAAGTTTTGCCCAACGAGGATTCAACTTTTCGAGAGGCGAAGTCAAGGATTTGGCAGCCGCTGAAATGAAAAAGACCGCAGGCAATGTTTGTTTCCAGAAAAAGGAGAACAAGGAGGCGATGCTACATTACAATGCCGGAATTCTGAAATGTCCTCTGGATACAGGTGAGTAAAGCCTCATATTTTGATGGAATAAATTGTTACTTTTGTGCTGGACGAGGTTTTTCATAAAAGTGATCGTTATGTAGTTCGATGGTACGGGTTAGTTAATATAGGAAAGATGCATAAGGTGGCGTAGGTACTTATTTGTAACATAGTGAAACGTATCTTTCGATTATGAGTTGAACTTTGATTTAACTGGGAATTTTTAACTGAAAGTTTCAGCAAACTGATCATTGTGAAATTGTAGGTGACATAGGGAATTATTTCCATGAATTTCTGTTTTTCAATATAGATTTAGTGGGGATTCTGATTTTGTGTGAAAACTACGTCGACTGAACAATTAACCTCAAATCAAATAATTGTTCGAAAAAACAAAAGGGATGAACATGGCCTTCTCTGCAAATTTGATTCTAGTTATAATCATTCAAGGAGTCGGTTCTTCAATATTATTTATAATTTTTGGAGTGAAACTGTCTTACCGAATGTGCTTAAATTATACCTGAAAATTTTTTCTTGGTCACGAATTTTTTGAGAAAAAAATTTGAGCACTTGTGGTGTTATAAGTGAGGAATTTTTGGTTCACTTACATATTGTTGCTGTGTGACTTGTTTCACTGGAAATACGTGATGAAAATAATTCATTTCAATGGTCACTGGTCGATAATTGTGAAATATTGAAAGATAGCGATAGTAAGGTTGGGAGGGAAATTTCATTGACATTCCACAATAAAATTCAATTATTTCACATTTCTATCAGTGGCGCACCCAAGGGGGCAGATGACGTTTACTCGTGTATTATACTGGAATAATTGATTGAAGAAAAGATGAGCAGGGAGTATTTGAACCTTCATCCCTAAAAACTGTTGATTCGTTCATGAATCGTTTGAACATATAGTGACCGGCAGAAAGTACGCATTATATGGGAATTTTTTTTAATATAATATTTTGACAAATGTCGATACATGCAATCGCTTCTGCATCAAAAGAAACCCCAAAAGATGTTGTACAGTGCCGTTCGTCTTCTCTTGTTTGGCAGGAAATTTTAAAAATTTAAAAATTATGTCTTAAAACACACTTATTTGGGAAAATATTGAAAAATGTTTTTTGGAAAAGTTGTTGAGAACGACATTTTATAGTTATGTACAAGTTTGGAAAAAATCTGAGATGAAAAAATAAAAATCAATTTTTGCCATAAAAAAAAAATTAAATTTGGAAAAATACATTTCTGACAGAGAAATTCATTAGTAAAGCCCAAGAGTAATATTTTGAATAATATTTTGTAAAGATTCACCAGCTAGGTACTTCTATTTTATTCGAAGAAAATTTTAAATTTATGGATTTGCCATGTGTTCAGCTGCTTCATAAGAGGTCACAGAAATATCTTCAGGACATTATAATCCCGATACTGTTTATTATTGACAAAGAACCATGTATCTACAGAATTTTAATATGAATTTTTTATTATAATGTCTTGGAGATATTTCAGTGACCTCTTATGAAGCAGCTGAATATATGGCAAATCCATAGATTTCAATTTTTTTTCCGAATAAAATAGAAGTAGCTTGCGAATATTTACAAAATATCATTTAAAATATTACTGTTGGCCTTACTAATGAGTTTCTTTGTCTAGAATGTATTTTTCCAAATTGAAATTTTTATTATGGCAAAAAATTGATTTACATTTTTTATCTCAAAACTTGTACATAGCTATAAAAAACGTTCTGAACAACTTTTTTGAATAACATGTTTCCATATTTTCCCAACTAAGTGTGTTATGAAACATAATTTTTAATTTTTTTAAATTTCCCTCCGAACACGAAAAGACGAACGGCACTGTACAACGTCTTTTGGGGTTGCTTTTGATGCAGAAGCGATTGCACATATCGATATTCGTCAAAATTTATTAATAAAAGAATTTCCCATATGATGCGTACTTTCTGCCGGTCACTGTACATACATATATTATATTTGTATATCCAGGGGCGGTACTAGCGCGTGGGTTGGGTGATACCAGGCCTACTCAGATTTGAGAAAAATCCTCGGAAGATCGGTTTTTATTTTCAGGAAGCATATTTTTATATAAAAACCGCCCCTTCTCAACCCAACGGATTATTTTTTTGAGACCATAGGTCAAAAATAATTCGTTTGAAAGAGGTTTCATTTTTTATTACAACCGTTCAAGTATTATTCCTCAACATTGGTTGAATTTTTCCAAATTTGTATTTCAGTTTCCAAAAATATTTTTTGGGGAGATGTTATAATATACTTTCAATTTTTTATCAGTGTGAAAGCAGCCACGAGTTCCAGCCACGAATTTGCGGTGCTTATGTGGATGTGGGTCCGTCCGCCAGTGGTCGTCTACTGATGGTCAGAATTCGTGGCCAGCCATGAAATAAATTATATCGTTTCTGTTAAGAATGCGAGAATGTTTTTTGTAATAAATGTATGCTACGCGGAATCCTTGACAAGATGTATATGTCACCCGATTTTGTCAGGCTAAAATTAACCCTCCACTACCCCTATCATGAATTTCTTTGAAATTATTCAATTTCCATAAAAAACGCGTGGATCAGGATTTTTTTTTCATAAATATATGCTACCAAAAATGCTTAACAAGATGTATATGTCAATCGATTTTGTCGGGCAAAAATTAACCCTCTACCACCCCTTTCACGAATTTCTTTGATATTATTCTATTTCCATAAAAAAACGCGTGGATCGAGTATTTTTTTTTCATAAAAATGGGGATTTTTTTCCATAAATATATGCTACCAAGAATGCTTAACAGGATGTATATGTCACTCGATTTTGTCGGACAAAATTAACCCTCCACTACCCTATCATGAATTTCTTTGGAATAATTCTATTTCCATAAAAAAACGCGTGGATCGAGATTTTTTTTTCATAAATATATACTACCAAGAATGCTTAATAAGATGTATATGTCACTCGATTTTGTCGGGCAAAAATTAACCCTCCACTACCCCTATCATGAATTTCTTTGGAATAATTCTATTTCCATAAAAAAACGCGTGGATCGGGATTTTTTTTCATAAATATATGCTACTAAGGATGCTTAACAAGATGTATATTCACTCGATTTTGTCGGGCAAAATTAACCCTCCACTACCTATCATGAATTTCTTTGAATAATTCTATTTCCATAAAAAACGTGGATCGGGATTTTTTTCATAAATATATGTTACCAAGAATGCTTAACAAGATGTATATGTCACTCGATTTTGTCGGGCAAAATTAACCTCTACTACCTATCACGAATTTCTTTGAATTATTCTATTTCCATAATAAAAGCGTAGATGGGTATTTTCATAGGATGGGGATTTTTTCATAATAATGCTACAATAATGCTTAACAAGATGTATATGTCACTCGATTTTGTCGGGCAAAAATTAACCCTCCACTACCCCTATCGTTTTTTTTATGGAAATAGAATAATTTCAAAGTAATTCGTGATAGGGGTAGTAGAGGGTTAATTTTTGCCCGACAAAATCGAGTGACATATACATCTTGCTAAGCATTCTTGGTAGCATATATTTATGAAAAAAAATCCCCATCCTTATGAAAAAAAATACCCATCTACGCGTTTTATTTTATGGAAATAGAATAATTTCAAAGAAATTCGTGATAGGGGTAGTAGAGGGTTAATTTTTGCCCGACAAAATCGAGTGACATATACATCTTGCTAAGCATTCTTGGTAGCATATATTTATGAAAAAAAATCCCCATCCTTATGAAAAAAAATACCCATCTACGCGTTTTATTTAATGGAAATAGAATAATTTCAAAGAAATTCGTGATAGGGGTAGTAGAGGGTTAATTTTTGCCCGACAAAATCGAGTGACATATACATCTTGTTAAGCATTCTTGGTAGCATATATTTATGAAAAAAAATCCCCATCCACGCGTTTTTTTATGGAAATAGAATAATATCAAAGAAATTCGTGATAGGGGTGGTAGAGGGTTAATTTTTGCCCGACAAAATCGAGTGACATATACATCTTGTTGAGCATTCTTGGCAGCATATATTTATGAAAAAAAAAATCTTGATCCACGCGTTTTTTATGGAATTTGAATAATTTCAAATAAATTCATGACAGGGGTAGTGGAGGGTTAATTTTAGCCTGACAAAATCGGGTGACATATACATCTTGTCAAGGATTCCGCGTAGCATACATTTATTACAAAAAACATTCTCGCATTCTTAACAGAAACGATATAATTTATTTCATGGCTGGCCACGAATTCTGACCATCAGTAGACGACCACTGGCGGACGGACCCACATCCACATAAGCACCGCAAATTCGTGGCTGGAACTCGTGGCTGCTTTCACACTGATCAATTTTTTTGGCTTTTCTCTCCACCTGGAAGTGACAAATATGATAATTATTTGCTCAAAAAGGGCAAATTGATAAATTTGCTTCGATACGTTTACTAGGTTCTTCATTGAAAAATATACTACGAATATTCAATTCACCTCAAATCAAATAATTGTTCGGAAAAAAAAATTACAAAAGAACTTGGCCTTCTCTGCAAATTTGATCCCAGTTATAATCATTCAAAGACTCTGAGTTGTTCTTCCATATTATTTATAATTTTTTGTGTGAATTTTTTTTACCGAATATCACATGTGCTCAAATTATACGTAGGCATTTTTTCTTGGTCACTAATTTTTTGAGAAAATTATCCATCCGGACGTAATTTGATGGGGTGTTATAAGTGAGGAATTTTTGGTTCGCATACATACCTACGTTGTTGCCAATTGTGTCACTTGTTTCACCGGAAATACGTTAAAATGATTCATTTGTATGAATACAAAATTCTCCAAGCAATTGAAATTGATATTCACATGTTTTTCGTTCATAAACAGATAGTAGTGCCTGCTTGGTGGTTTCACAACTCAAGAAATTTCCGTGTTTTTAGGTGGTGCTTGTTACCCTAATAATCCACGACAGGTCCGCCACTGGAGGTCGATAATTGTTGGGTATTTTATTCCTTTCCATAATAAAATTCAATTATTTCACATTTTTATCAGTGGCGCACCCAGGGGGCAGATGACGTTTACTCGTGTATTATACTGGGAAACTTGAAGAAAAGATGAGCAGAGAGTATTTGAAACTGTATCCCTAAAAACTGTTGGGTGATACCAGGCCTACTCATCAGATTTGGAAGATATCTCCATTTTCCAGGTCACCATTCTTGGATCTTTCTCGGGCTTCTCATTTAAAACGTAACCTTTTTTGAGAAAAATCCTCGAACAGGTCGGTTTCTATTTTCAGGAGGCATATTTTTATATAAAAACTGCTCTATCCCTGTACTCCCCATCAGGGCCCCAACCGATAATTTTTTGGGGGCCATAGGTCAAAGATAATTCGTTTGGAAGAGGTTTCATTTCTGGTTATAACCGTTCAAGTATTATTCCCCAAAATTGGTTGAATTTTTCAAATTTTCAACTTCAGTTTCCAGAAGTAGCGACTATGTTTTGGAGAGATGTTATAATATACCTTAAATTTTTTTGGTTTTTCTCTCCACGTCGAAATAAAAAAATAACTATTAATTATCAAAAAGGAAAAATTTACCTATTTTAATAATTTCATTCAAAAAAATTTCCAATTAAACCTTTAAAATTCCTTTAATAAAAAACTACATATGAAAAAATTAGATCAAAATATACCTATTTTGGTTATAATTTTTTTTTCAGGATTTTTGTACTTTTAAAAAGTCAAATATCTCGAAAATTAATGAGCTGATTTCAAAAACAAAATTGATCATAATGAAAACTGCTTTTATCTATGGTTCTCTTATAAAAGTAAGGTGGAGGCTATGGGGGCACAGGGATGGGGCGGACATTCGTTTCCCTAAAAATAAAAAATCTATACGAGGATTTTTCCAAAAGAAATTTCACTTTCAAAGTTATTCTGGGTATTTTTTGAAGTTGTTGAAAAACAATAAGGCACTTTTAAAAGTATAAATATCTCAAAAACTATTGACTCCAAACAATGAAAAATGGTTATACCTAAATCATAACCACGGAAACAATTGTGAAATGATCGAAGAAATTTGAAGAATTTATTAAGACTTCATGCTAGATTTTCAGTTTAGTTCGGCACTACTTGAAACGTGTTTGGAAGGAATAATGTAAAAAAACAATTCAATGAAAATGGAAACAATTTTTTTGTTGAATATTCCATTTGCTGATGAATTTTTGTCCACAAGATGACCGAAATTACAAATTTACCATTTGGGTTCGATTGAGCTTGTAATAATTTAAAATCAGTTAAATGAGCTATCCCTTTTCTGTGAAATATTCAAACTCACTTCCATCATGAAAAAATACAAGTCATGTATAATTAGAATGGCCTTCCATTGCTTTACATCAATAATCAGAGTTGAATGTAAAGCAATGGAAGGTGATTCTGATGTACTGAGTGTTTTATCTGATGCACGAATAAATGAAAATGATAATATTCCATATTTGACAATATTATGAAAAACCCGTTTTCAGGAGGACATCTTGTACTATAGGAAAAATAATCCTTCCTGTACTTGTAATACTAAGAACTATAGGTCGAATGAAACCTCATTTGAAATATTTTTCAACTCTGATAACGGTTTTAAATTTTTTTCATCGGTTCATTAGATTTTTCAAAATAATCCTATTATTTTCCCAACTTACTTCAAAAAACGCCCTAAATATGAAAATTCTTTGGATTTTTTTTCGGACAGGCCTCTATATATTTTTCAAGGAAGTTTAAATCAAAGGATGCCACATTTGAATGTTGTTTTAATTATCATAATTTTTTAAAACGGTTTTTCAAAATATAGGAAAAAGTATTCAAAAGTACTTATAGTGAAATACTAATGAACTGACCCAAAAAATGGTTCAATCACAATCAAAGCTGCCTTGAAATATGCTACTTTTGATTTATATTTTCCTTCATAATATAATACCGTAGGGCCCTGAAAATAGAAATCATCGACCTGTCCGAGGATTTTTCCTAACAATGTTCGATTATGAAATTATTTTTGGGTAAATTATTGGGAAAAAAACTCGTGTACTTTTGAAACCTTTGAAGTTAAATATCTCGAAAACATTTTATTTCCGACTATTTTCTTTTTCTCTCTTAGTTATTCATTTTATGATTGATCTTCTCTCTCTGTATTCTTCGTAATCCATCCTTTCTTTTATTTTTAATAACTTTTTCATGTTTTTTTTTAATCTTCAACTGCATTTTCTACTTTAACATTGCACCATTGTGTCCTTTTTACGTTTCATTTTACTATACGTGTCATCTCATATGTTTGTTCCAATCCTTTTTTACAGTTTCTCATTCATTATTTTGTTTGAGTATTTAATCTGTTTTTTCTATAAAATCTTCTGTTTTTGTGGCACATGCCTGTCATTTTCTTTTATTTGGCTGTCTTTTTCTTTCTTTTGTCTATCTTTTTCCTTTCTCAGGTCCCTATCCCTTGCCGTTTTCTTCTCAGTTTCCTCTTCTTCATCAGTTATTTGAGTTAGTTTTCAATTTATTTTCTTTTCTGTACCAAGTTTGATCGTCCACTTATAATTTCTGGAAACCTATTTTGTCTTTTTTTTGTTTCTCTCCAGTTCTGTTACTTGTTCGTCATTATTGAAAAAAAGGTGGTTATTTTTTAATTTTTTCTTCAAATTTCACTAACACGTTTTTGCTCCTAGTCCAAATGCCTTTTTCACTTTCACATTTACTCCTACTTTCTGCTTTATGTCCCATCCCCATTTTTATGTCGATCTGTAGGCCTATCACAACTATGTTATTTTCGATTGTTTGCTTTTCATATATCTCTAAGTGTTGTGAATTCTAACATCTGTTCCTTAATTCCCTTCCTTTCCTTTGTTTTCTTGTTTAATCCCTTAATTTTCATCTGACTCTTGACTATATATTTAAGCAAAAATTATTATTTTTATTTTGGTCGTCCTGTTTAGTCTGTATTCTCTCTATGTTTCTGTACAATGCCTCAAATTCTTCTCTACTTTTCTTTCTGCATCTTCCGATTATGTCCTTTACTCATTGTTATACAAGAAATAGCTGTTGAGTAGGTACAGAAAAATAAAAAAAGTACTGACGTAGTGACAAATATAAGGGGGCCTAGTTGTATTCTGAATAATTTTTCTCCACAATATTTTTCAATATCTTGTATATTTGACCTATTTTTCGGTACCACAGTCAACCTTTTTAAATGCCCTTTAAACCGGTGATTACATGATATGGATATACAGAAACGAATATCAAATAAAGCTTTTTTTAAATATCAATGTTATTTCGACTTTATAACGGATACGGTGTAGCAATAGAAATATTCAATTTGTGGTTAACTAGCAAAGAGTACTAAAAATGAAGCAGCCTTATATGAAACGATACACTTGCTCAAACATTGATAAAACCTCGACCAATATTTGTCGAACAATTGTTGAGAAATCAATAATCTTTCATAATGTCCGACCCCAAAAACCCCGACATACCAATTTTGTATAGAAACGGTTCATTATCACAGAACGTGTCCACCATCTTGAATTTATGAATTCAACAATAAATTCATAATCTCCAACCCCAAAAACCGCCACAATAAATTTTGAATAGAATCGGACCATAATCACGGAGATCGTCCGCCATCTTGGAGCCGCCATTTTTATTTTATAAGTTTCGACAAAAAATTCATAATCGTCGACCCGAAAACCCCCACATACCAATTTTCAATAGAATTGTCGGCCATCTTGGAGCCGCCATTTTTATTTTATATAATCTACGAGCCCGAAAACCTACACATACCAATTTTGAGTCGAATCGGACCATAAACACAAATCTCGTCCGCCATCTTAGAGCCGCCATTTTGTTTTTTTTTCTAACAAAAATTTCATTATGCATTGTCACGGGAACTATGAACACCTGCCAAATTTCACGTTGATCGGACAACTAGAAGTGGGTCAAATTCAACTTGCAAGATTTAATTACAGACAGACACCAAAACAGGTGAAACTGAATAAAAGCTTGTAAGAAGGTTGAGATCGATGAATTAATTGGAAATTCCCTTTTTTTATATCAAGTAAGCACATCCACCCGTATAAATAAAACTAAAAGCGCGACAATGTTTTTGTATTCACGACAAATTTACGACAATCATTCGACAAATATTGGCTTAGGTTTTATGGTTTTTTGGGCAAGTGCCTTTGCTAAGTTTATAGTGGTAATAAACTAGTACTTGGTACCGGCAGGAAACTCGCACTTGACCGACTTTTCCTGAATTAATATTTCAAAAACCGTCTCGTATAAAGCACAATTTTATCTTTTTCTTTCCAGATGATGGTCGGAAGCTAATGGCTGTCCTCACAGCCAACCGCAGCGCTGTGTTGTTCGAGCTGCAGGAGTACGAGAAAGTTATCAAAGACATAGCAACGATCGAGGAAATGGGAACCTACCCAGCAAATCTAAGATACAAGTTAACCTATCGAAGAGCAAAATGTTACGAAGCCCTTTCCCAATTCGAGAGAGCAGATGAAGCATTCGATGAAGCTCTTGCATCCCTAATGGGGGAGTGCAGCCTGGGAGAAGGAGAACGTGCTAGAAGAGCTAACATCATCAAAACAAGTAAAGCGCAAAAGGTGGCGAAGAATAGGAAGATAACGAGAATCGCCAACATGCTAGAAGACATCACGAACTTCCAAGGGAGTGCTAAGTATCCTGCTCTGAGCCCTCTTGTTGATATTGTTGTCCACCCAGAAAAAGGGAGATATGCCGCCGCGAAGAAAGATATCCCCATAGGCACGGTCATTCTCAAAGAGGAAGCCATTGTATCAGTTACTTTGGAGTCTCACCATAAGACACACTGCTATCACTGTATTGTATCAGTGGATCAACCGTTTCCTTGCCCAACATGCGCGAATGTACTGTTTTGCAGCGAAGATTGTCGCCAAATTGCCATGTCATCCTATCATGGACTGGAGTGCTCTGTTTTCGGAAGCCTCAACGAATGTGGCACGAATACGTATCTCGTCCTCAGACTCATCATCCAAAGAGGCTACTCCTACTTCAAGGATCGAAAAGACAGACTGTTGGAGACTTTGAATGATGAATCTGCCTGTACGGAGCTAACCAAAAAGGAAGTCTACTTATCGGATGACTACGAGAACGTGTTGAATCTCTACAAGAGTGACGGCCAAGACGGATTTAATGTTTACGTCTATAGCTCCGCATCTTTCTTACTGTTTGCATTGAGGAAGATGCAGTTTTTCCCTTTCCAAACCGACGAAAACTCTTTCCATGACGACGAAATGTTCATCGGTAGACTGTTGCTGAGACACTGCAGAATGGTTAACTACAACGTTCACGGCATGGGGGAGATCACTCCTCTGCCACAACGAGTTATTCTCAGAAATGGTCTGGAGTCTTACTACAAGATGGCCAGGACTGGAGTTGCACTTTTCCCGACCTACGCCTTTTTCAATCATTCTTGCGATCCCAGTTTGGTCAGGTAATTGTGATGATATTTTTATACGTAATTCTTAAAGGGTTCTAATTTCACGGGGTTACGGGTTTTGAAGCTTCCTGAAATTATATCCTCTGTGTATGTCCTCTTATTTGCTTAAGTGAAATTTCTGATTCAGCTTGCCCAAATGTTGACATTGAGTAGGTACATATTTTTTCATTTTTCCTCTTGGATTTTGAGTCATTTTTTTTCTCTGAATATTAAAATAGTACCATAACTATTTTACGTGAAATGATACCTCATTTGAAATATCTTAATTCTAATTATAATAAAGTGTACGAAAGCGTTAAGGCGGCCTTCCATACCAGATTTTAGCGTCAACTTTTTTTGTAAGAAGTGCTGCTATTTCCAAATGACCATTTCCATAGAGCAGAACAAACGCGGCATTTTTACGTCAACTGTCAATTATTGCTTAGTGTTCAGGTTAAAGTTACAGGATGCCCATTAACAGAAAATTTAATTTTTCCCATTGTGTTTTACTTGCCAGTTGTCACAAACTCGCCAAACCAAACGGCACTTCTATAATTTATTATTTTTTGGTTATATTTGACTATAGAAAAGGAGAGCAACATGTTTAGAAACAAAGATGGTCAACAACTTAACGTTGAAATTAAAACTTAAACCAACAAATAGCGGCATGACCTTGAAAAAGCGGTGGCTAGTTTTGAAGTACTCTGATTGGCTGGAAGCAAAAAGCCAGTTTCAAAAAGCTGGTATGGAAGTTCGCCTTTAAAGGGTCACAACGTTTTTTTTTTTAATTTTTCCGACTTCAAAGTTGCAATTTTGTTTTTCCGACTTCAAACTCGGAAATTCCGACTTAGAACTCGGAATTTTCGGGTTTCAACTTCATATCTTAGAAGCATGGGAGCTCGTGTCAGGAATTATCTATTAAGGTTTATGTATACCCTTAAAAAAAAAGTAAATTTAAAAAATTATGACAAAATTCGAAGTGAAAAAATTACTCGAGAGGAGCTGATCAAAAAAAAAATCCGACTTTTGTCGACAAAATATTGAAAAAATAAAATAAAACGGCCAATTTTGATTTTTTCGTTTTTTTCAAAAATATAACATATTTCGCTTCAATTAATACATTAAATAATTTAGAAAAATGCAGTTTTTTAATTTTTTTATTTGAATATCAATCAAATAATGTTGGTATTTTTATCATATAATATTAGAATAGAAATATGGGTACCATCCTCACGTCTTTCAAATAATGAAAAACCTCTCACAATGCCTAAAATTTCATTTGAACAGATTAATATTCAGAGTAACGACAGTTTTATCTTCTACCCATAAGATGCTGCCGTTCGGAGAAAAATAGAACTTGGTCGAATCATTTAAGTAATTCGCCACATGATCGCGAAACAATAGATGGCAGCGTTGCCAATTTTCACTGTGTACTTCCTTCACATGCAAACAGTTGTACATACTATAAGTAATCACCGACATTTAGATAGATAGATTTTATTAATCCTTTTTGCTACATATGTAGATGGGACAAGTTATAGTTGCATAGGTTCATACATACATAAAAAATATACCCAAGCGGAAAGGGAATAAAAAAAAAACAAAAAAAATAAAAAACAATATAAAAAAAATATATATATATATATATATATATATATATGTGCCCAGAGATGTCCTGATTGAATCAGGGAATCTCACTGTGGACCAACCCCAAATTATAGGGGGTTAGTGAAGTGGGTCAAATATCCATAAGAAAACAACTACTTCCCTGGCTAAAGCTTCGACGGACGTTGGATGACATCTTATGAATAATCGTGCAAAGCCTCTCTATTGAGAGGTTACTTTGCAAATGCTTGCTGTGAAGCAGATACATTTCAACCAATGCAATTCGGGAAATGTATCTGCTACATATATATATATATATATATGTTATATATATATATATATATATATATATATATATATATATTCTTTATTTTCTTCGGAATGAGGGCCTTAGTCAGTCTATGTATTTTTTATTCCATGCGACGTTTCGACATTGTTTATGTCATCTTCAGGTAAATTCATAAAAAATAATGTAAAACATGTAAAGTTAAAAACATAATACGTTGAATAACATCAAATACGATTAAAATTCAAAACTTACAATATAATTCAACTGTTATTTTTTCATTATTTCGTTTAATGTTTCATGATTGAATGAACGTTGTTGAATGTCTGAGATTGGGTTTGTTTTATCTGTTATCGTTTTTCTTTAAATAAAATACATTGTGTTCGACATATTCAGTTATAGTACGAGGGCTCTATTGCTATAATTCATGCAAGACATTTTATATACGGTGTGGGTTTGTTTATTTTTTGCAATTTCAGGTTTTAATTTTGAGTACAAAATGTTATTTGTATTTTGTAATCGATGTCTATTGTTATGTTGTATTTTTCTACTGTTTTGCTGATTTTATTGGATAATTTTTGTACGTATGGTAAGGATATATATTTTGTTGTTTTTTTGTTTTATACGTACAAAAATTATGCAATAAAATCAGCAAAACAGTAGAAAAATACAACAAGACAATAGCACATCGATTACAAAATACAAATAACATTTTATACTCTAAATTAAAACCTGAAATCTCAAAAAATAAACAAACCCACACCGTATATAAAATACCATGTAAAGATTGCGAAAGTACATATATAGGCCAATCCGAACAATGCCTACAGAAACGAATTCAAGCCCACAAATACTCAAAAACGGACATCACAGCATTGTCTAAACACACAAAGGAAAATCAACATAAATTCGATTTTGACAATGTTAAAATTTTGACAAAAGAAAAAAATACAAAAGTTAGAAATTTCCTCGAAATGATTCATATAAAAAACATACAAACAGTATTAACAATAGAAACGACATAAAAAACCTTAATCAAATCTACAATAACTTATTTAAAACACTCACTCCGCAAGAAAAAAACTGATCTTTACATTTCTACACGGAAAAGTCTTCTGAATTATAGCAATAGAGCCCCGTACTATAACTGAATATGTGGAACACTCCAATGTATTTTAAAAAAAAAAGATAAAACACACCCGATACCAGCAATCTCAGACATTCAACAACGTTTATTCAATCATGAAACATGAAACGAAATAACGAAAGAATAACAGTTGAATTATATTGTAAGTTTCGAATGTCTCTTTGAATTTTAATCGTATTTGATGTTATGTAACGTATTGTCTTTTACTTTACATGTTTTACATTATTTATATACAGTGTACGCCAAAATCTTGGAACCATATGGGAAACTTTTTATTAATAGTTTCCCAGAAAATTTCATTCTTCATAAAAGTAAGTACATTCAATTAGATCAAATACGCGCATAGCCGTTATTATCAGTGGCGTGCGGCTAAGCGGGAATCGGCCGATATTCTAAATTCAGAGTAAAGTGACATTACTATGAAAAATATCGAAAAATGTTATTGAAAAAAGTTGTTTGCAATTGAAAGATATCCCCAGTTATCCAGTCTAGTCTACCAATTACTAATTTCAATAACTGCTTAATGAGTAAGCCTACATTTTTAATGGGAATTATCGACAATAATTTTTGCGTTGTCCATCAATTAAGTGATCTAACAAAATCTTGAAGATGAGTCCAAAAAACAGTAATGGAAAGATAATGAAATAAAGCCAGAATCCTTAAAAAAGATGCCAATCTTTATTAGAAAAATATTTGCCGAATAATTAATAACCACAAAATAAATATTTTAATTAGGAATTTGTACCTACCTAACAAAATTCGTAAATTAACATTTTAGTGTGATGACTGGGAATATCTTTTTTGATAAAAATTTTCGATATTTTCCAAATAATGTCCTTTATATATATATATATATATATATATATATATATATATTATAGTAACCATAATGTGCGATGAAAAAGTCATGTATAGTTTTGGTTTGTGAAATTTTTTTTTTGAAGCGTCATTAAGCTAACCATATTTTTCAAAATACAGAAAAATTCATTGGGTATATTCAATTTTCATCCAGTCATCTATACAGATTTTGGATTTCAGAGAGGTACCGATGAAATTGATTTTTACGTCAAACATCTGCAAAAATATTGTTTCTTTCTATGAATGAAAGCTAGTTTTTCAAGTGTTTTTAACTTATATTTATAATTTGACATAATATGATACATTCATATCGGCCTAGTTGATGCTTAATGTTAGCCATATTTTTTTCATAATTCGATTTCATTTTTAATTCATGGTGATTTGGAGTTAACATGCTGACTCCCGCCTAGCCAAAAATATAGATATAAAATTGCAGGATATCCTGAAATATTAGCATTTAGGATAAAACTCTCTGTGGGAGAGCCAAGTGATTCAACCATCTACAACTTCTTTCTAGGATTATATTGATTTCTTGAAAAATATTCTTGAAGATGATACACATCCAAGTTTAAGCCACAGAAGAATCCACCGAATAGGCGAGATCACTAATTTCTGGAAAAAATACCACAATGTCCAGAACGATGAGAAAAGTAGATGGATTTTTTTTCAATTTTATATATATATATATATATATATATATATATATATAGTGCTCGTCTAAAATCCGTTCCCCCCTACTAATTTTTGAACCACCTGGTATATCTCAAAAGTTTTAAAATGGCGGCTGAGCGCCATCTTCAATATTTTTTTTAACTATATTATTCCATTTTCGAAATCTGCTCATAATTCTCAACAGTTTTCTCTAATAAACTTTACTCCTAAATTCAATTGTTTTCGAAATATTAACGTTTGAAAAGTGACATTCCGGTTTAAAATGAAGTATGGATTTTGGTCACTTCCGGTAAAACATTTTGCTAACTAAACGTTGTAATTAATTTGTAGTTAAATCTCTTAATGAATTCGACTAAGAGGCGAAAAGCGAGTTTATTGAGGATAAATAGTACCGCTTACCGGAAAATCTCGAAGCCTACGCATGTGTTCTGTAAATTCACAATCAAAACAAATTAGTTAGCTAAAAAATTATAATTTATTTTTGAATAACACTTTTATTTAGCCCCAACAATTATTTCATCAATTGTTCAATGTGGCCCCCTCCTAAATCTTGACAATAAAGTGCCCTATTATAAATAGCTTCTCTCACGTTGATGAAAGTCTGTTCATCTATTTCTTCACATGTATCTATTATTCTGCGTTCCAACTCTTCTATTGTTTGGCATTCAGTGGCGAAGATTTTTGACTTCAGATACCCCCACAGGAAAAAATCTAGAGGTGTAAGATCCGGAGATCTTGGAGGCCATTCTGTACTTCCCCTGCGACCTGTCCATCGCCCAGGAAAGTTTGTATCGAGGAACTCTCTAGCCATGCGATTGAAATGAGGAGGTGCCCCATCCTGCTTAAATATGATTTCACGATTTTCAAACTCTTCCTGATTGTTTAATACAATTTGTCTTATTCGAGGTTTCTAAAAGATTTCTGTAAAGGTTTCTAAAAGATTCCTGTGAAGAACTTCTGTAAGATCGCCTCTGATGAAAATCGGTCCAACAACGCGATTGCATAAAATCCCCGCCCAAACATTCACCTTTTTAGGAAACTGGGTATGTCCCTCTCTAAAAATATGCGGATTAGTATCGCTCCAGTATCGTACATGCTGTTTGTTGACTTTTCCATTAAGAAAAAACGTGCATTCGTCTGCGAAACATACACGTTTTAGGAAGCCCCGTTCTCCTTCAATTGTTCTTGTTAACCACTCACAAAATTCAACCCTCCGGTCTGGATCTTCCTCCGTGAGAGCATGCGGGATTTTCATTTTATAGGGATGAAACTTTTCTTTTTTTAGGACTCTTTGGACACTTTTTGAACTTACTCCACAGGATTCAGCACTGCAGACGTCGACTGAGTTGGATTGATTAACATTTCAGCAACAATTTCTACATTTTTTTCTTCTGAAAGAAGCGGTCTTCCTGATCTTGGAGGATCTTTCAGCGTACCAGTTGCTTGGAGCTTATTTAAAAGTTTGCGCAAATATGACCTCGAAATAGGATTCTCGGGAAATCATTAAACATACGGACTGCTAGATGATAATTTCTTCCAGCTTCTCCAAATATCAAAACTGCTTCAAATTTATCGTCTAAACTACGAGCCATGGTCACACTTTTCATATAAGGATTTAGGCGCTCAACGGACTATTTGACAGTTAGCAGTTCAGTTTGACAGTAAACAAGATGTTACCGCGACAACGATTTTTTCCAATGCAAACTTGATTGAAAGCAAGATTAGTGTTTTTGGTTGGGATTGAAATGACCAAAATGTCACTTTTCAAACGTTAATATTTCGAAAACAACTGAATTTAGGAACAAAGTGTATTAGAGAAAACTGTATACGGGGTCTATTTGAAAAAAATATTGAAGATGGCGCTCAGCCGCCATTTCAGAACTTTCAGCTGTGATTTTTTCATGAACAAGTAGGTTTTTATCTCCTATTTGAGCCCTCCAGATTTCGTTGCGATATACCAGGTGGTTCAAAAATTATTAGGGGGGGAACGGACTTCAGACGAGCACTGTATAATAATAATGTTTACTTATATTAAATGTCTGAATATAAATAGATTTCTAACGTTAAAATTTTCACCGTTAAAAATAATCGTTTCTACATTCCCTGTTAATTTTTTCAAAACTCTTCTTCCTGAGATCAATATCAACTTGAAAAAGAATCTATAAAATGCTCGATATGAAAAATGTTTGAATTGCTTCCTTGCAATGTTTATTGAAATTATTGATTTGCAGATGCAACGTTAATCGAACTGTATTTGTGAGAACCATAAAACCAATTAAGGCTGGAGATCCAGTCTACGATAACTATGGTCAGCATTACCTGTGGACAAAATTCGAGGATAGACAAAAGAAGTTACTCGAAGATTACAATTTTAAATGCGCCTGTATCGCGTGCGAGGAAAAATGGCCGCTTGTTGAAGACATGGAAGCCGTGGTGAATGTTCCATGTAGATACAGACACTGCCGTAGAGTAATTGCTGTGACCAAGGCCAATCCGAATCCACAAAGATGCACCTTTTGCCACAGAAGACTTGCACCGGATGCAATTTCAAGCATTACAGGGGTGAGTTATCATTGTTTTCCAGCCGAAATCTTATCGTTTTAAACTTATGGGATAAATGACGTTCAGGGGCGCGCCAAGCCATGTGGGCAAAATATAATTTTACACCCCTTACCCCTTTTTTAGCAAAAATGTATACATGGGTGGGTACACATAAATAAACTTAAAATACGTGCTAATACCTATATTTAATTTTGATACTGATACATCAGATGAGGAGGTACACACAAAATTGAAATAATCGCTATTACTTATCCAATTTTGAAATGAAATATGTGTTAATTTATATACCGAATAATGTATAATCTATAATTTTAAATCATCATTATCATTTGATGTTTGCAAATAAAAGAAATGAGTATTTCCGAAAGCTCAAATAAAAAAAAGTGTACTGATTTTAATTATCATGATACCTGACCATAATATTTAGAAGATCTTGACAAGTCTTAGACATAAGGATTAACGAAGAGTGTAAAAAAAGCAAAGCAATAACAAAACTGACAAAACAATAAAAATGTTACATAACAGAAAAAAAAGTACTAAATAACTTATTGGAAGCACTCTTTTCTTGCCTTTTTTTCGGCAAAATCTGTAATCAACTAGTCTAAAGTAATACAATCCATAAGGTCACTTTCTATGGACATACTTGCCAAACTACTGAGTCTCTCTTATGCCATAGTTGATCGTAAAAAAGTTTTTATTAATTTTAATTTTGAAAATGACCTTTCTCCCGATGCTACAGATACTGGCAGCGTTAGAAAAATTCGTATTGCCACAGCAGTATTTGGAAATGTTGAAATTGAATTGTTCTCTAAAATGTGTTGAAGAATTAACTGAGGATCTAACTCATGTTGCTCTGTTTAAACAAATAATTTCCTCAAATAAGTCATTTGCATCAATATCTGATTCTTTACATGCTTCATCTTTCAAATGAAATGATAAATTTTCACACGAGTTTCTTAGTTCTTCTTCATTCAAGCTGAACATTTGTTAAATAAATCCAAAAATGTTATTAAATTGCTCCAACCCCTTGAATCTTTCATTAAGAGATGATAAGGTCGTATCTAGTATAGAGAAGAATACTTTTACTTTGTAATTCATTTTCGGGTCTGTTATTGGTTCGTCAGTACTTTCATAATCAAACTGTCTTTTCTTTTTTCTTTGGCAACTGTTTGTGAAGATAAAAAATTTGTTTCAATTTCTAATTCTTCGGCCAGCTACGAAGGCGTATGGGCCAACAACAAAATATTTTTTAAAATATTAGGAATTGTCACTTCAAAGTGACAATTGTCACTTCGAACTGACAATTGTCACTTTGAAGTGACAATTGTCACTTTGAACTGACAATTGTCACTTCGAACTGACAATTGTCACTTTGAAGTGACAATTGTCACTTCGAACTGACAATTGTCACTTTGAAGTGACAATTGTCACTTTGAATGACAATTGTCAAACTGACAATTGTCAAACGTAATTGAATTTCATTCAGAGTAACTCCCTTAGATAACATATTTGATAAATTTAACCAAGATCCGATATTTTTTTTATGGGAATCACTCTTTTCGTGTCTGTTTAGCACTAGTGGCAAATGTTTCCAATCAGAACACCCTTCCTTATTAGACAAGTGGGTCAAAGACTTACCAAAAAGGTTTGCAACAGAAACAGTAAACTGCATCTCTTGTTGTTGAGTAAATCAGCCACTCCCTTTTAACTTTCCCTCCAGTGGTGAGGTTACGATAAAAACATCTGGCAGAAAAATGTCGGCCTTGTGAGTTTACTGGATAAATCTAATTCGTAATTTGATGGGGTCCTTTTCCGTTAAAAATCTTGCATCTGCGGATGTAATTATTTCGGGCCACTCTCCAGGGTCATCAGATATTACGGTGGAGTTAGAAAATAGTAATGTGGCCGCTGCTGGAACTTTTTCAGTATGATGTTCCTGGGTACTATTTATATTATTACAATCAGAAACAAATGAGGAACTTGGGGCTGAGGAACAACTGGAGCGAGCATCGTCGGTATTTTCAAGTTCAGGAAGAACACTTATTTCTGACGGTTTCAAATATTTCTTCAAAGAATCAGCTAATTTTTCCTTATCTTCCATTTTCTGCCGTCTTTGTTGGCGGACCTGATGACCTGACAATCGTTTACTTTTTTGCCCTTTTCCTTAAAATAAGAAATGTCATATTGTTAGCAATCTTATTTACGTTTTTGGAAAAAAAAATTTAACGTTAAATATCCCGAAATCACATGAGTTTTGATATAGGATATGTTACATGGTGATCTATTTGAAAAAAAAAAATATTTTACATCTGTCTTTACCAACAATTTGTTTTACATTTTTTGAACACCCTATACAACATTTGTAGAAAATAAATATTTGTTAGTATGTATTACAGGAACTTGAAAAAAATTTGCCTAAAAATACTTTACAATTAGTAGTTGGTAGTTGTAAGGTAAAATTATTAGCCATATTGTTAATTGCCTTTAATGGGTTTTTTTTAAATGTCAAATATATCTGGAAAACTACTGAGTTTTGATATAGAACATAATTCAGAAATTGTAATTAGAATTAAGCGTAGAATAGTAAACATATACCGTATTCAGTTTTAGTTACACTACTTATATACCATTTTTTACACTGAAATATTCACCTCACTAACTAACTATCTCATCAACTAATCTGATTTGCAGAACAAACTAGAATGACCCATTTTACAAAATCCAGACATATTTATATTAATTTTGATTTTTTGCGGCTTCCGACAGACGACTTTTAAGCCTCTCTCCAATAAAAAAAGCAATAAAGACATTTCTCTATATTTACTCTCTTTGTTTTTTATACCGTTACCGCTAAGCCACCTGTGATACTCGGCCTTTTAAACTACCCGCTAGCCGCTATCGCTAATATCAAAAGAGTACCGAAAGAGAATTACGCATTAAACATGAATTGGAGCCGACGCGCCGCATTAAAAAGAAGAGGTCGTTAGTACGGTTTATTAGGCCGAATTGCCGCCCTTAGATTTTGACGCCCGTGGCTTTTGCCTACATTCGCCACATAGTTGGCGCGCCTCTGATGACGTTTGTCTGTCTGTAATAGCCAAGACACTGCCATTTTGAAAATTACAATAGTAATGAACATATTTTTGTCTACTTAGTAATTTTGAAACGTTTCTCAGCATTCTGGAGCAGGTAGTCTGGAACACAGCGTGTCCCAAAAAGTATGTAACAAATGACAAACATATTTATTATTGATTTGTAAAAAAAACAAACAATTGGTGCTCGTCAAAAATCGCATAATGGCAATCAAAAAATTATCTTGACTTTTCGCTTTGGTAGGTGGTAGGTGTTGACTGGTAGAAATTCTGGAAGTTTTTTTACACGAAACATAAACTTTTTAAATAGGAGCACACATTAAGGAAATAAAATAAGTTAAAAAATTTATGAGGAACAAATTTAACTTCGATTTTCTCAAAAACGGTTGCCACTATCGAAGAATAAGAAGTACTTTTTTGCATAAAAACTCAATATGCATGTTCATCTTCAGTTAAAAAAACCCATTTTTAAGGGTATGGGAAGTTTTTAGCACTCAACATTACATTTACTCAATACAAGGGCATTTCTGATACCAAATCAGATTGAGCACATCAACATTAACAGAATTTAAAATATTCGATGGAATTGCTTCTGATGGAACTTTAAAAAAAAATTCATAGAATTTTAAGTTCTCCTATTTTGTTAATTTTGGTATGCAGAATCTTATTCTGGTATGAAAAATACCATTGTATACAAATTAGAGTTATTTCAGGGGGTTGAAAAAATTATTTCAACTTTATTGTATGAATTTTTTCGACTGAGCATTATGAAAATATCTCTTGTGTCAAGTCCATAATAGCAATCGTTTTTTGATCAAATTGAAGCTGAGTTATCCGAAATAAAACTTTTTAAAATTCATACGAATCCTCCAGCAAGACAGTGTCAATACTAGAAGAGATATAGAATGATGGCCTATTTCAATTTAATAAGTCATATTCCTGAAAAATGATATAAAAAAAAATTATCGTAACATTTCTGGTACCACCACTTATCTTTATTTAAAGCCATGGTTTCCAGAGTTCCGAGAGATGGCGGGGGTGTTGGATTTAAGAATTGGAATTTTTTTCAATTTTTCATACCCCCCCATCACTTCCGGTTTCACCAGAAACGACTCCAACTTGGCAATTTCAAATAGTATATTTTGACTTTTTTGGATTCCAGGGTACGATCACATAGATTTGAGACGAAAAATTGGTTCGTTTGATTTTTCAGAAGCATTTTTATTTTTGCATCCAGAGTGCGTTGGATGCACTCCAAACAATTGGATGGACATGAATGATTAGTAAAAAATATTATATGACAGTTTTTTGACAGTTATGAAACAATTGCATATAATTGGCCACAGAATGACGGTGTGAATTTTTTCATTAAAAAAAACTCACAGAGCAAACAAAACACTTTATTAATTGGTTTTCACTAAATAAAAGAGACTTAAATGATTTTCACCAAACTGGGTTTACAAAACGTCGACAAGAGTTATTTCGCTATAAAATAGTTTCCTCATATGCAGATATCATCTTCTCCTGAAGAAACTTTTGTATAGCGAAACACATTGTAGTTGAAAAGGGAAACATTATCAATTAAATATTGATAGAAAGATTTTTCTGTGAATTGAAAAATCCACCATAAAAATGAAGTTATTTTTTGTAAATATCTAACAGAAAACAACAACTTTTCCGGCTAAAGCCACGCTGGACATTGAACTACATCTGATAGATATTCTACCCTAACTCAAAAGAAAAAATCTGAAATTGAAAATTTGCATTTTCATTCAGTAAAACCCAATTTTGTGAAAATAATTCAATTAATAAATAATTCGGTGAAAATAATTTGTTATGAATTTTTATCAAATATCGACAGCGTCAATTAAAAAAAAAACTAACTCAAACTGCATTGGTCTACGAAAGACTTGATATCGATTTATCATAGGAAATTATTATTTTTTGAATGACAGAGGGTAGATAGAGCAATTTCGTATTTAGCAACGTGTTTGGATATATTTTCGTTCGAACATTCCAGAACTCTTTATAATAAAAATGAATCTCGAGTTTTTTAGGGAAAGAAAGGATTTTAAAAAAAATTATTGGACATTTCTTTGTACTGGAAAAGTTTGTCCTGGAAAATTAATGTCTGTTTGTGTTGGTAAGCTGATAACTTGAGAACGGCGGGATCGATTTGGCAAATTTGTTTCGGAAAAACGGGATAACGAACGGTTAAATGGGATAACAGGATAACGAAAAAACGGGATAACAGGAAAACGGGTTAATGGGATAACGGGAAAAGGGGAAAAAGCGATAACGGGAACACGAGGTAATGGGAAAACGGGATAATGGGATAACGAAAAAACGGGATAACGAAAAAAGAAAATTGGGATAACGGGATAAAGCGAAAACGGGATAACGGGAAGCGTGCAGAGTCAAAGGCATAACCTAGATGGAACAACACAAAAAAACCTAGGGAAAACTGACATTCTACGCGGACGAGTTTTCAGGAAAAAAAAAGGGAATATAGAAATTTGGGCAGGACAACGTCTGTTGGGTCAGCTAGTGTTGAATAAATGTTCATTTGCAAAAACACATTCGATTCCATTTCTGTCCAAAATGTATTCGAAATTATGTCTCATATATATCTATGTTCCAAATTTCAATTCATACAACTTTCATTTTCAAGTTTCTCAAAATTATCTTTCACTTTTACAAGTGAAACTGTAACAAATGTAACGTATGGTGCGAACAGAAATCTAAGAAGGTCGTAAATCAATATTAGCCGACGACCCTCATTATTACCTATTTTTCGAAATATAGATAAGCAATGAAAGTGTGTGTCTCTTAAAAGATTCCCAGGTCCGGATTAAAATATCTCATAAAATAGTGGGCTCTCCATTATTTTTGGCTTTTGTTGACAGTTTTGTATTTAAATTTATTTGATAATAAAAAATCTCGTAAGGTTGATTTAGAGCCCCCGGTAAGGATATGTTTAAATGTGTGTAAATAATAAAATTTACTTACCTGGCCACCAGACTTTCAGTACTAATGGGCTATTAACGAGATTATAGCGATAATGGTCTATTTACGGTTAAAAAATAAACCTACCAGATTTGGAAAACAAGACTAATTTGAGAACTGACCGCTTTCCAATTTCAGAAATAAAATTTAGTCATTACCTACCTGATATTCCGTTGTGTCAGTTGTGTCTATTCGATTTTTGTGTTGTGAAAAATGTGGCGTCCATGGGCTCATCCTGAAGCTAGTACTTCAACTGGTGGTCGTAGTACCACTAGTCGACAAATGTTACACCCTCATGGGAAACAAATTATATTAAATGTTTATACTTCCCTTCTGGAACGTGGAATGTCCAAGGATCAAGCTGTGCAAGAAAGTGCTTCTTTAACAAAAACACCGTAATCCACAGTGTTTAAAATAGCAAGTAACCCTGTTTTAAAAAGAAAGAAACGAAAAGACTTTGGTGGTTCAAGGAAACTACATGGCTGTGATGTAGATATAATTAATGTTGCAAAGAGACTCTAAGGAAGTCTCTTTTACAAAACGGATTTAAATTTAAAAAACTCACTAGTAGCAGAAAAATCTTAATGGAATCTGTGCGCCTCAAGAAATGGAGACTTGAATATTTATTGGCAATAAACGAATTTAGAGAATATGGTAGAACAGTAGTGTATTTGGATGAAACTTGGTTCGATACATACGATATTCCAAACAAAAGTTGGGTAGACTCGTATGACTTGTGCCAAACTAATGCGCCGTCTAATAAAGGAAAACGCATTACGATAATTCACGCAGGAACCGAAAATGGTTTTATACCAAAGGCGTTGTCTTTATTGGCAAAGAATATCAAGGACTCTTTAGTCGATTATCATGATGATACTGTAGCCGAATTATTTGAAGACTGGTTCCAAAATAATGACATGAAATGAACTCTAATATTGGAAGTCAGTTTCAAATATTGTCTCTCTCAACTGGTCCGCCCTCAATTCTGATACATTTTTAAATTCTTTTTCTATTATTATTGGCCACTCTCCTTAGTACTGGAATACTTATTTCACGGCGGGCTTGCCCTATTCTCTCACAAGGTTCTTGTCGATTTCATGGCCTAGACTTGTAAACCTTATTCTTGACAGTTCCCCAGGAGTAAAAATTCATTGGTGTTATGTCAGGAGAGCGAGAGGCCATTGTTCATATGGGCTATTTCTACCAATCCAATGTAATGGAAAATGTTCGTTTAACCACTCTCGAACCATCCAAGAATTATGAACGGAAAATTGAACTTGAATATGAAAATTACAAAAAAAAAAAAAAACGAATTTTGCGATGAAATTTGGTATGCAGGGTCAAAATCGATTTCTAAGCAACTTTTTTCGGTATCTCTAACGCGAAGCAAAATATCGGGAATTTGCTTTTTTCGCGGGATCGCAGTATGCTGGGTTTAAGGCTGTCATTCGGGATGAGTATTGACTTCTGACCAAAATACAAATCTTTGCTTTCAAAAATGACTGAAATACAGGGGTGTCTTTATCTGAAGTGTGTCACACTGTGTATATATACAGAACTAGCAACTACGACCTTTTTTAATTATTCAATGGTCAATTGGAATTATATAATTATCTTAACCCAATATCATTATACCTACCTATAAAACAAAATTTGATGCCAGGTACAACTCTGCGTAGAATCCACCGCCTGCTGATAATTCAAGTGGTTGGTGATTTACGACCTTCTTAGATTTCTGTTCGCACACAAAATACCTAAAGTTCCGATTTCGTTTTTAAACCTTCAAGTGATTTACGATATAACGATGTATATGTTAGTTTTCTTATGTTGATATTGATTGGTGTATCCAAGTCTCGTTTATTTCTTCCTCCTCCAACAGAATATTAAGTGGCAAAAACGGAAATCTCGAAGTGGGGACATCAAAAATGCGGACAGGCAGTAAAAACTACCCCTGTTAAATTATTCAAAATGGCTGTTGGGTCGTGTTGGCAAATGCCTTGGGATTAATGTGATAGCTGGGAAAGGCGACTGATGGCCATCTATCGATGCAGGGCCGTTTTCAGAAATTTGGCTAGGGCTTTTGCGAAATTTTGATGAATGATAATTCTTATCATTGTATAAAGAGTCCTATACTCTACGGCGAACAATACCTTGTAATGACATTCATTCATTATTACGGTAAATGTCTAGCAACCCCACTCACGCTCACTGAGAATAACCGCTTGGTTTCACTTAGGTACATGGATTATAAAATATTTTTTCCAGTTTATTAGTTATATTTTACTTATTTTTCCAATAAATCGTGAACGAACTCAAATACTGGCCAGTTATGAATATTTCCAATCTAGGTTGTTTACTTGATTCGAAAGAATATTATAAAGGTTTAAGGTCAGCTACTCATTAGATCTTTGGCCAATATATTTTCAAGAAGAGATAAGGATGTAGGTAATATTTTTTGACGTGTATTGTATTCATAAATGTTTTACCAATTTTATTAGTGTCATTATATAACTGTCTGCTGAGTAGTTCTTGTTTATGCTTCATCAGGTTCATAAACCTTCATAATAAAATGTATAGAATGGTTATGTTGTTTAAAGCTAATCCAAGCCAGTAATCTATATTTCAAATGACTCAACAATACCGGGTGACACAGGATATCGGGCCACCCCTGTAACTTCTTCCTGAAAGGATTTTTCTGAAATTTGGTACATTTATATAAGCAACCATTTCGGATTTGATCACATTACAATCCAATATAGCGGACTTCCGGTTTTTCTGCCTGTGGACTTCCGGTTTTTCTGCCTGTATATTTTTACATATTCAACTTCAACAGGTCAAAACAAGTCCAAACATTTTGACCAAAAATTATTTTTTTCCAAATGGAACCCCTATGGGCCTCTCTAGAACATACATTCAGGAAAAAAATGACATATCATTTTTGTATTTCCGGTGATGTAACAAATTGTATACATTCAAAAATCTACAACTAGTTCATGAGTTTCCTTGCAGTTCGAATAATTTTTCAACTTAGTAAGCTGTGGAAAACAACATTTCTGAAGCTTGTCAACTAATTGTGTTTCGTTGTCATCTTTCATCTCAACTTTCGGAAACCTATAATTTTGATTTTCCATTTCTACTAATTCTCGGAAGTTAACTAATTTTCGAGAGTTGAGATGAAAGATGACAGCGAAACACAATTAGTTGACAAGATTCAGAAATGTTGTTTTCCACAGCTTACTAAGTTGAAAAATTATTCGAACTACAAGGAACTCATGAACTAGTTGTAGATTTTTGAATGTATACAATTTGTTACTACACCGAAATACAAAAATGATATGATTTTTTTCCTGAATGTATGATCTAGGGAGACATGTAGGTGGCCCATAGAGGTTTCATTTGAGAAAAAATGGTGCCTTTTAATAATGTTTTATGTACATTACATATCATCAAAAAAAGTTAGAAAACAAAAGTAAATAAATTCACATGAGGTTGGTTCATTGACAACAATATAAACTTATTATTGGGGTGATTTAGTCGCATAATTCATGACATGATTTAAAACTGACGCTGTACCCGCCATACATTCAATGTTATGTATAGTATATCCACTCTTAGTTATCCACCCCTGATAAAATGTAATAGGATTTGAGCTTTGATCGAAAATGCCGACCATAGGCGGAGAGATATTCTTTTACTTCAAATATAACTTTGGGTATTTTTGTTTAAAAACAAATTTCAGTAAACTATCTGGAAAAGGATATTATTAAAGGATTTAGAAGGAATTTTCGCTAATAACATTTTTTGGTAGATCTATTGGGTGATAATAAGAAACGGTCCGAAAGTTGATAATTATTATATTTTTTGTATATAAGCAAACATTTTGTAACCGTTTTTTGATATCACCCTAGGCTTGGAAGGTATATTCAGGATAGTCGGATAATTTCTTGATAATTAAGTCCAAGGTGGCCATTACTCTACTGGCCTCATCAACTTTTTTAAATTATCGACCTTTTCGTTTCCTTTCCAGATCTACGACATATCCTTGTTTTCTCAAGATTCCTTTTGTGTTGATGAACAATTAGATTTTGTCTGCCTAAATCTGTTCGAACATTTGTATAATTGTTGACTATAAACCGTATGACTATTAACGGCGTGGCTATTGACACGTTGGGGAGTGTTCATAATTACTATTTATAGATATTCGTGGAATCGTCACGAAGCGTAGAGTACGACTTATATGGATCTGGACACATAATTTTCGTAAAGTAGGTGGAAAACCGCATACCAGCGTGTCAATAGCCACGCCGTTAATAGTCACACGGTTTATGGTCATGCGGTTTTTAACGGCGCAATTGTTTTGTGCCGCAAGATCATTTTTATTTCATCAAGAAATAAGATTGGATAATATTTTCTATAAAATATCAATTTTCAATATTTATATTTCAAAAACCAGACATAGGAAATTGATGAAACTTACAGAGTGTAGGGTAATTTACTTTAAAGTATAACTGAAAATATGATTCCAATTGACTGGTCCATGCAAGAAAAATTAACAAACATATATATTAGATGCAAAACCTACTTCAACTTAATTTGTAAAAACCCCCCGTATAAAATGTGATTCTAGCTTTTTGTAGCTAATCATATTAAACAATTACTATAAGTCTTCCTCAAGTAGTTTTGGCTTCAAAGCGGATTTATTAGATTTATAAAAAAGCTGTTTTGAGTGACTAATGTTAAAAACATGAAGAATGAAAAACAAACATTTTCAGTGTTCTGGAAGATATTTTTAATGAAAATGCTCAGTCCCACTAATGGGACCAATGATAAAGATTGACGAAATATGCTAAATAGTCGCTATTTTTTACCCACCCTGTATCATAGGCGGCTTTTTTTGTCTTAACGACCGACTGACAAACATGTCATTTGACTTCCTTTAAACCAGCAGTGCTATTATTTAGTTACTAATCATCTAAAAAGTAATACTTTTGGATAAGTGAACCTTACTATGTTTTAGTAAAACATCAATTTTCATGATTTTCAAAAATTCATATTTCCGAAACTAGACAGATCCTAATTTGAACTTGCACGTGTAACTTCTAGTGACTTGTACCACAATATTCTAAAAATAAAAAAAATTGGCTGAGAGCCATTTTCTTAAGTATTTGGCGCGGGGTTCTTTCTTTCAAATCCAAAGCCATACCGCAGTTTCACATTCAAGAATGAATCATGAAACAGCTGCTGATTGCTACTGAAGTCCGCTGAAATGGTGTCTTAGCCGTGAAACCGAGGTAAGGCTTCATATTTAGAAGATCTTTCCGTTGAGTGGAAGCCCCTTTTCTATGAATTGTGTAAACTTCCCAATGTAAGTGAAATATTTCAGTTGAAAAACAAAATGTGATCCTATTGCAACCCAACGCATTTGTGATTTCCACATCTGAGAAACCTTTTTCTCAAATCAATGATAATTGATTGGACTACTTTTTCTTAGTTTCAAATATGAGAATATTATATTTTTGTTTGTGCACTAATTGTTACTCATGTTCATGTGAATCATTGATGTGGAATAAGTTCGGATTTATCAAAAAATGGCTCCGATAAACACTCCGCAGTCACTTTTCCACTTTACCACTTCGTCAATGTACCATTTTTTCTTCTTCGTTACAATTGTCATTTTTGGACAATTGTCATTTCCGAACTTCTGCTACATCTTTGAAAATCACATTCACTTCTGTTTAATCTTCGGTGAAACAAATTCACCAAATCATAATTATCCAAATTAATCTAGGCAAGTATTCTGACTTTTTGTTTAATATAGATCTCCAAACTTTCTAGAAGGTCGAGTTTACAAGCTTTCTTTTTTTTATATATAATATTTCAAACTCATTATCAAAATCTACCTGCTAATAAATGATTAGTATTGAACACTTCCATTGGTTTATCTATACCCCAAACCCGATAAAGTATAATCTGTAGTTGTTTACGGTAATTTATGCCATAAGCGGTCGGTGAAGTTATTGACTGGTTTTTACGCGGGAATAGTTTGGTCTACTAAGTACTTTATGTACGATTTTGAACGAACCCTATATTTTGAGTCCACTGAGAATGGATATACTATAATATGTAATGTATCGCCCCTATTAAATTTGATGTATTTCATTTTCAGCCTCTTAACAGATACACTGCAGCAGCTAACCGGTTATACAAAGAACAAGATTATAGTGCAGCCCTGAAATTATACCTAAAAATTCTGTTTGACTTGTATGAAAATAAAGGCAAACCTGATTCATACATGGTTACAGTTCATGAAAACATCGATTTTTGCATGGCACATTACGGAAACAAAGCTGTTGATTATTATTACGTTGATGAACAGTTGGATCTCTAGATATTTATCAAGCTAGTTATTTATAGGATGCTTTCAAAAAGCTCCTTTCCACTGTTTCATGTTGTTGCGAGAATCACCATTTCAGAAACTATCTCCTACCACTGGTGTTTCACTCGGTAACAGTTTTTGTTTTAAATTTTAATTTCGTCTTTCAGCCATAAGAAAAAAAATTTTTTATCAGGCGATAAGATACTTTTTGAAACCACTGTAGAAATCAATGTTTCCGTTAGTATAAAGATAATATATGAATAATAATTTTCTTGTATAACGAACCATTTCACTTTTTCCGTTCCACAAATTTCATTTAACCATTTTCAACATATCTCAGAGGATTTATAAGTATGAACATAAGTCAGATTCTGCAATTGTTGATCTTGGAGTCACTGTTAGTTTTTGTCGATACACTGTTAGTTTTAACCAATCACCTGTTCAATACTATTATTTAAATAAAAAATAGTGAAAGATTTCATTCTTCCTTATGTCTCTACATTTCCCCATAATTTCCAATAACTCCCGAAATGGTACATTATTTCGAATTGAAAATGCGACCAAGGGTCCCGTATCATGAATTCTACAGGGTGTTTCTCAATAATATGCTGATATTTAAGGAGGTTATTCTTGGGTCCATTTTGAGAAAAAACTTCAAATGAACATACGTCCTACAGGTCTTAGCTTTTAAACTACAGAGTGCTAAAGTTTTAAGAAAACATTCTTTTTTTTATAATAACTTTGGTATGACCCTATAGATTTTTGTGAAACGTAGTACGTATCTTCTATGCATCCAAAGGCATTTTCTGCTGTTCAACATAATTTTTTATTCTTTCCAGTGGCGTTCATGCGGGATTTGCACTGAATTATTTTAAAGAGAAAAGTGATACGCCACTGCTTTTTCTCGGGGTAAAAATAAGTTTTCAACTCCTCATTCCCTTTTGAGCAAATCTGGTGTTTTGTTTTTTTTTCGTTTAACGTACGGTTTTCGCATAAAAAAATAAAATTCATTCATTTGCACGTCGTTATAAAATTACTCAGAAAGGAATGAGGTTTCAAAAATAATTTTTACTTCAAGAAAGGGCAGTGGCGTATCACTTTTCTCTTTAAAATGATTCAGTGCAAATCCCGCACGAACGCCACTGGCAAGAATAAAAATTATGTTGTACAGCAGAAAATACTTTTGATGCATACTACGTTTCACAAAAATATCTAGGGTCATACCAAAGTTATCATAAAAAACTTTAGAGGTGTCAAGGGACACCCGGATGGAACGAAGTTCCTTTCGATTAATTAGTGAAGGAATTGTAATATTTTTTTTTGAGTTATAATAATATTTTTTTTTATTATCAACAAATATAATGTAATATAAACTTAATCAGTAGGCTCAATTTTAGTACATACGCATTGATATTGTAATATCAAAATATAATTTGCTTTTAAATTTATTAAAGTTATGACGCGTACACTTGCTAAACACACAATAATGGAGAGATTATAACGCGTATGATTCGGTTAGCACAATAGTAAAGAGAGGTTATAATGCGTACTTGCTAAAAATACATAAGCATTTATTATTGTCTGTATAAAATCTCTACTTACCTAACTCCATCAGCAATATCCGGAACTTGTGCAGAAACACTGTCAGGATTCATTATTGTTATTATTTTTTATTATTTATTATGTACAAAAAACCTGTATACACTCAACAAAAATAATCGTCGCGACACCACACTGTTCAATGCGAAATAGAAAGACGAAACGAAAATAACTGGCTTGCTTTCTATGAGAGAGAGAGAGAGACAGACAGAGAAACACGCGCACGCCGCACGGCTTACAACTATAGCAAAAAGTGTCGTCACAACTTTTGGTCTTAATTTATTCCGTCTAGCCCCCTTTCGCATCGCGCGATAAGGAACTTCGTTCCAAAAAAGAATGTTATCTTAAAACTTCAGAACCCTGTAGTTCAAAAGTTAAGACCTTAGGACATATGTTCATATCAAGTTTTTTCTCGAAATGGACCCAATAATAACAACCCTCCAAATATTAGCATTTTATTAAGAAGTACCCTGTATAATTAAAAATTTCTCAAAAAACTACATAAATTCAACACATCTTTTCAGTTTTCCTAAGACCTTCTGGTAAACTAAATTATAGCCTAAAATGGTTCGAAAAGGAGAGATGAATCCGTTTTTAATTTTCATTATTTCCATAAAAATATTTCTTCCCAATATTGAATTGGGGAAGTTTGCCTTTTCAACATGAATATCTCTCAAGATGTTACTTGAGAGATATTAATCCTGTTCATATTTTCAAACAAATAGAAGAAATTGTTATTGCACATAATATTTTTCAATGTTCCTTTTTTATTGATTTTATATTCAGTATTGCATAATCATGTTTCAAAACGAATTAAACCTCGATAATATCATTTTCGTATAATAATATATCACTCCTGTAAACCATGATTTTTTTAATGCCAACCTTATTCTCACAATTTCTGTCTCATGAGATCTATGTAAGTGTTTCTTTACTTTGAGTATATCCATTATTTGCCACCAGAAAATGAGATGTTTTTGTACAGTATTATATTTCAAAAGATAATATGGCTATGGGATTATATGAAAAACTGCTGATGGTAAGTTACATCTATAAAATGTTCTCAAAAGAAAATCGTGAGGTTAGTTTGTTCTGATACGGAAGGGATCATTCAATTAATGGATTGACAAAATGATAAGACCACAAGAAGAGAGTAGATCATACAAACATCCCAATCTTTGATATACTTTGAATATGTGTGGTTGGCACGAGCTGTATTTGTTGCCTACATTTGCCCCTACTACGGTAGCGCCACCCCATGAGCGATAGCGGAGTTTCAGCCGCTAAACAATAAATACATTGAGCTTTCAACCGAAGCTCAAAAACTCAATTATTCATCCACTTTATTGCTATTATTTATGAAAATACCTCGAAAATATTTTTTGAGACTTTTAAATTTAAATATTTTATGTACTATTGAATATAGAACAAAACCTCTTAGAGTATTTTTTATACTCCGTAAATTAATATAGAAATATCCGAAAATAATATTCAGTCTATTATAAATTGAGCTGAAAAGAATTTTTTACAGTGTATTTTATAAATAATAGCAAAGCAGTAAATAACCAATTGAGCTACAGCTTCGGTTAAAAACTGATTGTATTTATTAATTTATGAAGTATAAAAAAGACTCCAAGTGGTCTTGTAGTGGTAATCATTTTTTTTAACAGTTCGTCGTATATGGTTGTTCTCGTAATTTTTTTAACCATGCAAAAAATATAATGCCAATCAAAGTTTGTTTATAACTAATTTTAAGCTGAATAAACAATTACATTATCATTGAAAACAATTTTTTTTTTCAATTAGGTAGAGAATAACCAATTATGAATTTTAAAGAAAAAAATTAGCAATAAATTATTTAAATAATAATTGAAAAGAAACTATTATAAACAATCCTTTTTTTTCTGAATCATAATATACTCTAATGCAAAAAAACAATTTTTGAAAAATATTTTATGAACAAATAGCGTATTTTTTTCAAACGTAGTACCTTTGTCAGACATAAAACTGATAATTATATAAAACAACTTTTTTTTTTATATTTAATCGATTTGTCATATTTTGTTAACTTACGAAATTTATAATTAACAAAATAATCAACTTTAAAACAATTTATAGAGTGATATTATTGAGTACACATGTAAAATGTGCTCCAGGAAGCAAAAAAATTATGGAGTCATTCTGTAAACAATTATTCGGTTTTAAATAAAACCAAAAAGACGACTTAATTAACAAATTCACATTACCAAAATTCAATAAAAACATTTTTTTTCAACCAAATTTTATTCTTTCAAGTGTTCAGGTGACAATACATTTTTTTTTAATGTCTAAATTCATATTTAGTAGTTTAAAAAAAAATTATGTGCATTGCTCTCTCGAGAAAGCCCTATTTTCAACGTTGAACTAAAATTATAAATAACTGAGATAGAGTTCCGGAGGTATGAACTTTTCCATGGAAATTTCCTCCTCTTCAAGAATCTGGTTTGTTATGTTCTCTATCATCAATGGTTTTTGAGCTATTGCCAAAAAACTAAGGCCGTTTTTATTTTATTTTTGTTTTTTGTTAAAAAAAATGCAAATTTTTGTCGGCGGAAAAAATCGAGAAAATATCTTTCTCAGAATGACACCTCGAATAGAATGAGCCATCGCTCATATTTTTTTTTAGTAGACTTCTAGCCGGAAATTCAGTTCTCGACTAGACTATGTTATTAGTGACCTTGTCTGACCGGCCAACAATTTGATTTGTTTCAACTAGGTTGTTGAACATTTTATAAATACACAATAACTTAAATATCTCGCTATAAGAGTTGATCTTCAAGGAAAATTAGATTGAGATTTTTTAATAAGTTACATATTTTCAACGATCTGGGGATTAAAAAAAAACTATTGATGTATTTCAAAAAAGTTTAAATGATCACGATATAATTGTTCTATATATACCTTAATAATGGAGATTCCAAATGCACTCAATTTTTTTTTCCATTTTTGAGTTATTTCCTCTCTGGTAGTAAAAACGATTAGTTATTGGGCCAGTAATTTTTTTCCGAAAAATTAATGCATTTTGGTAATGTGGATTAGAAAAACAATGATAATTTTCAATTTGTCAGTGATGTTCGAAGAATGATTTGCCTAAAATATTTCACAAAAATAATATTTGTATCGTGAAAAATTTATTATCATACTGTATATGTACTTCATACGAAGGCGTAGAAGGGCCAACAACAAAATATTTTTCAAAAACATTTGAAATTGCTACTTTGAACTGACAATTGTCACTTTAGACTGACAATTGTCACTTTAAAGTGACAATTGTTACTTCGAAGTGACAATTGTCACTTAAAAAACATCTGAAATTGCCATTTCAAAGTGACAATTGTAACTTCAAAGTGACAATTGTCAGTTAGAAGTGACAATTGTCACTTCGAAGTGAAAATTGTCACTTCAAAGTGACAATTGTAAGTTCGAAGTGACAATTGTCACTTCAAAGTGACAATTGTAAGTTCAAAGTGGCAATTCCAAATGTTTTGTAATTGACAATTGTAACTTCGAAGTGACAATTGTCACTTCAAAGTGACAATTGTCACTTCAAAGTGACAATTGTCAGTTCAAAGTGACAATTGTCACTTCAAAGTGACAATTGTAAGTTCAAAGTGGCAATTCCAAATGTTTTTGTATTCAAATGACAATTGTAGTTCAAAGGACAATTCCAAAGTTTTCCCTTAACTTCAAGCTCTTTTATTTAATTTCTTTTTTCTAGGCAATATTTAAATTCCTGGGATTTGCTGATGCACCATTCAAAGGTCGGAGATTCGAGGAAGCCTTGAAATTGTACATAAGAGTTCTGATGTTGATGTATAGACATGCAAGCAAACCTGATCTTGATATAATCAAAATTCAGGAGCTCATAGAATGTTGCCAGCAACAGTTTGGCAATAAAGCTTGCGAATATTTCTACCAGCAGGAGTAATTCATAATGCATTATTATTTATTCGTTTTATATTTATTATAACAATTGTTTCTGTTTCGTTTTGGAGTTTGATGTTGTTTATATTAGATATTAGTAGTAGTTGAAAAATACAAAAATACATTATTACCATTGTTATCTGATAGTTCCAAAGAGGTTTGCTCCTTTCACACATAAAAATATATTCTAGTGAATATGGTTGACTATTTCCAACATTACAGTGATAAATCTTGATATTTACTGGAACATCTGATTCATATCAGATACTAATATTTGCTAGTTGGAGATTGAATTGTTAGCAGTTCTTCTTATGTCACATTGTAATTTTTCATGTGACATTTCCGAAAAAATACTATTGTTTGGATAATCTCATGAAGAAATGTTCATTTGGTTTGTTTCTGTAGTTATTTTGTTCTGTAAACGTTTGAATATCGCCAACATTACAGTGATAAATCTTGATATTCACTGGAACATCAGATTAATATCAGATACTAATATTTGCTAGTTGGAGATTGAATTGTTAGCAGTTCTTCTTATGTCACATTGTAATTTTTCATGTGACATTTCCGAACAAAAAATACTATTTTTGGATAATCTCATAATTAAATGTTCATTTGGTTTGTTTCTGTAGTTATCTTGTTCTGTAAACGTTTGATAAAGTTTCAATAAAGGGTTTATAAAACTTATCCTATATTTATTTAGCTTTTCAGGATAACTATCTAGTTTTATGGCTGCTCTCAAGGCGCCTTTGAATCCCAATCACTGACAGCCAAGATATAAGTGTTTTGTTTCAACGTCCATAAAACTTCCATAAAGCTGCCATAAGTCTGCAGCAACCTATTTTAAATAAAAATAATTTATTTATTGTCAAAAGAATATATATATATATATATATATATAGTGGAAGATAGTCGTTGCTGACTAGTTAGGTGTAACAAATTGATTATTGGGGTATGCAGCAAAAGAAAAAGTGTACTCTTTAAAGTTTGTCCAAGCTTTCGGAATGTTTTATTTCCATCTTCAGGGATACTACAATGAAGAATTGAACAAATTAGTATGTCATTCGGACCTTTAGGTACTAATAACTTACATCTTTGTTGAGATTAGTTTCTATGTTGTTTATGAATGTTCTTCATGTAAAGTACGGTGGAATATAAGTTCTGAATTTGAAGTTGGCAACACATGTTTTAAATCGTCAACTAATTATACACATTAAAATTCATTGAAACGTTACTAATTAAAATATCAAAAATATAAAGTCTGAAACATGTGTGTCTTGAAAAAGTACAATAGGTTATAAATTGTGGGAAAATTATATATATATATATATTTATATGTATATATATATATATATATATATATATATATATATATATATATATATATATATATATATATATATATATATATGTATACAGGGTGAGTCAGAAGTGACAAACTTCAGGAGGTGATTCCTCACAATATTCTAATATGAATTGTTCAAATAAATATATGTCCAGAAACGCTTAGTTTCCAAGATACAGGGTGTTGAAGTTCTATTTTTATTTTCGATTTTTTCAAATAACTTTCAAAATACTGACCTCAATTGAACGAAAATTGGTATTGAGAGGTTTTTTGAGGTGTCAAATTCGAACCTGATGTTATTATTGCTCTTACCTACACGTCTTTCTCTTTTTTGAAGTTTCATAACTTTTAATTGTATTCAAATAAATTGTTCAAAGTAGGTTCTTCTACACCTCTACCGATCTATCGATTTGGATAGACAGTGTTGAGGAATTCCCTGGCTACAACGCTAAAATGGGCCGGAGTCCCATCATGCATAAACCACATGCGGATACGAATTTCTAATGGTACATTCTGAAGTAGTCCCGGCAATTCATTTTCTAAAAAGTCTCTGTAAGTTGCGCCATTCAGTCGGAACGGAAGAAAGAAAGGACCTATCAAGTAATTATCAATTATTGCCGCCCATACATTTACAGAAAATTGATGCTGATAATGTCTTTCACTAACTTCGTGCGGATTTTCCAGAGCCCAAACATGGTTGTTATGAAAGTTTGTGATAGCATTTCGGGAGAAGTTTGCCTCGTCCGTGAAGAGTACATATCTTAAAAATTGAGGATTTCCAGCCAATTTTCTCAAAAACCACTGACACGTAGTATTGCGTTGGGGAAATCTCGTGACAAAAGAGCTTGTACCCTTTGAATATGGTATAGATAAAATTGTTGATCGTGGATAATTCTCCAAACTGTGGACTGAGTAGAATTGAGAGCTTCAGTAATTATTCTTGTTTCTGGATTCTCCTCGAGAACGTTCAAAACAACTTCTTTCAATTCTGGGTTCGGACTGCTCGTGGTCTTCCAATAATATCAGCTGCCCTCTTAAAGCTACCTGTTTCTGCCAAACGACGGTGGAGACTGGTAAATGTTGGAGCTGAAGGCAGTACTCGATTAGGAAATCGCTCCTGGTAACTACGTCTTGCTTCGCGCGCATTGCCATCCGCAAGGCCATAAACGAAATGCATATCGGCTAAATGAGCATTATTGTTTAAAGAATCCATTTCTTCAAAATTAGTGTTTTAAAACTTACAGAAACTTCAACAAAACGTTTAACTGTCACATAATATGTAATTACCAAAACTACTTACTTAAACGTCAAATTCATTTCCTAAGCATTCTTGTGAAAAATTCAAAATAATGGTAATAACTTCAACACTCATCGATTATCGACTTGAAATTTTCAAGTCCAAATATCTAGACAACGGTTGCTTATAGCGACTTGTAACAAGGGTAGTTTTTTTACATAGACATAGAGGAATTGATTTTTTTATTGAAAAATGTGCTGGAAGTACGCTCAAAAAAGTTATGAATCTTCAAAAAAGAAAAAGACGTGTAGGTGGCGCCCCCTACGAGTAAGAGCAATAATGAGGTTCGAATTCGACACCTCAAAAAACCCTTCAATACCAATTTTCGTTTAATTCAGCTCAGTATTTCGAAAGTTATTAAAAAAAAAGAAAAATAAAACTTTAACACCCTGTATCTTGGAAACGAAGCGTTTCCGGACATATATTCATTTGGATAATTCATATTAGAATATTGTGAGGAATCACCTCCTGAAGTTTGTCAAAGTACTTCTGACTCACCCTGTATAATTGAAATTATATACAAGAAATTATCTAATCATATTGCAATTATCTTCACAATTGGTGGTCATCATTTCATGAGATGAAATCTTAATTTCAGTACCCTAAGAAATATAAAAAACTTTATTTTTATTTTTCAACATCAACGCTACCATCCTAACAGAATAAATTAATGGAAAAGTTCTACTCAGAATGTGTCAAGTTCATTTTTTTAAGCAGAATCTCCATTTAGTTATGATAAACATCCTGACAGAGGGATCCATTCCTGGTGGAATAAAAATTAAAAAAAAAACTACATTTCATGTAGAATGTGACACCTTCAATTGTCCAAATAAATAACAAAAGGCTTCAGAAAGTGTTATCTAAAAATGTTTTATTTTCAGCGTTTTAATATGCTCAAAACGTTTTGGGAATGCTCTATGAAAAGGCTATAAAAAAAACTTAGGACAAGTTCTTTTTGTGACATCCCAGAGACATCCTGAAAATGGCCACCTGTATCGGACATTGGCTGTTCTATAAAAGTTCTATTGAAGTATTAACAGAACATCGTAGTGTATATTCAATGTTTCAAAATCTCGTACTTTTCACATCTCTGAGATGTTTTTGTGTTCGCTGGGGAACCCTGATAAGAACAATTAAAATTCTCCCCAGTGGCATTTTGTAACGTGCCCATGAACCTTCTTCCACTGGGATAGTGTTTGAACAATAAATAATTCACGTAAATCAAAATAGCCACCATCAAGCCACCACAAAACGTTACTTAGACTAAGATGGATTCAGATGATATTTGAATTGTTACTCACAGGTTTTGACAAAAGGTATTTTTATTATGGTTTGAGTTTGTACCAACAAAATCAAAAATAAGTAATTTACATATAAATGTAATAATACAATCAAATTATAGCTCAACAAGACTTGTCATATGAACAGGGCGGATAAAAGAAGTGGAAAGAGTATATTTCATTTCGTTTGGATAATTGTAAAAAAAATATTTAGAAAAGCTATTCAGATTAGTATGATAGTTATTTTTTGGGAGTCACCAGCCACCAAATGTCTTTTATGCCTTCTTCTTACAATAATTTCTTCTTACAATAATTGAATACCAATACAGTAACAATACTTTTCAATAGGTGTGAAAATATTTTTTCTGGGCTGGAAATATCATAAAAATATGAAAACAAACATGTTCTAAGAACATACTTTATTAAAAATATGAAATCTATAAATATCAATGCGATACTAAACTATACTTAAGCTACTAAACTATATTTGATATTAATTTCTGAGAATTACTCACGAGGTAGGAACTACCATGAGCTGGAATTCGATTGAAAAGAACTGTAACATAAGTAAAACTTCAAACACATTAACTTTAACATTGGAACAAATGAATAAGCACTACTAAAAACTAATTAAACAATTACACAACAATAAATATGTAAGCTGAAATTCAAGAATAAGTTTAGTGGTATTAACCATGAGAGATCCATGAAATGATATTGATACTATCCTGGAATAAGTACTATCCAGTGGGAATGAGCCAATCTGCTGAAACGTTGATAAAACGCCACATTGCGACTTGGTTTGGACAGTCAAACAAACGCCCTCTCAGTCTAACGACGAATGAAATGACAACAGCTTGAAAATAGCATTTAAGAATCGCAGCAACTAGTCGCAGACATTCGCGCTGCCAAGTCGCCAATGTGGAAGAGAACTTTTACAAATAGCACTTTCCAACTTCAATAAACAAACATATATGAATAGTACAAACCAAAATTAATAATGGGTGACAATAGATCAATTCAAGAAACATCTATACAAACTATTACAAATTGATATTACAGTAAAACAAATTAAATATTAAATCTATACACAGCATATGTGTGAAAACAATGTTTGATAAAATTATTAAAATCAAATAACATTATCAATAAATAACTTCAATAAATTACTTCAATAAACAAACATATATGAATAGTACAAACCAAAATTGATAATGGGTGAGAATAGATCAATTTAAGAAACATTTGACGTCTATACAAACTATTACAAATTGATATTACAGTAAAACAAATTAAATATTAAATCTATACACAGCATATGTGTGGAAACAATGTTTGATAAAATTATTAAAATCAAATAACATTCTCATGATTTGAAATCACTCATAGTAGTGAATGGACTTGTTGCCAACGTGTGCCATACAAAATTCAACTCGTTCTTGAACCCTTATAATGTCAAGATCTGGCTTGGTTGTATAGGCGAACATCAATTCCAAAATTCTGATGAACGTTTTTAACGCGTCCTCGTATTTCCCGTCTTGATATAAAGCTTCTGCAGATTCGATGTTACGTTGAATTGGCTGAAAAAAAAGTGGAATGAAAATACTTAGAGCCTTTGAAAGAATAACATAATTATATGTCACAAAAATAGAATACACAAGAAAGAGATTGAAGATGAAACGTTAGAAGACAATACAAATAATAATAAAAAACCTTTTAAAAGACAAGCGTTTATTGAAATGCGCTAAAAAGTAAAAAATAATTGCTTTGGATGTCGTTGGCGCACCCAGGGGGGGGGCACGGGGGCACGCCCCCCCCCAAACGTCGAAAAGCTAACTGATATTTTGACTAAAATCAAAGTTCTTATCTCTGGCAGATCACTATTCTCTCACAGTCTGGATAACCCAATTGAAAATAAATGTGCCATGAAAGCTTCAAAGCATGATTCTGTCATGATTATGGTGCAATTGTTGAAACCCGCGCATGAAGCACTTCAGGAAATATCTTTGTGGAAAGATAACGATTCCAGTTCAGGAGCTAAGTGCTCTGGCCCAGTCACAGTTCATCATTTCATTGTTCTCAGCAGAGAAGCTTCTCAGATACAGTGTTCCTTTAGCTAAAATCCTTCAACTTGAGAACTCAGATCTTGCGTTTGCGATGGATAAAGCCGAAGAAACAATCTCCACTATCAAATACGCGCGAGAAAATGCTGAAGAGCAGTTCAAAAATATTTTCGATGAAGCCAAACAGATCGCTGATATGTTTGACATTGAAATCAAAATCCCAAGATTGGCCTCAAAGCAATCAAATCGAGCTAACGTTTCGAAAATCAGTTTTCATACCATGGGTTGATTCATTTTTATCTGGTTTGGAAGATCGATTCGCCAAACATAAGTCAATTCTTAAAATATTCATGGTATTACTACCAACAGAAAATTTTCCATCTGCATAAACAAATGAGGACTTTTTGGGCCTTGCTGAGTTTTATAGTCATGATATCCAGGATTTCAGAAGGAGTATTTTGGAGGCAGAACTGTGTCTGTGGTACCAAAAATTCAGCAAAACAAGTCATCTACAAAAACCAAAAAATGCACTTGATGCATTGAATCTAAATCCAGATATATATATCCTAATGTTTTCATAATACTTAAAATATTCGCGACTCTGCCGATATCGACTAGTTCACCGGAAAGGTCATTCTCGACATTATGTCGACTGAAGTCCTATTTGAGAAATACAACCAGTGAAAATAGGCTAAATGGACTGGCACATTTGAATATTCATAGGGAAATCCACGTTGACCCGAAGGATGTGATGGCAGTTCTAAAAGGTAATGGACCAAGAAGGCTTGATTTTCTTTTATGAATATTGAAATATATTTTTATATTTGACTCATTTTCACTCATCTCTCGTCCATCATACTTTCCTGTCATTAAAATGCGTTTTCCATTGTTGAAAAAAAATCCATCGTCAAGACACTTCAAGTTTGCTATTGTTACAGCATTCTATCGTAATTCTAAAGTTCCCATGACCTTGACCTTAAAAAAACGCCTGTGGTGCTAATTTTCGCATGCAGGCAGCTATGTGTGCCCCCCCCTATAAGATCATTCTGGGTGCGCCCCTGTTGGATGTGTGACGTAGGTTATTCCGTGAGTTATAGATTCGAGAGCTTGTCGAGCAAAGTTTTCAGTTCGAATAGGTACAAAAACGACAAGCTTTTGAATCAGTAACTCACGAAATAACCTTGAAAATTCCATTCTCTTTCAAGATGGGTTATTTTCATGGAAGTCCTCTCCTTCACACATAAAAAAAAAGAATGTACTAATGAAATAGTGAAGAAAATGGAAAACAACAGTTAGGATTATTCTAGTAAATTAAAACACAAAATAATAGGACAACTGCAAACATCGAAAACCATGAATGGGAAGTATATTTCAAGGTCTTTTTGAACCTACCAATCCAGATACAGAGAAGAAGCTAGGAGAAAGCAATGAAAAATAAAAAAAAAAAATACCGACACAGTTGAAAAAAAAAAGGCAACATGTGTATTCAAAATATGAAGACACTTTTTTATCAAGGGAAATATGTCAAGATTTAAAAAGAATAAAAACAATAAAGAAAATTATAGTAACAGCTGAACACTTGAAAGAATGTAATTTCGTTGGAAAGTAATGTTTTCATTGAATATTGATAATGTGAAGCTATTGTTAATCAAGTAATTTTTTTGGAAGCGCCAATTTTATTTAAACTCGAATAGTTGTTCACAGAATGACTCCATAATTTTTTTGCTTCCTGGAGCACATTTTATATGTGTATTCAATAATATCCCGTGAAAAATTGTTTTGAAATTATTATTTTGTTAATTATAAATTTCTAAATTTAAAAATTTTAATTTTTTTTTATATTTCACATTATAATCAGTTTTATGACTGACAAAGGCATTTTACAAAGTTTAAAAAAAATACGCAGTTTGTTTATAAAATAAGTAGTAAGTTGAATATTTTTCAAAAATTGTTTTTTTACATAAGGTTGCTAAGAATTTGTTATGATTAAAAAAATTAACAATTCTATATTTTTTTTCAATTGTATATTTTTTTATTATTCAAATATAAGAATTTTTCTTTTCTTTAAAATTAATAATTGGTTATTCTCTACCTAATAAGAATTGTTGTTACTAATAATGTAATTGTTTATTTACTTAACAATTAGTTCTGAACAAACTTTGATTGACATTATATTTTTTTAATCATAATAAACTCTCAACAACCTAATGCAAAAAAACAATTTTTGAAAAATATTCAACCTATCCATTTATTTATAAATATTTTATAAATATATAGCGTATTTTTTTAAACGTTTTAAAATGCCTTTGTCACATATAAAACTGATAATTATGTGAAATATCAATTAAAAAATTGGTACAATATTTACTCGATTTCTCATATTTTGTTAACTTTAGAAATTAATAATTAACATAATAATCAACTTTTAAACAATTTTATAGCGTGATATTATAGGGTAAACATGTAAAATGTGTTCCAGGAAGCAAAAAAAATATGGAGTTGTTCTATGAACAATTTGAACAATTTTTAATAAAATTGGCGGTTCCAAAAAAACTTCCTAATTAACAATAGCCTCACAATATCAAAATCCAATGAAATATTTTTTTCTAATGAAATTATATTGATTTGTTGAAAATATAAACAGGATGTTCATAAAATCAGATGTGGAATCATCTGCGACTGAAAGATAAACTTTAGTCACTATCTTCCATCGTCAAGATAACCTCTTGTGGGGTATTCATGTTGAAAAGGGGAAACATTCTCAATTGAATATTGATAGAAATATTTTTCTGTGAATTGAAAAATCCACGATTAAAATGAAGTTATTTTTTGTGAATGTCTACAAAAACAACTACTTCCCGGCTAAAGCCACGCTGGAATTGAACTACATCTGATAGATATTCTGAAAAGGCCCTAACTCAAAAGAAAAAATCTGAAATTGAAAATTTGCATTTTCATTCACAAAAAATAACTTCATTTTATCGTGGATTTTTCAATTAAGAAAAATCTTTCTATCAATATTCAATTGAGAATGTTTCCCCTTTTCGAAATTATATTATTCCAAGTATTAAAATGATAGTACCATCAAAAAATGTTTTTATTCATATTTAATAGAATAATTTTTTTTTTATGTGCATTGCTCTCTCGAGAGGGAGTTGGATTCTTCAGCGAATATTACGTTTTCTAAAAGTTGAGAATTTTGGGTAATCATTGACAAAAGTCTACTCGAAGGGGAAAATCCCGAGGCAAAAGTGCCTGGATTCGTTGAATATGGTAAGGATACAATTGGTGATCCTTTGAAAATTTCCAGTTTAATTTATTGCTAACATTGAGAACCTCTTCTTCCAGTGCCACCATTCTTATTACTTGTGGACGACCACAATCAGTTGCTCGTATTTGAAAAGTCCCTCTTTCACAGAGACGTTGGTGAAGTTGTGCAAAAATTGTGTGATGAGGTTTCACGCGCTGAGGATACATCTCTGCATCTCTGAGGATACATCTCTGCTTCCAAAGAATTTCCATTGGCACGACCATACATAAAATGCATATCGGCCATTCCAGCGTTAGTGTAATTATTTATATTGAAGATTCAAAAGACACAATCGAACTTTCAACTACCACATAGAAATCAAAGCGACTTGACAGCGACCTACTAGGTTTTTCCATTTTAAAATACTACGATTGAAGTCACAAGTTGTGCCAACACCTACTAGATTTTTTCGATTCCATTTACAGAATGCACAATGTTGTATTTAATTTTTTTATTAGGAAACTATTGCTTTTACGGACACAACACACGAGTTAAAAAAGTTTTGCAATGAATCGTTCTTTCCAACACATATCTTCAAATTGTTTCGTTAAAAAGTTCTGGTAAAAAATGGAATAGGTGTTGCATGTTTTACCCCTTTGAAAGATCACAACAAAATTAAAAAAATATTCATAGGTAGCCTTTTTATTGGTAGAACATGTCCACAAAATGCCATTTCTCATTTTTGGAAGCGTGTAACTTTTCTAGGCAAGGCCTAAGAACTTTTGTTTAAATGAAAGACCCCCTTTAATTTTCGACAAGAAATCACCCCCTGAAAACTTTCGCACTTATCTGTTAACACCCTGTATATTTTTGTAAAGAACTAATAATCATCTTACCCCTGCAATTTCTGCAATAGCTCCAGGAGGAAGTCTTCTTCGACAGTAGGAGCACCTTCCAGGCTTCAAATTGTTTTTGGTCACTGTAAATATATTGCGACAGCTTCTGAACTTACAGGGAACCATTATTACGGTTTCCATTTCTTCAGCCACCGGCCATTTCCCTTCGCATGCGTTACATTTGCACTTGAATCTGTAGTCGAATGATAGGGAATGCTGCCTCTTATCGAAATCCTCCCACAAGTAATTCGGGCCGTAATTCTCGTAAATAACATCCCCTGCGCGAATCGGTCTGATTGTTCTCCCAAGAATTGTGCGATTTATGTTACACCTGAAAAAAAAACCATCTAAATTCATTCCGGTCAAATGTCAAGGAACTCGCACATCGCAAATTCGTTAATTACGGGTGTCTTCTAAAGATGGTATAGTCCATCCAATATCAATTGCAGAAGCTGTTTCTATAGGGAGCAAATAAAAACTCACTTCGCTAACACGAGCGCATATGCGAAGAAACGGAACGAAAAATAATATGTACTACTTGTATACAGTTTCCGTCGGCACAAAGAGCCCGCTGGTCAACGTGGACTTGAGTGACGGCTGTCTGTTTTACAACTGATTCGTCTGGGCCAATCAAGTCGGACATCAATGCTAGCAGGTGTATCTATACGATGGGAGGTCATAAATCACGCGTTATATTTGTGTTTTAATAGCTCTGAAAGATTAAAAACGTCTGTGGTCTTGGTGTGTGCCGATCGAAATACGTTTTAGGATATTCTAGTTTTGAAAGAAAGAAATTATTTTTCTTTCTCAATGTATTTGTATAAATAAAAGCTTGTCTTTAATTTTTTTTTCATTTTTCATTATTTATGAAATATTTTTAAAATCTTAAAATATCTAAATAAAATCAGTTATCTCCGCCACTGCTGCTCACAGGACTTTTTTATGCTTCTGCAATTGATATTGGGAACACTTTTTTTTATAACATATAACCTACTCTAGCGTACTCCCTATGCTGTAGTGGCCGTAGTGGGCTTTGAAAACAATCGTTATCGTTGTGTACACGCCCAACTAGCAGCTGTCAAAATGTACTTCGCATAACGGGAATTCGGTTCTTTTCGAAATTATCGGAAATCGGAAGTAATCTAATTACGTTTTGGAATTATCCCGGAATGGAAACTGATGTGAACTTCTTGTGTTAGTGGTTAGTGATAGTAATTGGTAGTAAGAATGAAAAAGTGGTAACAAACATGTGGGATTACGAAAAAGCGGCTTCGTTGTCAACTACAGGTATGAACTTTGTAACAACATAAATCTCTTTGAATATTGTACGGTCATGAAAACAGTCCGTAATATGGTTTTTGGAAAACCACATGGGTTGTTTGAATCTCAGATCTCATTTAACAAATTAGGTGAACTACGTAATTGAATTCATTTCATATTCCAAATCACCATTAGAGTTGCTACTTGTCAGTTTGTCTCAGCATTCTAGAATCAAACCCATTTAACTGAGTACATGCACTGGAATTTGACACGGTTATGCCGAGCTCATCCATACTCTACCCTTAAAAAAACACTAATATTAAGCTAAACTATACCTGAGTAATATACCCTATAATTTATTACGATAAAAACAAGTTTTTATTACGAAATCTTAATATTTGTAAAAAAAGCACTTCTTGGCTGCTTTACCGGCGTGCGCAAACCAAATGGTTGGATATTCGGTAAATATCTAGTTACATCACACATGCACTCTGAATATGGGGAGAATACTTTTCTTACGTGTTTTTGCCTCCTGAACACGAATGCGGCGGTCTCATACCGTTTCCGAGTTACAGCACTTTGAAAAAAAACTAACCTCATTTTCAAGCACCGTTTTCTCGCACAAAAATCACTCAAAATGCCTCCTTCTCTTTACCAGCATAAACAATACACCCTAAATCACTTATTTTCGGCAAAACTTTGCACAAAATATCGTCGTTTTTATCGAAAAAATCCTCCTTATACAGTTGCAAATGAATAATTTTCGTTCCTTCGACAGAAGACATTTCCAAGGAACGAAAGTTGTTCATTTGCAACTGTGTAAGAAGGGGGATTTTTTCGATAAAAACGACGATATTTTGTGCAAAGTTGTGCCGAAAATAAGTGATTTAGGGTGTATTGATTACTATCGTTTCGGACGTCCATCGTCTTAATGTATTTAAAAGGTTTTCACGACGTTTCGAATGCTTGTATCTGCAATCGTCTTCAGGTGAATACTGACAAGTGCAGCGGTGCGTGTAATTTCGCGCGGTGTGGTGGTGCGTGAAGTAGGGTGTATTGTTTATGCTGGTTGAAAGAAGGAGGCATTTTGCGTGATTTTTGTGCGAGAAAACGATGCTTGAATATGAGGTTAGTTTCATTTTGAAAAAGTGCTGTAACTCGGGAACGGTATGAGACCGCCGCATTTTTCTTCCGGATTCGTGTTTAGGAGGCAAAAACACGTGAGAAAAGTATTTTCCCCATATTCAGAGTGTGATGTAACTAGATATTTACCTCTTCTTATATTATTTTATCATCTGAGAAGGACCCTGCACTATTTTATGTAAAGTGGTCTTTCATGTAAACAAAAGCTCTTAGGCCTTTCCTTGAAAAGTTACACGCTCCAGTCAAGTCAAATTAATTTTATTCAATTTTTCGTGTACAATTTTCTTATTCTATTCGTGATTTTTCCCTATGTCCCCGCTGTAGAGCTCTACGCTCTTTTCAGGGACAGCTATATATTTTATTTTTCCTAGTGATGACATTTCTAGATTTTAGCTAAATTTTGTTTGGGTGTGAGGAGAGCTGCGGCTCTTTCACGCTCCAAAAATAAGAGAAAAAATAGTATTTTTTTTCTTGAAATTGCTGTTGAAGAAATGGCATTTTGTGGGCATGTTCTACCAATAAAAAGGCTACCTATGAATATTTTGTTAATTTTGTTGTGATCTTTTAAAGGGGTAAAACATGCAACCCCTATTTCATTTTTCACCAGAACTTTTTAACGAAACAAAATTTCCCAATTAAAAAGTATGTGTTGAGAAGAACGATTCATTGCAAAACTTTTTTAAGTTTTGTGTTGTGTCCGTAAAAGCAATAGTTTCCTATTACAAAAATAAAATACAACATTGTGCATGAACGGATCTTCTGTAAATGGAATCGAAAAAATCTAGTAGATGGCTGCATTCTCCGTCGCCGAACGGAAGATCAAAACAAAATCAAAAGAGCCGACAGTCAACGTGGGTTTGAGTGACAGCTGTCTAGTTCTACAGCAGATTCGCCTGAGCCAATCAAAACAGACCCCAAGCCAATGATAATCCTTGTAGGTGTGTCCATATGTTGAGAGGCCGAAAAAACTAATAAATCACGCGTTGTATTTGTGTTTGAAGGTTTGAAGGCGACAAGATCAAACGAAACGGAGTTATAAAAACTGCTCGAAATGACCACCTCCTACCATTAGACAGGAATCAAGTCTTCGTCTCATAGACTGGCGCAAACGTTGAAATATTCCTGATAATAGTCACAAGTTGTGCAAACAAAACGTGACAGCCACCTATTAGATTTTGTCGATTCCATTTACAGAAGATCCGTTCATGCACAATGTTGTATTTAATTTTTTTCTCAGGAAACTATTGCTTTTACGGTCACAACACAAAAGTTTAAAAAGTTTTGCAATGAATCGTTCTTTTCAACACATATTTTTAAATTGAGAAATTTTGTTTCGTTGAAAAGTTCTGGTAAAAAATGGAATAGGGGTTGCATGTTTCACCCCTTTAAAAGATCACAACAAAAAAATAAAAACATATTCATAGGAAGCCTTTTTATTGGTAGAACATGCCATTTCTTCAACTCTTCAGCAATTTCAAGAAAAAAAAATATTTTTTTTTCCAATTTTTGGAAGTGTGTAACTTTTTAAGGAAGAGCTTTTGTTAACATAACAAGGAATCACCCCCTAAAAACTTTCGCACCCATTTGGTAACACCTTGTATGTTAATTTTGAGTTGACGCCAATTGAACAATCAACGAAGATCATTAAATTACTTTTAGTGTCAACGAGTCTGTTTAATCTACTCGAAATCGATCGTTAATGACCACTATTAACGCTCAATTCCTCTATCAATGCATGATTGTGATATATGCAGCCAAACATACACTGAAATCGACCATTAATAACCTATTAATGATCGATTTCTCTATTAATGCATCATTGTGGTATAGGCAACTAAACATACACAAATTCAAATACTATTCAAATGTCAAATCATATTACATTCGCGCTGTCAAATTTATGTATTTTAAAACTCAAATATTGTAAGTTAGACCAGGGTCGATAATTTTTGAAACCAAAAAAAATTACAGTAGGATGAAACCCATTAGAAAAGGAGGGGAATATGATAAAAATGAAAGGAAAAATAAATTACGGTCGATCCGAGTTCGGGAAGTGGGAGGGGTGAGTTTTTAAGGGTAAAAAATGGTTTATCTTGATTTCCGGCAAAACTACAAGTTCTGTGGAAAAAAGTTGAATAGCAAAGTTGTAGGTAATGAAAAGATGTACAACTTTTGTATTCACAATTTTTTCACATAACCTCAAAATTTAGGTGAAAAATTCAAATAACCAAGTTTTTGGTTTTTAATTTTTCTTTTTCAGAAATTTTTTTTTCTACGACATTTGGTGAAAACTCACCTCATTATGTCCCAAATACACTGTAATTTATTTGATTTAAAATATTTATTTTTTCGCCTTATTTTAACTTAATATCAAAAAAGCACCCTAATTTTCAATCGAAAATTCTCGCGTCAAAATATCAGCTTTTTCCAAAAAGTCGGAAGGCTTTTTGTTCGTTGAAATCTCTACTTTATACATTACTATAGTAAATGTTCTCAGAAAATGCAAAAAATTGAAAAAACTCAAATTCGAAAAATTTTTTTTATTCACTATGTACAATTTCATCAAAAAAATGTGATTGCTGCAATTTTTTTTTGTTAAAAAGTTTATTTATTAAATTTGAATTACATTCATGTCATAGAAAATCTCATAAAATATAAATATACATGTAAATCGTACTATTGAATTTAGATCATAATCTTTTCAAACCTTAAATTCTAATCAGTTATTCATTAGTTTTTGTCTCTTTGAAGGCATTTCTTCATCGTTAGATTCGACAAGCCTTTCCAATTCTAGTTGATCGTCGAAATCTTCAAGACCATCATCTTCGTCTCCAATGTTATTTCCAGTCTGCATTGGTTCTTCATCCAGAATTTCATCTGAATCATTTACTTCCTCGTAGATTTTTTCTTCCATATTGGAGCAATTTTCAGAACCATGACAATTAGTGCATAAATTTGTGCATTTTAAACCATGTTTTCGGCAGCCACATTTTAAACTGTTTCATCCTGTTTCACAGCTGCAGCAAATAGTTTTGAGCAATACTTCCGGAATTAAATCCTTTTCTGTAAATTTGGGCATAATGCCACGTTGGTGTTGCTTCCAGCCCCAATCTGTTGCTGTCAATTCGTTACCCAACCAAGTTTGAAGCTGATAATATGCTCTGTAACAATGTTGTTCTGTTGCTCCTTCTGTGAGTGGGAGGTTTGCCAAAATGAAGGATGATTTAATTTTTGCCAATTGATATTTTTGAAACCTTAATTGATTCGGTGTTATTTTTTTTTTACATTTATAAATAGATTTGATTAATTGTAATCCATTTTTTTTATATTTTCTTTACTTGCAGCTTTCTTATAAAAAACATCGGCCAAATTTGACAAATAAATAATGAATTAACGACACTTTTCTTTCCTTTTCCGGCAAATCCAGATGTTGTATCGCAACCAGAAAAACAATGCAGAAATGCAACAATATTTTTGAAGGATTCATGTTTGAAACTATTAGACGTGAAAAATAGATCCTTTCCATTTCCAGAGCCTGGTTTGAGAAAATAAATGTCATGATTATTTGAATTTAATTGATTTAAAAGGACCAAAAGATCAATATCTTGACCCACAACTATGACAGTTTTCTTAGTATCTCTGGCAACTTCTATCGAGGTCATAATTATGTCAGCATCAGCATCTTCTTCAACTTGTTTACAGGAAAACCCTTGTGACTGTAATCTTTTCATTAAAGTTTATATTATTTTGTCCTTGTTTTTCTCGTTAGATAAAAATTTTTCTTGCAAAAATGGTATTTTTGTATGGTTCTGATAATCGAACTCTGGAACTCTGGTAGGTCACTAAGGTATATAAATTATCTCAAAACAGTAATAAATAGGCATCTACAAATATTATTTAAAGAAAATTCTACAACTTTTTCAAAATATTGTAGATGTCTTATTAAATCTTAACTTTATTAACTTATTTGTTTGTTAATTATAGTAGTATATTTCAATTTGCAATTTTTTCGTTTATCAATGTAACATGAAATCTTACGTTTTTTGAGTAATTAAAGTGTAAATTTTAATAAACAGCTCAAAATTGTACATAATGATTAAACATTTTTTTTCGAATTTGAGTTTTTTTCAATTTTTTGCATTTTCTGAGAACATTTACTATAGTAATTTATATTTTTTTTACACCATCAGAAAGTAGAGATTCCAACAAACAAAAAGCTTCCCGACTTTTTGGAAAAAGCTGATATTTTGACGCGAGAATTTTCGATTGAAAATTAGGGTGCTTTTTTTATATTAAGTTAAAATGAGGCGAAATAATAAATATTTTAAATCAAATAAATTACAGTGTATTTGTGACATAATAAGGTAAGTTTCCACCAAATTTCGTAGAAAAAATTTTTTTTTTGAAAAAGATAAAAATAAAAAACAGAAAACTTGGTTATTTGAATTTTTCACCTAAATTTTGAGGTTATGTGAAAAAATTGTGGATAAAAAAGTTGTAGATCTTTTTATTATCTACAACTTTGCTGCTCAACTTTTTTCCACAGGACTTGTAGTTTTGCCGGAAATCAAGATAAACCATTTTTTACCCTTAAAAACTCACCCCCTCCCACTTCCCGAACTCGGATCGACCGTAATTTATTTTTCCTTTCATTTTTATCATATTCCCCTCCTTTTCTAATGGGTTTCATCCTACTGTAATTTTTTTTCATTTTTTACCATTTTTGAAGGCTTCGGCCCTGGTCTAAGTTTCCTCCTAGTTGAAACAAATGGATATAAAAAATTTCACGTTGCGTTGACACTAGGAACGAGGTCGACGTATTTTTTTTGTAATCACCTCGTATATTAAAATAGCGATTAATGATCTCGAACATTAACGCGCTCGCTTCGCTCTCGCGTTAAAATATCACGATCATTAACCGACACCATTAATATATTAGTTGATTAAATAACTATTAAAGTAATAATCATAACAAAATAACATGAAAATGCACCTGGCGCCTACTTAAAATCAGTTACTTACATTAGTTTAGGAGCTTAGTTATTAAGAATAAACAGTGAAAGATAAGTGCCATGTGAAGTGGAATGAATAGAAAAATCGAATTAAACGGTTTTCTTCACATAAAGGATTCAATATAAAATTGAACCAGAAAATGGTAGATCTCAGGTGAAAAACAACTACTTTCCTGGCAAATACCACGCAGAACGTTGAATGATATTCACCTGAAAATCCATTCATAGTTCCATATATCACACACATTGAATGCAAATGTTTCTTTCTGATAAGCTCGATTATGTTTAATTTATGTCGTGTTCACCTAACAATCCGCATACCGGTTTCAGGCTTCTTGGCCCTCATCAGTACGGAGTAGTCAACCAGCCAAAGGTCCAAAGAACTCTGGCTGAAGTGAGACACAACGTAAACAAACCATCATCGAGCTTGTAACACCTATAGGTACGCCGGAAAAGATAAACTTTAACTGGCGGTACCTAGTGACAGAAAGAAACACTCCGAAAATCTCCCACCTCGATAGGTTTCCAAATAAAAGATTCCTTCTCAGTAGGAGTGGCAAGCCCGTCTAGCATATAGTGAAAGATAAGTGCCATGTGAAGTGGAATGAATAGAAAAATCGAATTAAACGGTTTTCTTCACATAAAGGATTCAATATAAAATTGAACCAGAAAATGGTAGATCTCAGGTTGACTACTCCGTACTGATGAGGGCCAAGAAGCCTGAAACCGGTATGCGGATTGTTAGGTGAACACGACATAAATTAAACATAATCGAGCTTATCAGAAAGAAACATTTGCATTCAATGTCCATTGATATTATATGGAAGTATGCATGGATTTTCAGGTGAATATCATTCAACGTTCTGCGTGGTATTTACCAGGAAAGTAGTTGTTTTTCACCTGAGATCTACCATTTTCTGGTTCAATTTTATATTGAATCCTTTATGTGAAGAAAACCGTTTAATTCGATTTTTCTAAGAATAAACAGGTTTATTTTATTGTTCGCTTTTCTATTTCTTTTCGTCGGTTTAAGTTTTTGTAAGGACATTTTTAGTGAGAATGAGTTTCTACGTAAATCAGTCAGAGAAAAATGGACGTAATATACAGCAAATATATCATCTCTGAAGGGAGACACAACGTAAACAAACCATCATCGAGCTTGTAACACCTATAGGTACGCCGGAAAAGATAAACTTTAACTGGCGGTACCTAGTGACAGAAAGAAACACTCCGAAAATCTCCCACCTCGATAGGTTTCCAAATAAAAGATTCCTTCTCAGTAGGGAAATTTGGGAAGCCCGTCTAGCATATAGTGAAGATAAGTGCCATGTGGAGTGGAATGAATAGAAAAATCGAATTAAACGGTTTTCTTCACATAAAGGATTCAATATAAAATTGAACCAGAAAATGGTAGATCTCAGGTTGACTACTCCGTACTGATGAGGGCCAAGAAGCCTGAAACCGGTATGCGGATTGTTAGGTGAACACGACATAAATTAAACATAATCGAGCTTATCAGAAAGAAACATTTGCATTCAATGTCCATTGATATTATATGGAAGTATGCATGGATTTTCAGGTGAATATCATTCAACGTTCTGCGTGGTATTTGCCAGGAAAGTAGTTGTTTTTCACCTGAGATCTACCATTTTCTGGTTCAATTTTATATTGAATCCTTTATGTGAAAAAAACCGTTTAATTCGATTTTTCTAAGAATAAACAGGTTTATTTTATTTTTCGCTTTTCTATTTCTTTTCGTCGGTTTAAGTTTTTGTAAGGACATTTTTAGTGAGAATGAGTTTCTACGTAAATCAGTCAGAGAAAAATGGACGTAATATACAGCAAATATATCATCTCTGAAGGGAGACACAACGTAAACAAACCATCATCGAGCTTGTAACACCTATAGGTACGCCGGAAAAGATAAACTTTAACTGGCGGTACCTAGTGACAGAAAGAAACACTCCGAAAATCTCCCACCTCGATAGGTTTCCAAATAAAAGATTCCTTCTCAGTAGGAGTGGCAAGCCCGTCTAGCATATAGTGAAAGATAAGTGCCATGTGAAGTGGAATGAATAGAAAAATCGAATTAAACGGTTTTCTTCACATAAAGGATTCAATATAAAATTGAACCAGAAAATGGTAGATCTCAGGTTGACTACTCCGTACTGATGAGGGCCAAGAAGCCTGAAACCGGTATGCGGATTGTTAGGTGAACACGACATAAATTAAACATAATCGAGCTTATCAGAAAGAAACATTTGCATTCAATGTCCATTGATATTATATGGAAGTATGCATGGATTTTCAGGTGAATATCATTCAACGTTCTGCGTGGTATTTGCCAGGAAAGTAGTTGTTTTCACCTGAGATCTACCATTTTCTGGTTCAATTTTATATTGAATCCTTTTATGAAAACCGTTTAATTCGATTTTCTAAGAATAAACAGGTTTATTTTATTGTTCGCTTTTCTATTTCTTTTCGTCGGTTTAAGTTTTTGTAAGGACATTTTTAGTGAGAATGAGTTTCTACGTAAATCAGTCAGAGAAAAATGGACGTAATATACAGCAAATATATCATCTCTGAAGGGAGACACAACGTAAACAAACCATCATCGAGCTTGTAACACCTATAGGTACGCCGGAAAAGATAAACTTTAACTGGCGGTACCTAGCGACAGAAAGAAACACTCCGAAAATCTCCCACCTCGATAGGTTTCCAAATAAAAGATTCCTTCTCAGTAGGAGTGGCAAGCCCGTCTAGCATATAGTGAAAGATAAGTGCCATGTGGAGTGGAATGAATAGAAAAATCAGAATTAAACGGTTTTCTTCACATAAAGGATTCAATATAAAATTGAACCAGAAAATGGTAGATCTCAGGTTGACTACTCCGTACTGATGAGGGCCAAGAAGCCTGAAACCGGTATGCGGATTGTTAGGTGAACACGACATAAATTAAACATAATCGAGCTTATCAGAAAGAAACATTTGCATTCAATGTCCATTGATATTATATGGAAGTATGCATGGATTTTCAGGTGAATATCATTCAACGTTCTGCGTGGTATTTGCCAGGAAAGTAGTTGTTTTTCACCTGAGATCTACCATTTTCTGGTTCAATTTTATATTGAATCCTTTATGTGAAAAAACCGTTTAATTCGATTTTTCTAAGAATAAACAGGTTTATTTTATTTTCGCTTTTCTATTTCTTTTCGTCGGTTTAAGTTTTTGTAAGGACATTTTTAGTGAGAATGAGTTTCTACGTAAATCAGTCAGAGAAAAATGGACGTAATATACAGCAAATATATCATCTCTGAAGGGAGACACAACGTAAACAAACCATCATCGAGCTTGTAACACCTATAGGTACGCCGGAAAAGATAAACTTTAACTGGCGGTACCTAGTGACAGAAAGAAACACTCCGAAAATCTCCCACCTCGATAGGTTTCCAAATAAAAGATTCCTTCTCAGTAGGAGTGGCAAGCCCGTCTAGCATATAGTGAAAGATAAGTGCCATGTGAAGTGGAATGAATAGAAAAATCGAATTAAACGGTTTTCTTCACATAAAGGATTCAATATAAAATTGAACCAGAAAATGGTAGATCTCAGGTTGACTACTCCGTACTGATGAGGGCCAAGAAGCCTGAAACCGGTATGCGGATTGTTAGGTGAACACGACATAAATTAAACATAATCGAGCTTATCAGAAAGAAACATTTGCATTCAATGTCCATTGATATTATATGGAAGTATGCATGGATTTTCAGGTGAATATCATTCAACGTTCTGCGTGGTATTTACCAGGAAAGTAGTTGTTTTTCACCTGAGATCTACCATTTTCTGGTTCAATTTTATATTGAATCCTTTATGTGAAGAAAACCGTTTAATTCGATTTTTCTAAGAATAAACAGGTTTATTTTATTGTTCGCTTTTCTATTTCTTTTCGTCGGTTTAAGTTTTTGTAAGGACATTTTTAGTGAGAATGAGTTTCTACGTAAATCAGTCAGAGAAAAATGGACGTAATATACAGCAAATATATCATCTCAGATAGTTTTGGCTGATTTCAATTGGCATTCTCAAGCTAACATATTTCAATAAACTCTGCATACAGATTTGAAAGAAGTTTCTAAGTACGAGTTTTTACGTAAATCAGTCAGAGAAAAATGGATGTGATAGACCCAAGAAGGAGCGTAATGATTTGATAAGGCTTCTATAAAACCTAAAAAATTGTTATTAAATTGAAAAAACTCTCACCTGACCAGACTTGGATCACAAGAGTGATTGAACATGGCCAAAGTTGGATAAATCCCTATAGCTATCGGAAAACTTTCAAAGCGAGTGGTCATTCCATTCTTCAGTATCATTGTTCGTCCAATCAGTTTTATCTCGTTTACTCCATGTACGTTAAAATTGACCATCTTGCAGTGCCTCAACATGAGCATGGCGATGAAAAGTTCGTCCTCGTGTAACTCTTTCTGATCGGTTTGGTGTGGGAAGAAGTTTGTGTGCTTCAGCGCCCGTAGCAGAAAAACAGTTGCGCTATAGACGAAGATGTCGTATTCTCCTCTCGGTGTTTCGTTGTGGAACAAAAGAAGCACATTGTCGTAGTCGTCTGATCTGTAAACGTCCTTCTGTGTCAGACCTCGGTCATCGATGCCTTCCCGCTTCAAAAGCGCTTGGAGGTGGCTTTTCTGATCATTGAAGAAGGAAAAACCTTTTTGTGTTAATATTCTCAATACGAGGAATTTATTGATGCCATACTCGTTGAGACTCCCGTAAACTGGGCATTCTATACCATGGTAGGAGTCTAGAGCTGTTTGCATACATTGTCTGCTGCAAAACACAACGTTCGCGCATTGAGGACAAGGTATTGGTCGGTCCAAGGATAAAAAGCACTGTTGACAATTCGTCAACGATCGCTCTACTAGAAGCTGTGCTACATAAGGTTCTTCCTTGACGATTACTGTTCCCGCAGGAATATCATTCCTCGCAACTGCGTATCTCCCCAGCTGAGGTTCATACCTGAAGTCCACGTTTGGTATTGCGGCAGGGTACTTTTCACCTCCCACGAATTGTTCGATATCTGCGTATATTTTCATCACTTTCTTTCTTGGTTTATGAGGTAGGGATGCTTTGTTTTCCATGCATTCTTCAATTTGCTTGAGTTTTTCGGAACGAACGTCGTCAGCGATTGAGATACTCTCCATCAGAGAAGCCACTGCCAAGGCGAATGCATCATCTGCTAAATCTGAGTCTCCCAGGGCTTCGAGGCTCTTAGCTTTTCTCCATATAATTTTGTATTTGAGATTTTCTGGAAGAGCCCCGATTTCCTCCACTAAATCGGAGTCTTGGAGCACCTTTTCATACTCCTGCTCTTCATAAAATACCACTGATCGATTAGCTACAAGGATCGACAACAGCTTCCTGCCTTCATCTGAAACAAATGAAACGGTAAAGCACACGAGTTGGCATTGATGAGTAGTCTGAAGCAATACCGCAAGCCAATGATAATGCTGGAAGGTGTGTCCATTTGTTGAGAGGCCGAGAAAACTAATAAATCACGCGTTGTATTTGTGTTTGAAGGTTTGAAGGCGACAAGATCAAACGAAACGGAGTTATAAAAACTGCTCGAAATGACCACCTCCTACCATTAGACAGGAATCAAGTCTTCGTCTCATAGACTGGCGCAAACGTTGAAATATACCTAATAATAGTCACAAGTTGTGCAAACAAAACGTGACAGCCACCTATTAGATTTTGTCGATTCCATTTACAGAAGATCCGTTCATGCACAATGTTGTATTTAATTTTTTTATTAGGAAACTATTGCTTTTACGGTCACAACACAGAAGTTTAAAAAGTTTTGCAATGAATCGTTCTTTCCAACACATATTTTTAAATTGAGAAATTTTGTTTCGTTGAAAAGTTCTGGTAAAAAATGGTATAGGGGTTGCATGTTTCACCCCTTTAAAAGATCACAACAAAAGAATTAAAAATATTCATAGGAAGCCTTTTCATTGTTCCAATTCGGAGGTTATCATATGAACTTTTCTCTCCAGAGATATATTGCAGAATTCTAGAAACTAAAATGTTCTTGACTGAAAATATATTTCACAGCTGGGATGGGAACTGAAGATTCCTATTTGAAGACAAATAAGTGTTTTCCCCGAAATTTTTATGTGAAACTCAGTACAATATTTTTGTATATTGGAAGCTCTTATCTGATATTAATCACATTTTCCGGTTCAAATCATTAAATGAGAATGAGTCTGCGTCAACTGAAGAGGGTTTGATTTTTTCTGGTTCTGGAACGTAGTTCCTTATCGCGCGTTGCGAAAGCGGGCTAGACGGAATAAATTAAGACCAAAAGTTGTAACGAGACTTTCGCTATGGTTATAAGCCGTGCGGCGTGCGCGTGTTTCTCTGTCTGTCTCTCTCTCTCTCTCTCTCATAGAAAGCAAGCCAGTTATTTTCGTTTCGTCTTCCTATTTCACATTGAACAGTGTGGTGTCGCGACGATTATTTTTGTTGAGTGTATACAGGTCTTTTGTACATAATGAATAATAAAAAATAATAACAATAATGAATCCTGACAGTGTTTCTGCACAAGTTCCGGATATTGCTGATGGAGTTAGGTAAGTAGAGATTTTATACAGATAATAATGAATGCTTATGTATTTTTAGCATACGCATTATAACCTCTCTTTACTATTGTGCTAACCAAGTCATACGCGTTATAATCTCTCCATTATTGTGTGTTTAGCAAGTGTACGCGTCATAACTTTAATAAATTTAAAAGCAAATTATATTTTAATATTACAATATCAATGCGCATGTATTTAGCAAGCCGTGCATGTTCCAACCTATACGCTGTTGTGTTTACGAAGTCGAGAGAGTATATATATATATATATATATATATATATATATATATATATACACACTCTGTTGTGTTTACAAAGTCCCGCGCATCTATGACGTGTACGAAAGAATAGACAGACAGAGTGCATATATATATATATATATAAATATTATTAAAACTTAAAAAAAAAAAATACAATTTTTCCACTAATTAATCGAAAGGAACTTCGTTCCATCCGGGTGTCCCTTACACCTCTCAAGTTTTTTTGTTTATAAAATCGCTATATTTTCTGAATGTTCAGTGAATAATTTTGAAATGGAATGATGATGATTTTTTCAGTATCCCAAAGAATAAGTACTCTTGAATGCCACTATGGCAACTGACATGTTACTTCATTATCAAAATGGTGCTCTCTAAATATAATAACATTGTTCTCTCTTGCATATCAATGAAAACTTACAGGGAGTTACAAAATAAAACAATTTTTCCATCTTTTAGCTTCAATATCTGATTGACAAAGACCTATTCATTTTCCAAGAGGAATCCTCAGTTTGTTTTGCACCCTAGTTATGAATCACCCTGTATTTTAAGGCGCTAGGATAATGTTATGCAGCCAGTAATTAATGTCCTCGAGCATTACAAGAATGCTCTCGAACAATGAATGGATGTTTACTGGTAATCAAAAGATGTACTCTCATTTATAGAATATGCCTTTAAATCATCGTAATGGGGAATAAAGTTGGTTGGTTAATGCACAAAAAACATTAATGTTTATACACTCTTGTGATTGAACGATGAACTCTAGGTATTAGAATAGTCATTGTAGGCCATGAAAGAATGTCCCTAATCGTTGAAATAATTCTATTAAACATTGTACCAATGCCAATTAGGGATTAAACAAAAATTGATGCCAGGATCGACAGTCGATGTTCAAGGAGATTGTATCAATGAACGTGGTCCTAATAGTGAGCATACAGTGCTTCTCAAAAGTCCCCTCCCCCCCTCTTATTTTTGGAACGATTATACATAAACAAGTGAAATTTGGAAACTGAATATTAAAGGTTGTAAACTTTCCTACTAGTGATGATAGATGACGAAATCGTCAAAGATGACGTCACAAGGCCATTGTGACGAATAATTTTAAATGGAACCCTACAGCAAGCGACACCTCTTTTAAAAGGTATCGAAAAAATCTATTCAATGATACTAATTTGTTTGTGTTTATGGCAGTTTTGGCAACCCGCTTTTAAAAAACGCAAAGCTGTGATGAATTAAATCAGTTAATACTAAAATTCCAAATTCAAGCTCCGCCTCTAAATAGTTGTCAAATAAGCTGACGTTTTTGTTAGTCTCCCTAATTCGACGTTTTTGTAATTGTCCAAGTTTTTGTACATTTAATAATTTGTGTATTGTTGATCGAACGTTTAACTGTTTTAGCAGCTTTTGGTACTTTTAATATTTTTGTACGTTTTAATCATTTTTTAAACTGTTGTGAGCCGAACGTTTAAGTGCTTCAAGAAGCGAAATGGTACGTGCTTTAGGTGATAAAGTAGCAGCGATCCTAATTCTTGGTGAAACTGGACAAAAAATTCATGCAGCAGAACGCATTTTTAATGAGAGGTTTCCCGATCGCCCCGTTTCGATGCCTTATTTAAGGGAGCTCCTTCGTAAGTTTGAAACAACGGGTAGTATTAATGATGCGAAACAATCTGGCAGACCACAAATTTCTGATGAGAAAAAAATGTATATACTGGCAGAAGTAATAGTTAATCCTACTTCTTCAACAACTCACTGTGAAGTCAGTCGAAGTACAGTACACAGGGTGTTGAGAAAAAACAAATTTCATCCATACAAATTAAAAATGGTTCATCAACTCTCAGGCGACGATCCAGACCAAAGACTATAATTTTGTGAAAATATGGAAACTAAAATTAACCAACAGCCAGACTTATCAAAACAATTTGTTTTAGTGACGAAAGTACTTTCTATCTAAATGGAAATGTAAATACACAGAATGTGAGGTATTGGAGTGACGCAAATCCTCACCTGTTTCGTGAAACACATACCCAATTTCCCCAGAAGGTGAATGTTTGGGTAGGTATCCTGGGAAACCACGTCGTTGGGCCTCTTTTTTTAAATACTAATTTAACTGGTGAGGTTTATCTGGAGCTGTTGCAAAACGCAACAGAACCGTTAATCCTTGAAATTTCGGAAGATAATCCAGATGAATTCGGCAATTTGGAAATAACATATTAACAGGATGGTGCTCCTCCACACTATTACGGTGCAGTTAGACGGTATTTGGATGAGGAGTATCGTGGTAGATGGATTGGACGACGAGGTTCAACGGAATGGCATGCTCGATCACCGGACCTCACACCTTTGGATTTTTTTTTCTGTGGGGGTACCTTGAATCGAAGGTTTACGCCATTGAACCTGACAATATTGACGTTTTAAAACAACGTATTGTTGCAGAATGTGAGGCTGTTTCCGCAGACACATTTGCAAAAGTACGAGAAGAGTTTAAAAATAGGATATTCCACTGTCAGGAAGTAAATGGAGGTCACTTCGAGCAATTCCTTCAAGTAGATACTGATTCTTAAATCTGTAATTAATATTATACTGAATGGAATTTAAATTTTAATGTTTACTAATGAGCCATTAAAACTGCCATAAACACAAACAAAATTAGTATCATTGAATAGGTTTTTTCAATACCTTTTAAAAGAGGTGTCGCTTGCCGTAGGGTTCCATTGAAAATTATTGGTCACAATGGCCTTGTGACGTCATCTTTGACGATTTCGTCATCTATCATCACTAGTAGGGAAGTTTACAACCTTTAATATTCAGTTTCCAAATTTCACTTGTTTATGTATAATCGTTCCAAAAATAAGAGGGGGGGGAGGGGACTTTTGAGAAGCACTGTATAAACACCTCTTCATCAATCAATCAATCAATCAATCAATCAAACTTTTATTGAATAAGTGTTTTTTCACAATAAATATCAGAACAAAAGAAGAAAATTCATAACATCATTGCAAAATACTGACTAATTCAACAGGTCAAACATCGGGATATACACACATATATATAATAAAACAATCAACAACTCGTTGTGTGTAGGTATACTAAAAAACGCGCTGACTCTTTTGGGTGCTAGAAAACTCCTCCATGGTGAAAACTGAGAAAAATAGGCAATGTTACGCATTGGATTTTTTTCGGGAGAACGGAAAAACTACCCCCTCGTTATAGGAATCTATTTATTCTCAATCGAATGGTATACGGTTCCCGACGATTCGAGCTCCGAAAATCCGTCATCGAGAGATTCAGAAAGAATTTTTTGATCACATGAGAGAAATATCCGCGGAAATTCGAAAAATGTATTTTATTAAAAAAAAAGGGGGGGTGCATGGAATCGCCTCGGTCAGCAATTACCTGTGATCTGAGACATTTCTTACTTTACCGCCCTAGGTGTGTAATGTACTATATAATTATTGATACCATACACCCCGCGCATTTTTTGAAATTGAATTTTTTTTATTTTTTGAGTCTGATTTTCTATAAAAGCGTGTTTTTTAGTTTTTTTGAACTATTATTTATTTCCTACTTTTTAGTGTGGTTTATTTATAAAAGCGTGTTTTTTTAGTTTTTTTTAAACTATTATTTTTATTATTTTTTTGCAAATTAAAAAATGGAATGATTTTATTAAATTAGGTAATCATAATCTCCGACCCCAAAAACCCTCACATACCAATTTTGAATAGAATCAGACCATAATCACAAAACTCGGCCGCCATTTTGAAGCCGCCATCTTGAATTTTTCAATTTTTACAAAAGAATTATAATATTCGACCCCAAAAACCCCCACATACCAATTTTGAATAAATTCAGACCATAATCACAAAACTCGTCCACCATTTTGGAGCCGCCATCTTGAATTTTTCAATTTTGACAAAATAATCATAATCTCCGAACACGAAAACCCTCAGATACCAATTTTGAAGCGAATCGGACCATAATCACAAAACTCGTACGCCACATTGGAGCCGCCATCTTGAATTTTTCAATTTTTACAAAATAATCATAATCTCCGATTACGAAAACCTCCAGATACCAATTTTAAAGCAAATCGGACCATAATTGGAGCCGCCATTTTGTTTTTTTTTCACACAAAAATTTCTTAATGCATTGTCACCGGAATTATGTACACCTGCCAAATTTCAAATCATTCGGACGTCTGGAAGTGGGTCAAACACGCGCCCAAAGGAGTCGGTTACAAACAAACATACAAGTGAAGCTAATATAAAGCGTGTAAAAACGATTTTTTTTTTCGAAAAAATTGCACAAGGCCCTGACCCATAAATTGGTCGAAAATCGAAAACTGCCGTATCAACTCGGGACTGGAACCAAAACGTTGGAAATTACGCCCGCTTTCAGAAAATATGGAGTTTGTTAGATTTTTCTCCGCGGCATCCATCTTGAATCACCGAAATACCGAAAAACTCAACGTAAAACCTAAAGTTTTCTGAACCAATCCGACAAAATTATTTGGAGTGCTCCTATACCTTTTCGGACGCACTGATTCCAAAAAAGTTGTTCTTTAGGGTGCTAGATGACTCCTTAATGGCGAAAACTTCGAAAAAACGACAATAGAAAGACAATGTTCCGCCTTGGATTTGGTGAATGGTCCACGGATTTGCCCAAAAAATACATTCCACTCACCATCTATTCGAAACTATGGGTAAAAAGGTTCGAAAAAAAATAGATTATATCTCCTAAAAAAATAAAAATTATAAAAAGAAAAATTTTTGTAGACAAGCTTTTATACACATGCACTAAAACGGAAAACATGATTTCTTTCATTGTTTGGTCTAAGTTATTCTGTGAGTAACAGATTCAAAAGCTTGCCGCGCAAGATTACCTAGTTTGTATCCGCGGCAAGCTTTTGCATCTGTTACTCACAGAATAACCTAGATTAAACAATGAAAGAAATATGTTTTTCCTTTTTAGTGCATTTGTATGAAAGCTTGTCTTTAAAAATGTTTTTTTTATATAATTTTTATTTTCAACTTATTAGTTTATTTCTAATGAAAGCTTTTTTAATTTTTTTTTCGTTAACTTATTTTTTATTTTTTAGTATTTATGATGTTGAATAACTAGTTTAGTAATTTATATTTGATTTATTTTTTAATTCTGGCAAAAAAATCATAATCTCCTACCCCGTAAACCTCTAGATACCAATTTTGAATAGAATGGGACCATAATCACAAAAATTGTCCGCCATATTGGAGCCGCCATTTTTTTTTCCTAGTAAAAATTTTATAATGCATTGTCACCGGAATTATGTATACCTGCCAAATTTCAATTCAATCGGACGATTAGAAAGAGGGCCAAATTTAACTTGCAAGATTTGATTACAGACAGATAAAAAAAATCTTCAACCCCAAAAGCTCCCACATACCAATTTTGAATAGAATCGGACCATAATCGCCATATTAAATTTTCATTACTGTCATGTCTTTAGTGACACTCTCAAGATTAAGACAATTCGATTGACGTGAGAATCATCAAAATCGGCCCACGCGTTTGGTCTCAAGAGCGCCACAAAGGGACAAACATACATACATAATAAACACATTACCCCCCTTTGCGTCGCGCAGTCGGGTAAAAAAAAACGTCGACAAAAGTATGAGCACATTATTTGACAGCATGATTTAATAAGGATTTTTTTATAATAAGTATGTTGGTTGTTGGATATTTGGGGCACCAACGGGCAATTTTTCCAAGTCCGTACCAGGAAATCTCCGTGGCCTAGTCCCCTTCTGGTAAATGAATTTTGCACCCGATCAACAAAATAAATCCACAAATAGTTATGATAAATTATGTAGCTAATACATTGAATTTTCGAATTTTAAGCAAACATCCATAATCCGCATCCTCAAAAAACCTACATACCGATTTTGGATGCCATCGGATCATATCACAAAACTTTTCCACCATCTTGGAGACAAAGCCCAACGTGGTACTATTATGCCCTTGGAAAAAAAACATCGGCAAAGGGATGAGCGGTGAGGTTGATTTTTCGGTACGTTTGGATTGCCATTATTTCCAAAACAACATTTCGAAAATCAATTAGGTTAGATATTTCGGGCCCCAAGGGGGAAATTGCCTCGGACCAGTCGTCGCCTGATTACAAATGGATTCCCTCCCGCTCGATCAACAAAATAAATCCAGATATGCTTACCAGTGTCCTGTGGACATTTCAAAATCCCTTTGTTGTAATGTTCCAGAGCCTCTTTGTTTTCCTTTTTTGCGAAACAATTATTACCAGCATTCTTTTCTTCCGTCGCAGTGTCGAAATTCTTAAATTCGCCTTGTTTGAAATCTGTGGTTTGCATGGTGAAGATCCCGTAAGCTAATTTGATCCTTCCCTCATCGTTTCTCACCGAATCAAATAGTAATTGAAGTTCAGTTCTTCGTCCTTCTTGTTCACTACTACTAGTGGATGCCATTATAACTCACTTCTGGGAATAAATATCGCTAACGAGATATTCTCAAAAAGAATCAACTTTCATTTCGCGGTAAAACAACGCGTCCCCCAGCGAATTCGAACAAATGACGGTGACCAATCAAATCGCATGATTCAAGCGTCCCAACTGCACAGCCCGAAAACTTGCGCGCGCAGATCTCGCATTGAACTACGCAAGTTATTCTCATGTGCTATGCGTAGTTGACGACTCTTTGTATCGCGCATTGCTCAATCGTTCCCACTAGATGACCAAAACATATTGGATGACAAATCTACTATCCCAATTAAAAACATCCAGCACCACTGGAATATTGCTGTTGCACAGCTGGTGGCACAGGGGCAGGTGGTGCATAAATAGTCTTTTGCGAGATTCTACCAGTGAATTTCACAGCGTTCACCTCACTGCTACTGATTGAGAGATCAATGTTTTCAGGATGTGCTGATGTGCATGCCATGAGGTTTTTGAAATACCTCTAAACTTCGATATTATATTCAAGTAAGTTATCGTGTGTCTAATGTGTACATATGGCGTACATTTTTACTTGGGACGGGTTGTATCACCTCAGGTCATCTTTGGTTTTGCTAACAGGAGGTTCTCTCTCTTTATTGCCATGATCAAGAAAGAGATAAAACCTGTAGTTAACTTTTACCAAAGGATGACCGGCTGTGTTCAACTCGCCCTTATGAATAAGCAAGTTGGTTTTGTACAATACATGCTCAGTTTTTAAATTCACATAACTTAATTTGGGGACATGAGTAACAGACGACCATGGAACTGAAAATAGTCAAGCTATTCAGAGGCGAATTTTTTCAAAGTTTGCATTTTCTACTCACAAAAAAATTACTCATTGCAATACTTAGTGTTGAAATAACTAGCAAGAAATGATCCCGTAGAATACGAAGTTGCAAGCTTATCGATGACACTTTTGAGGACGGTACTCTGTGCTTCTTCCAGTGACACAGGATATTATGTTCTTGGGCTGTTCATTTCTATGATGTTCTATCATTACCCTTTGATATCTAGGTACGATGGTGGTTAGAGAGGGGGTAAACACGGAATGGACACTAATAGCTCAGCTAAATTCGTAGGCTCCTCAATTAAATTTCTATATGGCGATTATTCAATATTTGGATACGCCTATGTGATGTCTCTTGTTGTAGGTTCGGGTCAACGATAATACGCAATGAAAGGATGGCAGAGTTCGTTGATTTTATCTTCCCTCCTCCCGCTCTCCGCCAGCAAAGCATGACGTCACCGCGAAACCACTTCGTTGGTTTGCCATAAAAGCCCATACAATTTTCACGATTTTTAAAACCTGTGTGTTCATTTACTTTAGCTCCATTTTTAGAACTCTAGATGCCCACGTTAGGCGCGTTTTAAACGTCATTTCGTGATAGAGCACTTCGTTGTTTCGATTTATTGAGAATAGGTATTTGTGGAAACTTTGAGCCCATTCTAATAAATAGGAATTAATGAGGTATTTCGATATTTTTATGAGCTGAAAATTTGGGTAAAGTTCAATGATATATTATATGAGAGTTTGTAAGAGAAGTCACAATTGTTGGTAGGTATGGGTTATTTTGAAAGTAGAAAGTTGTAAATTTAGAAAAAAAAAAATAGGTAATAATCTGAGATTTTTATTTTTTATTTTATTTTTTAATATTCATCCACAAATACATTTACAAACATATAGATACACACACACATATATACACATATACCTGCACATATATATGCGCATGCATAAAACAAAAGAGATTTATTGCAAATGAATTAGGTGACCCACAAAAGATATATCCTGTGCGTGGGTAGGTATAGGTACATGAAATAATCTACAACAATTATCTCGGTGATCTCATCTCTGCTGAGTTTTTCTATACAAACTTAATATACATATATACAGTGTCAGTCATAAAGTTGGCTACATATGGGAAAAAATTTTGTTATTGAAATTTATGAGAAACTCCAATGTGGTACCGAAAAATGGGTCAATTTGACAAGATATCGAAAAATTTTATGAAGAAAATCCAACGAGGACCCCCTGTAGCAATTTTGAAACAGATTGAAAAAAAAATCAAAAATACCATTTTATTCCTCCACCCTTACTAAGAAACATTATACATTCTTGTTTCATCTGGAAACACATATAATAATCTAAATCACATATGTTTGGGTCAAAACTAATCAAATATCTGTGGAATAGACATTTTGCGGGAGATAATTATGAAAACACGAATTAGTCTTGTCACTAGGTGTAGTCATGCCCTGTATATTGATGCACATGAGCTTATTCAATATTCTCAACCTGTAATAAAAATTTAAACCAACTAATATTTGTAATTGAAATTTAATAATACATTATTTATCCTAATTGAATTTAGTATTGCTTAGGTGTATGTGGAAAAATAAAAAAAAATCAATAAACAAACAATGTACAAATTTTCAATATTATACGTGACCATTTTCGCGCTCCATACATAGAATTGTTCTGGAAAACATTTCGCGGCGAACATTTTTCAACATATTTCTGTTGATCAATGCTGCACAATTCCTTATACAAATTTCTAGATGTTCTACATTTCGAAATGGGCGTTGTTTATAAACATTGCTTTTCAGGTCATAAGACCCAATCACATGTACACATATACACACATATATACATATACACATACACATATGTACACACACATATACATATATATATATATATATATATATATATATATATATATATATATATATATATATATATATATATATATTTTCTTCAATATCTTGGAATAAAGGTCTGATTCAGTCTTTTCATATAATTTCTCTTAACTACGTTTCGACATGGTATTTGTCATCTTCAGGTTAAAAAATTATAGTATTTGAATTATGCTTTCGCATCGTACGAACGGTATTGTAGATTTGTGACAGTCATTTGTGTGTTAAATTATCTTTCCGAAAATTTGTTCAAAATATAGAAACCAATATACGTACCTACTTCCAGTCATTCGGTGCTCAAAACGGGGGTTACCTGCAAAGTTTTCGGGGAGTTTTGAAAATTGGTATTTTTATAGATTTCGACGTGCTCTTTTCGAATTTTTAAAATGCAAAATGCTCCAAAAACTTGTATTGTCCAAAATTTTAGATGCAACTATAACTTTTTTAGGTGTTTAGGTTTAGGTGTTTTTATTTTCGAAAATATTAAAATAAGTTATCCGAAACATCTATTTAGAAATGCTCTATGTTATTATTAATAGCAATGCGTAAAAAACGTCGAAGGAAATTGATTGTGGGAGTTGATGGGAGTTTATGCTAGCTACTATGCTAGAGTATCTTCATTATGCCTCAGTGGCTATAGCAAATAAATTACTGATGTAGAAGTGTAAAGGATTTACGATTTTTACATGAAATAACGAAATTGGTGTGCTAGCGTCTCGTCTGTACAACTATGAATAGCTCGCTTTTTCTTTATAGTGTCAAGAACAACAAAACTTCTGGTAAGGGTGCAAATTAGCGCAATAATGTACAAAATGATGTTATACAATTTTAGATATAAAATAAAATGAGAAAGTTGCTGTACCAACTAACTTATTTAGGTGAGTAGCAAAGACAACCAAAACTCTGAAGAAGTTAACAACCAAAAAGTTCTAAATTGCAGTATACACGATTCTATATGTGGCTATAACGACGTTGCCATGACAGCTTTAGCTAGCAAAGTTTCATTTTTTTTTCAAACTCCAAGAGCAACAAAAATTCTGATGGGTAAATAAATCAACAACAAAAAAGGACTTAATAAAAGTATGTAAATTTCAGATTTAACGAAGATGCTGAGCTATATTTTACATTCGAAAAACGAAGTCCTGACTGTCTAATCAACCTCCCTTAAGATTTGGCATGAGGATTATATTCCAGGAATAGGTAAATACTTGGAAAGGATTTTCCAAAATTCGAATCCTACCGTACCCTACTAAATATTCAAATAATTCTTGTCATTGGAACTGTTCAATAAATAAATAATAGTTTAAAAAACTTAAAAACACGCTTTTATAGAAAACCAGACAAAAAAATAAAAAATAGAAAAAAAAATATTTTATTTAAAAAAAAGCATGGGGTGCAGGGTATCGCCTCGGTGTGTAATGTACTATATAATTATTGATACCATGCACCCACGCTTTTTTTAAATAAAATATTTTTTTTTCCTATTTTTTATTTTTTCAGTCTGGTTTTTTAGTTTTTTCAAACTATTATTTATTTCCTACTTTTTAGTGTGGTTTATTTATAAAAGCGTGTTTTTTTAAACTATTATTTTCATTATTTTTTGCAAATTAAAAATGGTATAATCTTATTAAATTGGTAGTCATAATCTCCGACCCCAAAATCCCCCACATACCAATTTTGAATAGAATCAGACCATAATCACAAAATTCAGCCGTCATTTTAAAGCCGCCATCTTGAATTTTTCAATTTTCACAAAAGAATCATAATATTCGACCCCAAAAACCCCCACATACAAATTTTGAATAGAATCGAACAATAATCACAAAACTCGGCCGCCATTTTAAAGCCGCCATCTTGAATTTTTCATTTTTACAAAAGAATCATAATTTTCGACCCCAAAAACCCCCACATACCAATTTTGAATAGAATCAGACCATAATCACAAAACTCGGCCGCCATTTTGAAGCCGCCATCTTGAATTTTTCAATTTTGACAAAAGAATCATGATTTACGACCACGAAAACCCCCACACACCAAATTTTGAATAGAATCGGACCATAATCACAAAACTCGGCCACCATTTTGAAGCCGCCATCTTGAATTTTTCAATTTTCAAAGAAGAATCATAATATTCGACCCCAAAAACCCCCACACACCAATTTTGAATAGAATCAGACCATAATCACAAAACTCGTCCACCATTTTGGAGCTGCCATCTTGAATTTTTCAATTTTGACAAAAGAATCATAATCTCCGACCACAAAAACCCTCGGATACCAATTTTCAAGGAAGGCCATAATCACAAAATTCTTACGTCATATTGGAGCCGCCATTTTGTTTTTTCTCCACACAAAAATTTCTTAATGCATTGTCACCGGAATTATGTACACCTGCCAAATTTCAAATCATTCGGACGTCTGGAAGTGGGTCAAAATTGCGCCCAAAAGAGTCGGTTACAAACAAACAAACAAACAAACATACAAGTGAAGCTAATATAAAGCGTGTAAAAAAACAATACAACACGTCAATTTTATTTTTATGTTCAAGAATTTTTTTTCATGTCTGATTTTTGTACCCATGCAATAAAAACTACCCTATTAGAAAACGGGTTATATCTCGAAGGGTATCACTGATAGAGGGTTACATTTTAAGCGTATGTGCGTGCTAGCAAAGGGTTCTCCAAAATTATAATCCTAACTGGTGAATTTTTGAATAACTGTCATCTTTGGAACACGTCAATTTTATTAATATTTTCTGCTCAAGAACGAATTTCTTGCATGTCTGTCAGTAAAAACTACAACCCCCATTATAAAACAAGTTATATCTCAAATATTATCGGTAATAGGAGAATTTCTGCATGATGGTACATCTCAAGGGGTTGTAGGAATTTTTAAATACTTTTTATCTTTCTTTGAAAGCGTTTAAAAAAGAAGGCAAAATATGTCAATTTAATTTTATTTATTTGCGTGGGAATATATTTTTCTCATGTATGAATTCAACACACAGGGTTGTAAAAACTAATCCTATTATAAAAAATGGTATATCTCAGAGAGTATCGGTATTAGGAGAACTACGCTATACACGAGGTGTACATTTCAGAGGCAGGTGTATACCGAGACGGAATTTTTTCTAAATCAGAATCCTAAGGGGTAAAATCTACCCATTAAATATTTGAATAATGTGTATCGTGGAACTGTTCATCTGAAACAAAACGGCACAACACAATTTTTTTTAACTTTTTTGCTCAATAGTTTTTCTATTACTGATTGTTGTACCTCAGGTAGTAAACTCCTATTATAATATAGATTATATCTCAAAGAGAATCGGTAATAGGAGAATGACATTTTTATTCTTCTAAATATTTTAAGGGCAAAGTATAGTATTTTCATATGTTCATATGTAACTATTTGAGACAGATATTTGAATTTATATAGTGTAAAGCGAATCTTCTTCACGACATGATTAATTTGTGTGTCCCATTTCAGATGTCGGTCTAGATAAATACATAGATATTTGCAAAATGGTATTGTATATATTGAGGTGGGTTTGCTGTTATTTGAAACGACTATTTCCCTCGTTATTTTTGAATCAATCAAATGGCCAAAATTTCCAACTAGAGAACAAATCAGGTCAGTTTTATAGTGATGAAACGTCTTCTCGCTGTTTTATACTGATAAAACCACTAGTAGATTCGATATTGTTTTGCGATAAAACGACACTTAGGTCCTGTCAGAATTACTTATATGTCAACACATTCAATTCCTATATAGGGAAACAGGAAAGGCAAAATTGATTATTATATATTTTATTTATACTGTACTGTGTTTTTACTTTCACATATTTCATTCTCCGCTGACTGTATTTTCGTCTTATTGAGTTTTTGTGTTATATCTTACCATATTGTGTTATATTTTACTATTTGTTTGTTTCCTGTTTTTGTTTCCAACTTGGCTTGCATCAAACAATTGCAATAATTGTACACATCAAATAAGTCTATCTATATAATAAGGGATTTTCAATTCACTATTACAGTGATTTGATATTTTAATTGAAATATACCTCAGATTTTCAAGTAAGGTAAATGAATAATTGAAATCCGTTATTTTCATAACATCAACAATAATTCTCGTAGACTAGTGGATATCTCGTCAGTCTCTATCTATCTCTATCCAGGAGCTTTTTTTTAATCGGTTTCAGATACAAACACATTTGATAGTGAACAATTTTTATCTATTTTAGGTTTTTATATATTTTGTTTTATTGAGCCAGTTGATTATTTTAGTGAAATCTCTTTCACATTTCACTTTGAGGGCATCCCAATTACTTGCGGTATAAAGGATGGCTGTGTCATCAGCTAAACTCAATATATCACTTACACTATTAATCTTTAGCAAACCTTTTGAATATATGTTGAAGAGTATTGGTCCGAGAACTGATCCCTGCGGAACCCCATACGAAACGTTCGCAGCAGAGCTCATTTCATCACCAATTTTAACATATTGTTGATTCTAAACTACCCCCTCTGAATATTTGGATGAAAAAAGCAAAGCAAAACATGTCAATTTTATTTCATCTGTTTGCTTGAAAATACATTCTTCCCATGTCTGAATTTGGCACCCAAGGTGGTAAAAACTACCCCTATTTACAAAATGTTATATATCAAAGAGTGTGGGTAATAGTAGAAATACTTTTCATATTTTTATATTCCAGAAGAAATGATTTTTCAAAATTCCCAGATACTTCTGGAAATATATAATTGCAAATTTCATTTTCGTACACTGTCACTGGTTCAATGTTATTATTAATTGATTAAGTTGGTCCTGACTCGCGTTTTTATTTATCGAATGAGTATTTTTTATTTTAGGCGCAAATAAATATTTAATTGATTTAAAAAAAACAACACTTGTTTCAAATTCACTCACCATCTTCCTGTGGACATTTGATTATTCCTGTGTTATAATGTTTCAATGCTTCTTTATAGTCCCTTTTACTGTAGCACTCATTACCAGCTTGCTTTTCTTCAAATGCAGTTCTCAAATTCTTACATTCCCCCCTTTTGAAATCCACGTTATCCCTGAAGAAAATCCCATAAGCCACTTTGATCTTAGCTTCATCATTCACCACAAAATTGAATAATAATTGAATAATATCTTGCTGGTTATTAATTTCATTCATTTCAACTCGTTGAAAACACAAAAATAATTTCAACAAAATGTTCGAAGAAAAAGAAAAGAATCTTGTCCTTCCACAATACAGTTCAGATGGCAGCGTCCAATGATATCACTCCGCTTTGGCATTCAAATTGAGATGAAAGCGCCTGCGTTGATTTTTATTACCTACTACTATGAGTTCAAATGGATATGGTAAACACATAGAACAGAGGCGCAGATGATCCCATTCAGTATTGACCAAATTGTCTAAGAAACATTTTGCCTTATTGAAAAATGTTCTATATTATTCAACAGAATACAGAAAATGCAATATTATTTTGACAGATGTTGGATTTTATCATTGCATAAAACATCACAACAGACCTATTACATTTTCTTGATAAGTCTCTTTATTATCTACCTTATTGAATTTAACTGATTCCAATAATCATGAGTGACAATGAAAAGCCAATAGAAAAGAGGAACTGTGGACATTTTCATCTTTATTTTCGAATATACTGCCTAAATAAATCATATATTTTGATTTTTTATTCAAGGGGAGCCGTTCCCCGAAATAAAGGAAAGCATAGTTACCTACTTATGGGATGTAAAATACATCAAAAATAACGTTGCATGTCTAATTAATTATTTTTGTTTGGTGTCTGCATTATTTTACTCCACTGCCACATTAGGAATAGCAAAGATTACAGGTTAATTCTACTGTTTACAAAAAAAATAAATTCTCCTAATGGACCTAATAAACTATTATTTTATGGCAGGTAGGTGAAGTTATTTACTGGGTTCATTTCTTGGGTATCTCAAAACTATTTTCGTTATTGATATCGAGTTGTTTTTAAGCTGTTTATCGTTCCTTGTTTATAATATTCATTGGATAGATAATATGCAAATACTGCTGCCCAGCCTATCGTTATCTGAAGAAACATGATTCCAATAGGTTGCAGAAATTCTAATATCACATTACAGTGGCGTACCTGGGAGGGGATATATGGGCTGCAATTTGAAAGGAAATATGTCGTAAACGATCGATTTTTTTTTCAAATTGGTTAGCACCAAGTCAATAAAAATTGTATTTTTGGCAAATATTTCTATCTTTTCAAGTAACAAACCATTCATTGGTTTGTATTGCAACGGTGTTGGTCGATTTTTTTCGGAAATGGAAATGAAGTGCGCTAAGATTTTCCATTACACTGCACCAAAATAACTTCCATGTTGTAACAATTTGCACGATCGGAAATATTCCTTTCCTCTTATATTCGTAGGATTTTCATTGTGTTCAAATTGGATAACAGATGACGCCCAGCTCATAAATATCAATTAAAAGCTTACTAGTTGCCAGCTTCTGAATGTTGAAGGAGTATTTGAATTTTGAGAATTGACTTTGGAGGTTTTGTGTGACTTATTTTGAGGTAACATTCAGAGCTAGAAGCAAAAATCTCTCAAGTAAACGATCCGAGAAAGTCACATGAAATAGAGAAGAGGAATGGGGAAATTGGAAAACTCCTTATAAGGCCCGGCAACCAGTTATACTGTTGCCAAGATTGTGGGGTTGCCGTGATTCTATCGAATATATTCAAGCAAAATTCGTGATTTTTCCTAGTAACAAGTGATTATGTCAGGGCCCGATTAAAAGGTGTGGAGGCCCTGGGGCAACAAAGGAGTGGAGGCCCCTAATTATTTTTCAAACAAGTTTTTTTTTTATTTATTGCGGAACAAATCAAATTATTTCGACACGAGCATATGTAGGTATAATAAAATACAAGAAATAAATTAAATTACAGCGTAAACAAAGGGATTCTTGCGAGCTTTTTTCGACGAAAAATCATTGATGATTTCGGTCAAATCCAGCATCCACAGAAAATCATTCTCAATGCTAAGAAGCGATAACTTTGATAGGTGGCTTTGTCTCATCGTAATTCGCCTATTTTTTTCATTTTGGAAAATGAGCGCTTTCCAGTGCAATTTGACATCATCACATTCTCAGTTGTAATATCACAAGAGAGTGAAAATAATTCGACAGATTTTCGAAAACTTGTTGCCAGGCAATAGACAAGAGAGACCAACTGGCTCGAGTGGCTATTGCCAACAAGTTTGGGAAAGAAATCTAGATAATTATTTTCTACTATATCGAACTCTCGTGTGGTATTCTTTGGATTATTTTTTGATGTTACGATCATAAACACATTTCCTTGCAAAATTATATAATGTACCAAACCGGATTTGATTCATTTCACACTTTTCATGCGAATTGATGACAGACGTCAAATTAAAAATATAGGTTGTCAGACAATAACAACAAAATACCTCAAATTATTCCTGCGACAATTTTCTAGGTAGAATATTCCCACTATTGATTGGCCAAAACGTATATGAATTATTTGAATTGAACGTTTCCATTGGTTTCTAGCAATGTCAAAAAATAATCACTGTAATTTCAATGTTTGAGAATGTAGCTCTGAAATTTTGGTTTTCAAGAATTTGATAGTAGAACATCTTAGATAGATAGATAGTCCTTTTCAGAAGGATTTACATTTGTTGCGGAATGTCATCTTTCTCTTAGACTCACACTTTCAGATTTCGGGGATTTCTCTGTTACAAGCGCGCCACTCAGCGGACACTTGCCAATAAATAGGAAAAACAGGTTTAGACGGGCAAAGTGTTTGTAGAATCGGCAGAAAAATAGTCAACAGAATTTGAACTTTTGTTCTATTATGGAATGCGCACAGGGCTCTTATGAATAATTTGATGCAATCATATTCATAAATTGAAATATTATTTTCTTTTGCTTATGATTATTGAATTTCAGTGTGTATCTAGATCGCTTGTGTCATTCGAAGAATACATCGACAGAAAATCCTTCATTTAATCAAAAAAATATATATATATATTTTTTTAAATTCAATTGTTCTTGTTTTTACAGCTAATTTCGATAGATATAATATTTTGTATAATAGTATGATGTTTTACTTGCTGATTGTTTCTCGCATATACACATGATTCATCAGATCGAAGATTAATATTAACCATGGATTTTGACAAGAATACGAAACATGTTTTTGAATGTTTAAAACGAAAAATGAGAGGAAAAAGTGGGAGAACTGCTCTTACGTTGTCAGATTTTTTATATATAATTTTGCATATCCTTCGGTATTTGTTAGGAAATTTTACCTAAAAATTTATATTGTGGAGGCCCCTCTCTTGTGGAGGCCCCGGGGCTGCAGACCCGTTTGCCCCCCTCTTAATCCGGCTCTGGATTATGTTGCTCATTTTAGGTGTTACGATGAATAGGATTATAGTAATAATGATAATCGATTGAATTCAAAACATATCCCATTCGCAATGTGAGTCTGACATTTTTTATTGATATTCTGGAGTAGCAAAACTCTGATGATGTACCTACAGAGTCATCCAGTGGGGGATAACAATTCGAAATATCTATAAGAGTAAGGAAGTGTATAATAGATGGAGAGTATCTTGCAGAATCCCTTATGTAGGTGTCCAATTTTCAAAAACAGATTTTTTCATACAAAATGGAAAGTGACAAACCAAAAATGTCCCTTTAGCCTATCATTCTATTGCCCAAATTTAGATTTCCATTTTTTCGGTTGAAAAGTAGGTTGAAGAATCAATATTTACGGTTTCGTGATGAGTTCTACCACTCCCTTCTGATTTTCAAGTATACATTTATTTTTCAAATATCGTTTTCGAATCGTGAGTGGTTGCCACCCTCCAAACATCAACAAAGTGATTTGAGCAATTTTTCATTATCACTTCAGGGAAAAATAATTGATTAAACCAAAACCGATTGGTAGGTATATGGTTAAATATACAGGATGTTCAATTATTGCTTCAAGATTTTTAAAAAAACATGTGAACATAGGTACTGAATCCTCATTATTTTTTAAATACAAGGTATTTTCCTCTAAAGCAGATGCAATCCACCTTGGATGTGCCTGGCCTACTCAGTTTATATTATGCTATGGTCCACTCACACATCAGTCTAAATATATTGTCTTGGGGTAGAGCAAGATAATTCTCGAGAGTTTTTATAGCTCAGAAACGCATCATAGGGCTCGTATGTATTTTCGTATATGGATTTTCGAGATAGCTGTCTGCCTATTTTCATAGAAAATAAAATATTAACTGCACCTCCATTTTCATCCTCAAATGCATAACTTGTGCGAGGCTAAACCCGGAATTATTTGTGAAAACTGGATCAGAACATGAACATAACACTCAAAATGGATATCTTTTGCAAAAACCACAAGCATATAGTCTTGAATGGTAAGTTTTGTGTTATTTGAACATGGAACTTTATTTAACCTTCTGCTGTGGTAGCTCGCATTATCCATCACAATCACACTATTTGGTGGTATATTTGCTAATAGTTTATTTTTGAACTAGTTTTCGAATAATTCTGCTCTAGTATCGTCGTGATAGTCAACACGGGATTCCTTTATATTTTTGGCTGATAAGCAAAGCATTTGGTATAAAACCATTTTTTGTTCCAGCGTGAATTATTGTAACAAGCTTTCCTTTATTCGATGGAGCTTTGGTTGTGCAATGACCCAACCTCTATCTGGAACTTCATGACTGTGTATTGTACATCAACGCATCCATACCAACATATTAGCCGCATATAATAGTATGATACATAGATTGATTAATGTATTCCGCTTTCAGAAAAAAATTTCAATAAAGAATTAAATATAATTAAACAAATTGCTATTAATATAGTAAGTACATGGTTATAGTCAGAGCCGGATTAAGAGGGGGGCAAACGGGGCTGCAGCCCCGGGGCCTCCACAAGAGAGGGGCCTCCACAATATAAATTTTTAGGTAAAATTTCCTAACAAATACCGAAGGATATGCAAAATTATATATAAAAAATCTGACAACGAAAGAGCAGTTCTCCCACTTTTTCCTCTCATTTTTCGTTTTAAACATTCAAAAACATGTTTCGTATTCTTGTCAAAATTCATGGTTAATATTAATCTTCGATCTGATGAATCATGTGTATATGCGAGAAACAATAATAAAAAAACATTATTAAAATTTAAAAAAATTTAAAAAAAAAAATTTAATTAAATGAAGGATTTCCTGTCGATGTATTCTTCGAATGACACAAGCGATCTAGATACACAATGAAATTCAATAATCTTAAGCAAAATAAATAATATTTCAATTTATGAATATGATTGCATCAAATTATTTATAAGAGCCCTGTGCGCATTCCATAATTGAACAAAAGTTCAAATTCTGTTGACTATTTTTCTGCCGATTCTACAAACACTTTGCCCGTCTATAGCTGTTCTTCCTATTTATTGGCGTTGACAAGAGTCCGCTGAGTGGCGCGCTTGTAACAAAGAAATCCCCGAAATATGAAAGTGTGAGTCTAAGAGAAAGATGACATTCCGCAACAAATGTAAATCCTTCTGAAAAGGACTATCTATCTATCTAAGATGTTCTACTATCAAATTCTTGAAAACCAAAATTTCAGAGCTACATTCTCAAACATTGAAATTACAGTGATTATTTTTTGACATTGCTAGAAACCAATGGAAACGTTCAATTAAATAATTCATATACGTTTTGGCCAATCAATAGTGGGAATATTCTACCTAGAAAATTGTCGCAGGAATAATTTGAGGTATTTTGTTTTATTGTCTGACAACCTATATTTTTAATTTGACGTCTGTCATCAATTCGCATGAAAAGTGTGAAATGAATCAAATCCGGTTTAGTACATTATATAATTTTGCAAGGAAATGTGTTTATGATCGTAACATCAAAAAATAATCTAAAGAATACCACACGAGAGTTCGATATAGTAGAAAATTATTATCTAGATTTCTTTCTCAAACTTGTTGGCAATAGCCACTCGAGCCAGTTGGTCTCTCTTGTCTATTGCCTGGCAACAAGTTTTCGAAAATCTGTCGAATTATTTTCACTCTCTTGTGATATTACAACTGAGAATGTGATGATGTCAAATTGCACTGGAAAGCGCTCATTTTCAAAAATGAAAAAAATAGGCGAATTACGATGAGACAAAGCCACCTATCAAAGTTATCGCTTCTTAGCATTGAGAATGATTTTCTGTGGATGCTGGATTTGACCGAAATCATCAATGATTTTTCGTCGAAAAAAGCTCGCAAGAATCCCTTTGTTTACGCTGTAATTTAATTTATTTCTTGTATTTTATTATACCTACATATGCTCGTGTCGAAATAATTTGATTTGTTCCGCAATAAATAAAAAAAAACTTGTTTGAAAAATAATTAGGGGCCTCCACTCCTTTGTTGCCCTAGGGCCTCCACACCTTTTAATCCGGCCCTGGTTATAGTCCAAACCTTATAGTTAATATTATTTCAAGAAAACTTCATAAGAAAGCTATAATAGAAGTGTTTCCTACTTAAATCCAAACAAATACTGCTAACTGAATTTTAAAACAAAAAATCAGCATGGAAACTTGGGCATGACGTAATTATTTCAAGAAAATTAGTTAATAACATAATCCAAACCAAAAATTAAAAATCAATCAAATTAGTCATAATTATCAAATTACGTTGATAAATTTCAATTCCCACATGAAAGTGTAATATACGAGATTATTTACGTATTTTTAAATCCGTAACTGAACAACAGACCAATATTAGATAATGGGATTAGCATTTATGACGAGTCTCTTAGATCTGTGGCAAGAGTATACCATTTGGTTCAAATAAGGTCTAGGCTTTATATTTTATATTTGTATTGAGAAGCTTGGTCTGCCCAGTCATAAAAATGGTCATATTAACAACAATGACTTTACCATTATTTGGTTTTTGTACACTCCTCAAAATCACAAACATTTATTTTCTTCTTTAGGGACATCTCGACTTGATGGTGGAACGAATCCGATTCTCCAGATTACTAAGCTGAAAGCACTCACGACTTTTTTCCTCAGCAAATGTTAGATACGACCATTGCGCTTTGTACCAGTGATATAAGATATATGGAGGCTCAGCTCTAATATGCCTCTTGCTTTAGTAAAAAGATAGAATGAGTCTTCAAGATTAACCTTTTGAATGATGATTGATATCAATGTATTTCCTTCATTAGATATTTTGTGCTTAGTCGAAACGGGTTTGAAGGAAGATTAGGTAAATTTCTCTCAAATAGAAGGATATATTTTGATTAACCATTATTGTAGGCCAACAAAAGATGTGGTGTGCTAGGTATCTGGGTAGAAAATGAAATAAAAGCGAAAAAAGAGTCAGTTAAGGTTTCTGCTATAGAGCAAGATTTCGAATATTGTGTTATATCGATGAAGATAAATGATGCTAACACTACCTTCTTAAATGTATACAGGTCACCATTTGGAAATGTTTCAATGTTTTTTGATAAATTGACGAAGGTTTTGAATTTGTTATTCAAACCCAAAATTAGAATTTTATTATGTGGGGATTTCAACTTGGATTCGCATAAGAATGATGACTACAATAAACTATATAGAATATTAAAAAGCTTCAACCTAAATACCATTAGTTGGGTGGCCAACTAGAGGACACAATACACTTGTACAATGATCGACCACATTTTTATCAATTTCAGTAATGAAGGACTATCCTGTGTTTTTGATAATTTATAGCTATATCGTTCTATTTATTTAGAATTAGAAGGAAATAGCATTGTAAGTAGCAAATCTAAATATCGCAGGAGTTCAATGCAGATAATGTTGAGCGTTTTGAAAAAGCATTAGTAGAGGAGAACTGGGAGCCTCTATATTGTATCGAAGACTTAAATTAGCTTTAGTATTTTTATTCAATTATTTTGTATTATTTCAATCTTTACCTCCCTGAAAGAAAATATTATAGTAAACGTACACCAAATAAAAAATCGGTCAGAAGATCAAGCACTAATCTTAAAGACCCGAACTTTTTATGCAAAAGATATCCTGTTCTCGAACCAGCTTATCGAGATTCTAAAAGAAAACACGCTGATCTGATATCCAAGGTAAAAAAATAATATTACCAAATAAATATTCAATTCTAGCAATCCATAAAAACCCTGGAAAGTGATAGATGAATTATCAAATAAAAATAAAAAACAAGGTAACCTAGCAATAAGAGTTGATGATCAAGAAATAAGTGACCCCCATTTGATTGCTTCATCTTTCAACAGTTTTTTACAGATGCTCCCAAAACAATAATTGAAAACTTGACTAAAAGGATAGATCCCATGTATTAGATTGCAGAGTAATCCGATATGATTCCTTTTTTTACACCCCTTATGGAGAAGATGAATTAGAAACACTTCTCAAACACAAATTGAAAAATGAAAGTTCTTCCGGGTCTGATGATATACCCATGATTTTAGTGAAAAAGATCATATCCTCTGTAAAAAAGCCACTCACTTGGTGAATTTATCATTCTCTGCAGGCACGTTTCCTTCCTGTTTGAAAGTGGATCAGATTATTCCAATATTAAAAAAAAAGAAGGACAAATTCTTTTCTCTCGCTTTCTGAAATTTTTGAATACGCATTTTTACCACGACTTGATAATTTCTCAGTAAAATTCAATATATTAACAGAAAAACAACATGGGTTTCTTGCAGGAAAATCTATTGATTCGGCAATTCACTCTTTTCATAGTCAAATTATCAAATGTATTGAGGCAGCCGAGTGTCCTGTTGGGATTTTTTGTGATCTGAGCAGGGCATTCGACTGCGTCAATCATGATACTTTACTGTCAAAGCTATATGACTCTGGAATAAGAGGACAGCCTCTAAGCTGGATATCATCTTTTTTGAAGTATAGAAAACAATTCGTTCAAATACAGCATATATATCTAACTGAAATAAAACAAATATAATTCAGGCTATTCTTCAGTGGAGTCTGGTGTGCTCGGACCCTGTTTTTTCTCAATGTATGTAAATCCTTGATTTATTTCTGAACAAAATCAGTTTTTTACAATGTATGCAGATGACTTATCTCTAATCATCTCAAATCCATCAGCAACAAACATTAGTACAGAAATTACAAATTTATTAGAACATACGTGTGAGTGGTTTGATGAACATCAATTATTTTTCAATATTGAAAAAACTCAATTAGCGACATTTCATAACCGACAAAAAGTATGTGAACCACTTAATATATGCATCAACAACTGTATAATAATAATAATAATATATATAATAAATTTATTCACTCACATAATAATATAAGCAATACAATACATTATAATAGAAGTGGTATAAGATAAAAATAATGAAAACTCCACTAGAACGTCCTATTGAATATCACACGACAGGCATTAATGAAATGGAGAATGGGTAACAAATACTAAATACTAAAATAAATGATATGATGAGTAAATATACTCGGTAAGTAAAATACTTGTTCCGAGACAGTGTAGCAATTAAGAATATAAATATAAAATATATAAAAAATATAAAAAATTAAAATTAAAGCAAGAAACAGTAGATTTATTCAACATTGACTTTTAGAATATTTGAATTTGGATCAATTTCATCTGGAGATTGGTTGCACGGGAGATGCGATATGGAGACAAAATACTTGCCTATCCGGATACCTTATGAAATGTAACTTTATTTAATTATATTTTCGTTTCTATCAAACCATGAACGTATGCCCTAGGGCAGGTCAGCACAAATTTTTTTAGACTTTTTTTAAATGTTTTATTTGACATGTTTTTAAGTTCATCGGGGATGCTGTTGTAGAGTTTGGGCGCTAAGAACTCATTTGATCTTTGTCCTATAGATTTTGTCATGAAGGGAATTAAGTGTAATTTTTTTCTACGTGTGTCATATTCATGATTGCTTTTTTTGAATTTCTTACTTATGTGATAATTGATCATACATTTATAACTGAATTCCTGCCTGAGGTCAAACACTCCTGACTCAGTGTAAGTCAGTTCTGTTGAGTAGTCCCATTTTTTATGTAACATGAGTTTCAAGAATCTTCGTTGTAGTATTTCTAAAGGTGTTATGTGTTTTCTGAGTGCTGCACCCCAAGCCAAGATGCCGTATTTCAGATGACTATCTACAAGTGCAAAATACACAATTTTTAGTTCTTTCTGAGGTAATGTGCGACAAAGGTGTCTGAATTTATATAGAATAAATTGTAGTTTTTTTATTACGTATTTGATATGGACATCCCACCTCAAATGGTCATCAATGAGTACACCCAAGTACTTAACACTTTTTGATGGTAGTATATGAGAAATCGATCCTTCTTCATATATTTCTATATAGTTAAAATCAGGTGTCTTGGATTCGTAGCATGTGAATGGTATATACTGGGTTTTCTCCAAATTTATTGTTAACAACTTCTGATCAAACCAATTTTTGATACGAGAAATATCGGTTTGTACTGTCATTTTTAACTCCCCCCAGGTAGCTGCTTTGTAAACGATGGCCGTATTGTCTGCGAAGCCTATGATTTCTCCAGAGCTCTTAATTTTGAACAAATTATTAATATATATCGAAAATAAGATCGGTCCCAGAACGGTCCCTTGTGGTACCCCAAACTCCACGGGAAGCTTATCACTGTACTCAGCCCGGACTCTTACACATTGGATTCTGTTCGAAATATAGCTTTCGAAGAGTGTGAGGGGTTTACCTCTTATTCCGATATCCTCTAGAGATTCCATAAGTAGTGGGTGACTAACAGTGTCAAATGCTTTAGCTAGATCTATAAACATACATAGGCAAGGCATACTTTTATCTAGGGCAGAAAATACATTATTTGTTAGGGAAACTATCGCATCTTGTGTGGAAACATTTTCCCTGAAACCGAATTGCTTGTCGGATAATATTTTATACTTATTGAGATATGATACTAATCTATTTCTTAGGACCTTCTCGAATATTTTTGCAAAGTTTGTTATCAGTGATATTGGCCTGTAGTTACTGGCCAAGGCATTTTCACCTTTCTTGTATATTGGAATAACAATTGTGTCCTTGAAAGCCAAAGGCCAGTATCCTAAGGCCATACATTTATTTATAATGTATGTCAATGGTTCAATAAGATATTCTGAAATAGATTTTAAGGTTTCTGATTTCAATCCATCATAACCAGGGGATTTATTTTTATATGGTTCGAGACAATGTAGAGGCGATCAGTGAAACACTGTGAAACATTGATTTCCAAACTGAATTCAATATATTACCTTTTCAAAAATGTTAAATGTGTTCTAACTAGAGGACAGATGATGAATTTATATTATGCACAAGTAGACTCCCGCATTAGATTTGGCATTTGTCTTTGGGGTAACTCAAAAACGCATCATCAGACGTATTGCTGGTGTGAAATATACTAATTCTTGCAGGAACATTTTTATAGAGTTTAGAATACTAACGCTCACTTCATTATATATTTTGGAAATGTGTTTATACATTTTTAAAAACAAAAACAGCTTCAAACTGTACAAAGATATCCATTCAATGAATACCAGAAATAAATATAACTTTGGTGTGCCATTTGCAAAATTGTGTTTAACTTATAACTCGCCCGAATATATTAGTAGAGGAGACCGTGGGAGGTCGACCTTCACCGATCTGCAAACTTGCCTATCGAAAAGTGTTCATAGCTATTTTTAATTGAATTAATTTTAATCAATTTCCTTTCATCACCTTCACTCTTTTGATAACCGAATGAGTTTCACCTCAACTGATAGTTTTTAACACACATAATATGCCTAGGTAGGCTTGCCTACTTATTTCTGTTCATGGCTACCTGACAAGCAGATGTGAACAGGTAAGTCAATATACACCGATCTGTTAACCAATCGAAATTGATATCATAGGTAAGATAATTTAATTATAAAACCAATCGTATAGGCCTGCCTGCAAAAAATCGTACATAAAATATTGTTGCCAAGCTATAAAGTTCTAGAAATAGTTTGATAGGTGCGAGAGAGAAAGTAGAGCATACGAGGTCCGTGTGATAGAATGTGAGTGACAGTGACAGCATTTATTTACACTCGACAGTAATTTTGAACTCTTTTATATGCTTTGTAATAAACGCTTTTAACAACATAAATGTATTAAATTTTATTTTCCTATATTGATGATTTTTTAAATTTATTATACTAAAATTTTAAAAGTGACACTTATTCTTTCCCGCTTTACGGCATTTATTTGATTTTAAATAATAAATAAATATTCTTTATTTAATTTTTAATAAAAAATATAGATTTTTTTATCATTTTTAAATTTTATAATTTAGCTTTAGAATGAAAAAAAAAATGTTGTTTTTTTTTTATTGATTTATTAAATTATTTATTTTTGATTATTTCATAGCTGTAAGTATATATAGTGTGAAATAATACAAAAATTGTGATCGAAATTAGAGTCATAATAAATTAGAGTTCAAAATTACTGTTGAGTGTATATGTACACGAGCATGCGCACTCGGATACATTCAACGGTCAGGTAGCGTGCAGCTGCTATGTTGTGTCCTGTTCTATCACACGGACCTCGGACGCTCTACTCTCTCTCTCGCACCTATCAAATAGCTATAATTCTGAGACTTTATAACTTGGCAATAATATTTTATGTACGATTTTTTGCGGGCAAGCCTATACGATTGGTTTTGCAATTAAATCATCTTACCTATGATATCAATTTCGATTGGTTAACAGATCGGTGTAGTTACCTATATTGACTTACCTGTTCACATCTGCTTGCCAGGTAGCCATGCACAGAAATAAATAGGCAAGCCTACCTAGGCATATTCTGAGTGTTAAAAACTATCAGTTGAGATGAAACTCATTCGGTTATCAAAAGAGTGAAGGTGATGAAAGAAAATTGATTAAAATTAATTCAATAAAATGAACACTTTTCGATAGGCAAGTTATCATAGGCATATTTGTTTATAAATTATATTTGATAAAAAATATGTGTCATCGAGTTATCAGATCGGTGAAGGTCGATCTCCCACGGCTCTTAGACTATATAGGGTTGCGTATTTTCAATAAGTTGCCAGAAATAATTAAAAATATTAAGAGCCTAACTGTGTTCAGGAAAACTCTCCAGGAGTTTTTAATATATAAGGGCTTTTACCATTTGTCTGAGTATTTTCATTAATCTGTTTGTCTTTTATATTACCCAGTGTCTACACCTATTATTACTTACTACTTATTACTTTTATGTGCGATTTTAATCCGTATATGTATATTTATATATCTGTTTGTTTATTCATATACCTTACTATTGCTATATTACAACAATGTAGGTAATCTTCAACAAAATAAATGATATCTATTAATCTAAGTATCCAAACAAGAAATAATCCGAATTTCGATAAAATGCCAGTTACGTCCATTAGCTTCAGCACGGCAGTATATGTCTATGGAAGTTAATTCGCCTGTCTAGCTCAACTCCTAGGTATCTCATGGAATATGATTTTTTTTTATGTTCTGGTTCCCACGAAAAGGGATATCCTGTAATGTTCAGAGAACATCGTGGGAACCAAGGGAAAGAAGGTAGGAGTTGGTGTTCTTCTTAAATTTCTGGAGGTTGTATGCCTCGGGGAACACCTCCCTAGGCAATGAGTTCCAAAGCCTCGCTGTTCGTTGGATGAACGAGTCTTTGGAAAGTGATGTTCTGCAGGTCTCCAAAGTGACCACGAAGGGGTGTGATGACTTGACGGGTTAGTCTCGAAGAGACTGCCAAAGCAGGAACGATTGTTGATATTTCAGAAGAGCATCGCCCATGAAAATATCTATAAAATAAAGACAAATCGCCAACTTTTCTACGGTGTTCCAGACAACTGAGCGAGTTTGTAAGCGAGGCATCATCGACGAGACGAATTGCCCTTTTTTGGACAGAATCCAATAGCCTCAGGATATGTTTAGGTGCCGCGCTCCAGATATGGGAACAGTATTCCAGGACAGGTCGGATCTGTGCCTTATAGATCATAAGCAGCTGAGTGGGGGTGAAATAGCTCTTGGCACGAAACAAAAAACCAAGTTTTTGGGATGCACTTTTGGCAATGGACCTCACGTGATTTTCCCAGGAAAGGTTATTGCTGATAGTAATACCAAGCATCGATGACTTCAGTGGTATGGTTACTCCTGACAAAGTTATGTTAGGCACAGTGAGATCGGCTTTTCTAGAGAAAAGACATGCTTGTGTTTTGTTTGCATTGAATTCTACCAAGTTATTAGATCCCCACTCGAGAATTGTTGCTAGGTCCATATTTATATTATTAACATTTCTTCCTCGTTCATTTCTGGTTTCACGGGCTGATATAGGGGCCCTGGAAGAGAAAGCGGTATGGAGGGTACTATCATCGGCAAAGCTGTGTACTGGACATGAAGTTGCTTTCAACAGGTCGTTGATGTGAAGTAGAAATAGTGTTGGTGCGAGAATAGATCCTTGCGGAACACCAGCATTTATGAGTAGAGTGTCAGATGAAACTCCATCGACCACTACATGGAGAGACCTGTTTGAGAGAAAACTAGCAAGCAGAGAACACAGCTGAGGGGGCAAGCCATAAGACGGAAGCTTGGCGAGGAGTCCCTGGTGCCAAACTCGATCGAACGCCTTGGAGATATCTAATGCCACAGCTAAAGTTTCTCCATGCTTTTCAATAGATAGCTGCCATATATGTGAGACGTAAGCGAGCAGGTCACCAGTTGATCTCTGATGGCGGAAGCCATATTGCCTATCGTTGACAATTCCTGAGTCTTCCAGATATTTCATGAGCTTGATGTTGATGGCTTTTTCCATAACCTTTGAAATAATAGATAGCAGTGCGATAGGTCTGTAGTTGCTAGGTAGGGCCTTTTTGCCTTTTTTAGGGACCGGCTGTACTCTTGCAATTTTCCAATTGGACGGAAATACCCCCAAATTGTAAGAGTGGTTGAACAACTTGCAAAGAACAGGTGTTAGTTCGGGGGCACATTTCTTGAGAACAATCGGCGGGATTCCGTCAGATCCACAGGCTTTGTTGGTGTTGAGACCCAGCAAAATCTTTCTGATAGTACGTTGGCGAAAGGTGATCTCGGGCATGTGACTGTCAATAGGTGTAATGTTCGGGGTTGTTTCCCCATGAATCCAGAGTGGAATTTCCAGCAAATAGGTGCGCAAAGATATTGGCTTTTTCCTGGGCAGTCGTTGCTAGTGTTCCATCTTCTTTGGTTAGAGGAGGAAATGAGCTGGAAGTGAAGTTTCTTCCCACAGCTTTGGCGAAAGACCAAAATGAATGGGATCCGTTAGGACATTCAGCAAGTTTTGATCTTATTTTGGCATTGTGGGCATCTTTTGAGCATTCTATTGTCTCTTTGCATATGCCTCTAGCCTCTAGCCCTGGTCTCAGGGCCCGGAGTTTTTAGCCATCGATGGTATGCTGCCTGTTTGGAAGCCACAGCTCTAGAGCAGTTTCTGTTAAACCAGGTCTTATCGGATGATGTTCTTCTTTCGGTATTCGGTATGTAGGTTTGCATCCCCAACTTGATGATTTCAGAAATTGTCTCAGCACATCGTGTTGGATCTACTGAAGAGAAACAAACTCTCTTCCATGGAAACGCTGAGAAAAACATACGAAGACCTTCCCAGTCGGCCGAATTGTAATGCCACATGAGACGGGGTGGTATTGTGCAGCTCGATGGTAAATGGAAAGAGCATGTTGTGGAGATGAGGGTGTGATCAGAGTTTCCAAGTGGGGCACAAACTTCTATTCTATACGGGTCAGGATTGGTGGTGAGGAAAAGATCTAGTGTATTGGCAGACTGGTTGTTGACATCAGGGATGCGGGTTGGTAGCTCGACCAGTTGTTCTAGACCATGAGTGATGGCGAAGGCCTTGGCTTGACGACCCGCATCATCTGTTTTGTTAGAGAATTTGAGCCAGGCAGCGTTATGTACATTAAAGTCTCCCATGATTATGGTTTCAGCTATTGGATGGTTCTCCTGAATGTAGTCCAGTTTGAGTGATAAAAACTCAGAGAGGTCGTTATATGAAGGTTCATTAGGTGATAGGTAAAGGCAGCAGAGGAACTTAGTCAGTTTGGTATCAGATAGCTTGAACCACATCACATCAAAGTCTTTCGGTTGCAAACTCTCTTCACGCTGGCATGAAAGGTTAGCCTTAGCGTAAAGGCAGACTCCACCTTTGAACCTGAATCGAGAATGGAGTTCGTAACCAGGACAAAGCATATGGACCTTGTTGGTGGACGAGTTTACTTGTGTTTCTGTTAGAGCCAGAATATCCGGTTTTTTCGTCTGTAGGTGATGGTGGACGTCACTGATGTTCTTGTTGAGTCCGCGGATGTTGCAAAAATTAATCTTTAATGTTGAGTCCCCTCGAGTACCTCTCGCCCGGAAATCCGAATGGAGAGGTATTTTGCGTCTACCCTGCTATTCTTTACTTTTAATTTCACGAAGATCTTCACATTTGTGAATGAATAACCTCAGTCTCTTGCGGATTTATGATCCAGATGAATCTGGAGTCATTTTTCTGTCACTAGCACTAGCAAACGAGGGATCGCATATGGCGGTGTCATCCGCATATACAGCCGTGCTCGTACGAGCACGTATATAGCCGGGCTCCAACGACGCGTGGAGAGGCACTCCTCGCGCCAAACTTGCCAGTTCACGCGCCGTCGAATAGGGCAGATTTGTAAATGAACACGGTTCAAAGGAGCTCGGACGTGTCCACGTCTGAAACCGCGATCCTACATGCCGTGGGAACGGCCCGACACATTTCGTTGCCCCAACCTTGACACTCAACCCTCAATCCAGGATTGCCACTCCACGCGCCGTTGGATCCCGGCTTATGAAGAGTACAAGAGCGGTGACATAGAGGACCCCTAAGAGACACCTGCACCAACTGGATACCCTGCCGAACTCGCCTTATTGACTCTTACACTAACAGTCCTAGACTGTGTCGATAGTTTTTTTGCATGTCCTGGACCGCAACTGTGTTATCGTTGATAACTCGGACACTTATACGTCGTTGAGTGACCCGCTCCGACCTCGAATTGCTCAGGCTGGATGAGTTGCTTTATTGATATTTGTTTCGAATTAGCCCTTTCAGTGAACTGCATATTTTAAGTTGAGAATAACCGCTGATGGATTGATTTCCTGACATTCAACAATTTGGGGGAGAATTAAACGGGGCTGTGGTTTCCTTTCCTTTGTCGATTGACAAGAATGGTCAGCGATATTTACATCAGGTCCCACACAGACGTTTTTGTAAAGCACTCACAAGATTTTTCCGGGGCGAATACTTAGAGGTGAGCGTCAACAGTAGAATGTTACCTTGTCACGCTTTCTGGCAATGACAAATGGGGGAGGGTATACTCGGACAAACACCATAGTAATAGTCATAATAAAGAAATCATTTGCCTGGAATTGATGTATTCTTATGCCCAATCAGAACCAACTGCAATCATGTAAGGATTCAGACCCCGAAGTATTAGTAAGTAGTAGAGCAGCCTGTAATTTACCACTTATTCTAAATGCCGTCGAACTATTTATTATTCAGAGTAAGTTTTAAAATTAGTAGTAATGAACAGTTTTGTTCAAAGGCACTTCCAGGGATGGAAAACAGGAGTATTTTTCTAATAATGGTTTTTGTATTGGATTAGAAAATTAGCCTCCAGCTATATGCTGCTCATCAATAAATTTTTACTTTACTACTGTTGAAGAAATAACACTCCTGTCTAATAAAAATGCCAAAGTAAGTTAACATTAGAAAATTTATTACATTATCATGTGCGATTTCTAATTTTTACGGTTAACAATGTAGACGGAATAATGCAACTCCATGGTTTACATTAACAACATCTAACGAACAAATAAAACTTGGGTCATTCGTATCTGTTATATTTACACTTATGAAAACAAAATCACAATAATGAATGTTGATGATGATTTAGGATTCCTCGGCTTTTTCACGGTAAAGATAAGTTGTCCAATATATAACATTGAACAACGCAAACACGAGTGGAAATGTTATTCTGGAAATCACGTCAATACGTTTTGATCTTGTGGGAAACTTCGATAGCCAGGTTTTACAGCAATTGGGGCGAGCAGATTGCATATGGATTTCACACTGACGTACTTTTTCTAAGCTCATGGGATCACCAGGATGTCTAACCAGTGGTTTCTGAAACAAAAAAATATTACCATCCATGTAGCATTTCTTTCAATATTGAATTGATGTGACAGTAAACATTAAATTCTGGGAAAAAGCGATTCATAAATATGTGAGTGTATTATATAGTCCATCCAATATCAATTGCAGAAGCTGTTTCTATAGGGAGCAAATAAAAACTCACTTCGCGAACACGAGCGTATATGCGAAGAAACGGAACGAAAAATAATCTGTACTACTCGTAAACATTCTCCGTCGGCGAACGGTAGATGAAAAGAAGATCAAAAGAGCCGATAGTCAACGTGGGTTTGAGTGAACGCAAATCACCAGTTTCAAGAGTGAGTAAATGAAAGCCAGTAGCGTCTCTGGTCTGGGATTGAAATAGGTTTTAAAATATTTTATAGTTTTGTCGTGTTTTGTTGGAACAGATGGCTTTTTTCGACCATAGGAAAATGAAATTATGATGATCCGATTGTCTATTGATACAGACTTCCTCGCTTATGGCATCTCCGGCACTGCTGCTCAAAGGATTCCGCCGCAAGACTTTTTTATGCTTCTGCAATTGATATTGGGAAAACTATACCTATGTCTTCAATAGCTCAGTTGGTTAGATCATCCGACTAGAGATTTAGAGGTCGTGAGTTCGAATCCCGCTTGAAGATGTTTTTTTCTTTTTAATTTAATTCAATCATTTGTCTGATATGCCACAATTTTTCCATTCATGTATTTTTCATAGACGCAATTTTCCTCTTTATATTATATATTTGTCAAAATTTTATCAGTGGTTGGAGATCACCTTCCTGAACCTCGATTGAAACTGTCACGTCGATGGTGATGTAAGTGTGGAAGGTTAATTGGTCTTGATGGCCACTGATAAGTACTCGAGATCTTTTCTACCTTCCTTTACATTATGGAAAAAAGCGATTCACAAATATGCGGGCGTACCCATGTCTTCAATAGCTCAGTTGATTAGAGCATCTGACTATAGATTCAGAGGTCGTGGGTTCGAATCTCGCTCAAGGATGTTTTTTTTCTTCAATTTAATAATAATATGCCACAATTTTCCCTTTCATGTATTTTTCACAGACGCAATTTTCCACTTTATATTATATATTTGGCAAAATCTTATCAGTGGTTGGAGATCACCCTCCTGAACCTCGATTGAAACTGTCACGTCGATGGTGATGTAAGTGTGGAAGGTTAATTGGTCTTGATAGCCACTGATAAGTACTCGAGATCTTTTCTACCTTCCTAACAGTAACATTAAAATATGGGAAAAAGCGATTCACAAATATGCGGGCATACCTATGTCTTCAATAGCTCAGTTGGTTAGAGCATCTGACTGGAGATTTAGAGGTTGTGGGTTCGAATCCCGCTCAAGGATGTTTTTTTCTTTAATTCAATTTAATAATTTATCTGATATGCCACAATTTTCCCTTTCATGTATTTTCACAGACGCAATTTTCCACTTTATATTATATATTTGGCAAAATCTTATCAGTGGTTGGAGATCACCTTCCTGAACCTCGATTGAAACTGTCACGTCGATGGTGATGTAAGTGTGGAAGGTTAATTGGTCTTGATAGCCACTGATAAGTACTCGAGATCTTTTCTACCTTCCTAACAGTAACATTAAATTATAGGAAAAAGCGATTTACAAATATGCGAGCGTACCTATGCCTTCAATAGCTCAGTTGGTTAGAGCATCTGACTAGAGATTTAGAGGTCGTGGGTTCGAATCCCGCTTGAGTATTTTTTTTTTCTTCAATTTAATTTAATAATTTGTCTGATATGCCACAATTTTTCCTTTCATGTATTTTTCACAGAAGCAAATTTCCACTATATATATATATATATAGTATGTATATATATATATATAGTATATATATATATATATATATATATATATATATATATATATATATATATATAGCCTGGTGAGGCATTTTTTAAAAGGGTGAGGAACTGAGTGATTTTACAAAAAAATACCTCTATTGAAATTTAGTAAAAACAGAGATATCAATAATTGAAAATTCTGGGAAATTCGAGTACAATCCTGGCAATTTGCCTTTTGTTCCATTGTTTGGAGGGGAAATCGCAAATCGCAGTGATGAATGAGCATGATCGATAGCTTCAGTGTACGCTGTCAAGCGGGAGACTTATTTTCGTATAGAAATTTAGAACACTCATTTTCCACGCACATGTGCCCATTTCTGTTCCATAAAAATATTATACTTGGATTGCTGAATAACTGAAATATTTATTGAGCTTCCAGCGTCTTTTGTTACCTAAAAAAGAATAATCTTAAGAAGAATGAAGTAGGGACAATGTACGCTCTACAAAATCGCAAATAAGTCGAGTTCATTTTGGAATAAAAAATCCAGTGACAACTATCAGTGTATGTTATGAAGTCAAGCAGATAATCCCAGTAAAAAAAACGTGAATCAGTTACAAACAAATTTTAAAAGTAGACATTTGTTTAAGAAGTCATAAATCCACAATAAATCTTCATTAACAGTTTCCATTGTATTTGTTTGCTATATTCCTTAGGAGTGCTATAAAACTTTCATCAAGCACGAAGAGCACATATAGACTATTTGAAAACCACAAAGATTTATCGTGGTTTTACATATGACCACTAGAAAACCCTAATGAGAACAAATATACTAGAATGCAAATATAACAATATTTTTCTTCAATTTTGGACAAGTTTTTCTATAACTGATCCGCTTGTTGCGTTCAGAAGGTATATGAGTGTGATTAATTTTTCCATTATGAAAAAATGAAATTAAAACACTGTGTCATAGTTTGAAGACAAATGATTAATACATATCTCACAACATTTATAATTCTACCCGATGATTGCCATTGGATGTTGCTTTGGCATACTTTCAATGATATTCGATATTCCAATTTATTACAAACGCATTTTTATGTTCTGATGCTGTTTTCTGAATAATTTTTTTTCCAACAGCAAATGATTTCTGGGCAGTATATTAAGGAATAGATTAATAATTCAGTTTTTGAAAATCGAGTGCCTACTATTTAGAAATATCTTGTTATTGTATTTAATTTATTGGCAAATCTCTAGTTTCCAAAATGTTTGTTCTCGCTTTTGTTTTTTTTTTCTAAGCGCTTAAGAATCCTTATGTAAGAATACAATTTGATGGTGTTATAATTTTCAGACCTCTCTGCCGTTTCACCTCTTACGATATACATACAAATCAAGGTTCAGATCGCCAAAGAACGAGTTTTTTAGTACATATATGTCTATACATAGTTTTCTTACCATCGCAAAAGTAGCATTTCCATCTGTATCAATCAAATCTGACGTTGCATCTAACGAGGCAGCATGTTCCAGTTCGCATTGTCTTTGTTTCTTCACTTTTTCCCTGTGCATGTCCGATCTCGATGCATAGTTGACAAGAGCAAACTCCAGCAGTGCCCCGAAGACAAATGTCAAACAAACCCCTGTCCAGACGTCAATCGCTTTGGTGTACGATACTGGTGGCAGAGAAGCATTGATACCGGATGTTTGAGTCGCCATGGTGAGTAGTGTTGTGACACCTGTGGAAATTGACACCATAACAGATTGAAAATAATAGTAGGTAGTTTTTATTTAGCACTGCAACTACCAAGACACACGTCAGGAGGAAGAGAGGATTGACGTCCAAAACGCCCATCGATTTAAGGCAGATTGTGAGACACCCATTTGAGCTAGTGCGTGATATATTTCATGAACTGTGTCGCAAATATAACTTTTGCAACAGTGTTTTCCTCCATGGAACGATTTGCCCGAGCATGTAGTTTGTTCACCATCTATTAACAATTTCAAAAACGCCTTGGACCGATGGGTTTTGTTGTTTTCATATTAGTGAATATGTTATATTTTTTTTGTCCAGATTGTTTGGATTCTCAATAACTATGACATGCTCAATTGTTTTGCCGCCTGACAGCAAATTTAATATTAATAATACAGGGTGTTTCTTAATAACATCCTAATATTCGAGGAAGTTATTCTTGGGACCATTTTGAGAAAAAAACTTCATATGAGCATATGTCCTAAAGGTCTTAACTTTTGAACTACAAGGTGCTGAAGATCTAACAAAAAAAATAATTTTTTCCATGATATCTTTGGTATGACCCTAGATATTTTTATGAAACGTATGCATCAAAAGACATTTTATGCTGTACAACATAATTTTTTATTCTTCCCAGTGGCGTTCTGCGGAATTTGCACTGAATCATTTTAAAGAGAAAAGTGATACGCCACTGCTTTTTCTTGAGGTAAAATTTATTTTTGAAATCCTCATTTCTCACTGAGCAAATCTGGCTGATTGATTTTTTTCCGTTTGACTTACGGTTTTCGCATAAAAAAATATAATTAATTCATTCGCATCTCGTTAGACCGCTTACGAGAAAAAACCAATTCATGTAACTTTAAACGAAATTGTATTCCAGAGAATAATTTGTAAACGGTGCAATTATAATATTAAATTTTGGAATGCTGACACAAAAAATGATTATTGAGCCAAAAACTGATTATTGTGATAGTTTTGGATGACGTTTCTGGAAAAATTGGCTTCATCGGTGAATAACAATTTCAGTATCAACTAATGGATTTTCATACACTTTTTGAAGAAACCATTGGCAAAAGTTCATCCGTAATGGAAAGTCACGAGGGAGTAGCGCCTGAACTCGTTGGATATGGTGGGGATATAATAAAAAGTCATGGATAATTTTCCGAACAAGAATATGTGAGATATTCAAATTGTTCCCAATATTTCGTGTACTTAATCGGGGATCTTCCTCAATTGAATTCAAAACCGCTAACTCAATTTCTGGTGTTGTACTCCATTTAGATGATTGTCTGGTTCAAAACTTTCCTCTTCGCCAACCTTCTATGAATTGATTTGTTGAAAATATGAACAGGATGTTCATAAAATCAGATGTGGAAGTAGTTGTTTTCTATTAGACATTCACAAACAATAACTTCATTTATATCGTGGATTTTTCAATTCACAGAAAAATCTTTCTATCAATATTCAATTGAGAATGTTTCCCTTTTCTTCTATGAATGTTTCAAAATGTTCGTGCAACCGGGATAATTCTATTTGGAAAGCGGTCTTCTGGGCCAGTCGATATAGACAATCAATTAACATTAATTCCAAAAGTTTTCAAACTTCAATGGTATGTTAATGCATTGATGAAAACAATTTTGCAGAAGTCTGTGATGAACGGAACATTGTTTTAATTGCCAAACACGTTTTCATGCTTTATTATTGCACTGAAAATTGCAAAAGTTCTGCAAACTAGTCATATCTATAGTAATGGTGTTTCACAACATGCATTGAGCTTACAACCTTGTAAAAGTTACGGAACCTTGGTTTTTGTCATTTGTCTAAGTTTTTCATTGTAATTTAATTAGAAAAATTACAAAAGTTCTGCTAATTGGATAAGTGAAAGGAAAAAAGTTTAAAATATTCACGTATATTTGCAACCATTTCTGAAAAACGCATTATTTGTTTATCAAACTTTTTTATCGACGCTCCCATTTTCAATACATTGAAATAATTACAAAAGTTTTTTATTGTGGTTGCAAATGAAGGAAATATTGGTCTCAGTGGATATATAACTTTGCAACCTCATACAAAAAACGGAACCTATTAATCCACCAATATATTTTTTTTGCACTTTTACAACTTCTGAAATAATTGCAAAAGTTCTGCAAATTGCAATCAAAATTACGACTGATATTTTACGTGACGCAAAAGATTTTCAACCGTCATTGTTCAACGGAATATTTTTTTTGTGTAATTGATTCGTTTTTTTTATAATTTGGCCATAAATTGCAAACATTGTGCAAATAGGTTTAATATATATATATATTAGACCGACATATGCCTACAGTGGTCCAGTTAAATACTTGATTATCCATCGCGTATATCTGTTATATTTTGTACTGGTTGATTGAAATTGCATCCGAAGGATAATACGGTTACGTAGGTACCCATTAAAAAATTTTAAACTAATTATTAATCTCTGAAGCAATCGCTGTTTTCGACTAATCAGCGACATACATTTAATCTAATATTTTCGAATGCAACAATCGCAAGAGTACTAAATTCTGCTTAACACGTTGACTGCCCACGATATAAGGTAAATGACTCACCAGTACCCACCCCTAAATTTTAATTTGATAGTGCCATTTGATAGAAATATATCATAGTGGTATTTTTTCTTCCATGTATATTGCATTTTTTTGCAAAAAAACAAAGAGCCGCATATGCTGCGGCACGGGCACTCAACAACAAATTTCAGTGCTCAGTGCCCAGTGACGCAGCCCTGTCGGCTTACTAAAATATATCGCTTAATTTATTTAATAAGAACGAAAATAATAGAGAACATTCTGAATAACATAACTCAATTCTGAAAAACATAAACAAACATAAAACAAATCTAATGAACCTACGTTTGAGCGACATACATAGACTCAGCAAATGGGTGACAAATTATAAAAGAAAAGTAAAGCACGACATAATACTACTAAGTATATTAATATATATATATATATATATATATATATAATATATATTATATATTTATATATAGAAATAAAATAACATAAAATGAAAAATAACATTCTAAATAATGGAAGTAAAGTCAATCCTAAAAAATTACAAATACAAACCCTTCATCTACATAAACCTAGCATTTCGTGACATACAAACACAGATAAAAATCATATTGCAAAGAATAAATGGCGCATGATATAATTGTGTTTATAAAAAAGAAACGTGAAACCTGGAAATATAAACATGTAAAATTAATGCAAATTCTCGTGAAATTGTTCAAAACACAATTCAAGACAGAGTCCTGGTTTTTCTGGACATTTAGGACAGTAGTATTGTGAGTCTTTTCTTATACCTCTTTGTGAGCACCACCGACATCGTTTTCGAAGCTTTCTTCCACTTTCTGCTACCTCACATTTAGAAGGATAATGATGAGCTTCTCTTATTACATGGACATTTTCTGCCGATTCCGGCAAAAACACATCGATGATAGTTTGACGAAAATCTAAGTATGACATTTTCTGTACGGAATGTTTATTGTATAGCATAAATGAATTATATAGCATCATTTCAATTATATGAATTCGACTTTTTTTATACCATCTGATGGTCTTTCTATGCGATGGATAATATGCCATCATTTGGTCTTGCAAGTCAATTCCAGACATATATTTATTGTATTCTGCGATGGGCAGTGGCTTTTCTTTCATTCGTCCTGACCTAGAAGTACTTCCTGAAGAACATTTTCATGTTCTGTTGAAATGTAAAGACCTCTCTTTTATCCTTCCATTTCCTACCAAATTGCTCTGTAACGTTGAACTGACTCACCAGACTTTAATTTGGCTGTTGTCACCTCACTAGGACTGCCTTTTCTTCCATTCCTCAAAGTTCCAGTGCAATAGGTATTTCTTTCTAGAAGCTGATTAGCAAGATCTACTGAATTATAGGAATTGTCCATATACAGACTGTATCCTTGATCCAAGTAGTTGTTTGCAAGATGGAGAACAATTTTGGTAGCATGCCCTTTACCGCCCATATCGTCTGCTGCCCCTGTGTATATTTGAATTTTCATTATTGTACCAGTACTCTCGGTGAGTGAGTAGAATTTTATGCCATATTTGTGCTTTTGTTTTGATATATTGGCGAAACATAAGTCTGCCTCGACATAGAAGCATAGATTCGTCGATACTCAGTTTCTTCTGTGGACTGTAAAGTAGTGAACATCTTATTGTTAAAAAAATCCACTAAGGTGCGTACTTTAGAAAGTCTGTCAGATGATCTCGGTTCTCCTTCTTGAGGATTTGGAGAAAATGCAGGCAACGCATTATAAGTAAAATCTATTTCTGCTCATAAAACTTCCAAATGGCAAATTATATAAACGATGTTTTCTCCAATAATCTCTGAGTCTTGGTAACTGTATAATCCCCATATGGAGAACAAGGCCTAAAAATACTGTCATTTCTTGTCTATCCACTGGTTTCCAGCGGCTTATTCGTGACTGTGGCCTGGGATTTGGATCATTCAATAATACCAATTTGGCATAGGCATTTGTCTCATTCACTAACAAATCAAAAAATTCGTCATCTGCTAATAATGTGAAAAAATCTATGGGCCGACCCTCCCCAGGTATGTCAACTTTCAGCCCTTGTTGACCACTAGAAGGAATTTTTCTCATGTCAGCAGGGCTTTCTACCAAGTAATGTCTGCTTCGGGTTTTAATCCTTAATTTTTTCACGCCAGATGTCCCTGGAATGGCATTATCTTCCATTATTGCACACGATATTACTGTAAAACTTAACGCGTGGCCAAGTAAAAAAAAATATCTTCTTGAAGTCGTTCCGACGTGCCCCTAACACATAAACAACTCAACTGGAGTGCTCCCTGAATAATTCATCGTTTTAATAGAGTATATCAATGACGTCACCTATGCGGTGCGGGCACTGCTATTGGAATGCGCACGCCGACAATCTGTCGGCACGGGCATTGAACGTGTTAAAGACTATTGAAAGACATAAAATTTTCATTAAACAGAAACGTCGCTGAAAAATAAAAATTTGTGACATCGACATTACATCTCAAATTTAATTTTTGCAGGTATGTATTTCTTGAATTGAATAAAATTATAATTTACCTCTCCACTCGACTTTCTTACTCCAATTGTGGTTTCGCATGAAAAATTCTATGGAATCCGAATGGGGGACTGAAATGTAATCGACAAGTAAAAATCATTTTCTTGATTTATAAATTTTTTTAAAATAAAGAGGGAAAAGACAATTTTATTTCAGTTGTAACTCCAGGACTATTAGATGAATGTGCATTGTTTTTGGTTAGTTATACAGTTGTCTGTCATAAAAATACAATTGACCGTCTTTTTGTTATTCTGGTAATAAATCATGTTACTAAACTGCTGTGCATTAATTAATCTGTAAACAAAATACTGTGATGTAACACAGTTGTAGGTTATTCGTACTAATATACAACTGTACGAGTGTTTTTTGAATCTCAATATTTCCTCCATTTTTTAATGAATAAATAAAATTATGAAAACGTGTCGAGAGATTGATTTGTTGAAAATATAAGCAGGATGTTCATAAAATCAGATTAGCCGGGGAAGTAGTTGTTTTCTGTTAGACATTCACAAAAAATAACTTCATTTTAATCGTGGATTTTTCAATTCACAGAAAAATATTTCTATCAATATTCAATCGAGAATGTTTCCCTTTTCAACATGAATACCCCACAAGAGGTTATCTTGACGATGGAAGATAGTGACTAAAGTTTATCTTTCAGTCGCAGATTATTCCACATCTGATTTTATGAACATCCTGTTTAAATTTTCAACAAATCAATCTATCATACCCCATGACAGGTTTCAATGTCAGAAAACACTAATTTCAAAGTGTCTCTCCAAAAGAAATGATTCTAACTTTTTCCATCTTTGCAGAGTGGGATTGCTTCTTGAAAATGTGTTTCCGATTTCTTCCGGCCTTTCTGATGATCGTGGAAGCGTTAAATAGATTTTTGTCGACAAAAATGTATTGAAGACCTAGTGAATGCGATGTCTCTCCTGCGGCAATGCTACGAATGATTTCTGGTGAGTACTCTCTTTTGGAAAACATTCTTCTTTGCCTCATTCATCTTTATGAGTTCTCAATTAAGACTGGAATAGAAAATCAAATAACTATCTGAATGAAAATGCAAATTTTCAATCAGATTTTTTCTTTTGAGTTAGGGTTTTTTCAGAATATCTATCAGATGTAATTCAATATCCAGCGTGGCTTTAGCCGGGAAAGTAGTTGTTTTCTGTTAGACATTCACAAAAAATAACTTCATTTTAATCGTGGATTTTTCAATTCACAGAAAAATCTTTCTATCAATATTCAATTGAGAATGTTTCACTTCTCAACGTGTCGAGAAATTCTCGATACTCCATCAAACGTACTCACAGTATTTTTTTAATCAAATTCCTAATTGTAATATGATGTTTTGGATTCATATCGAAAACGTTAGCTTTCAACATTGAATGATTTCACCTACCGTTGACGAGCTTCTTCTTGGTCGATAGTTAACTTTGTAACACAATGAATGTCATTTATTAGGTATATGAAAATCTTTATTATTCAGATAACACAGGTGTTGCAAAAATTATTTTTTTTTTGATTCCTAATGTACCGCATTGTAACATAGTTTGCAAATTATTATACTGATACCAATTGGTAAAATGAGTTGTCTATCCGATTCGCAAAACTTTTGCTTTTTTGGTAGAGTACAAATGGGAAAATATTTTTCTTTTGATTTTACTCTCATTTCCGTGTTGTAGACGAGGTTGCAAATTAATGAAAACCTTGTACGTCAGGTCATCTCCACTTGCAACCATTATTGGAAACTTTTGTAATAATTCCGATACTTATTTCAATAAAAAATATCATTTTATTGAGAAAATATGTTTTCCGTTTGACGCAAGAGATTGCAAATCAAAACTCTTGTCAAGAACATTATTTCAGTTATTTTTTCGAGTTTGCAGAAATTTTGGAATTTTCATCGAAAAATTAGGACTAACAACATTTTTTCTTCGATAAAACAGCCATTTATATTTTGTTTGAGTGGTTGCAAATTTATCAGAGGATGTAAATTACTATTTATCAAAACTTCGAAAGTTTGCAGATCTTTTGCAAACTTTTCCGCGCTAATAATGTGAAAATTCATTAAATCCTGATTTTCAATATCTTCCGTTCAGAGAAAAGGGTTGCAAAATCAGACTATATATCATTTGGAAGTCCTCTTCACCCTACTGAAGTTTTGAAACTTTTGTAATTATTTTATTAAATTTTAGGAAAATCATGTCTATCTCTACTGGACTATTCATACAACCGCCTGGCTTCCAGTGCATTACCATCAGCAAGCCTATACATGTAATGCATATCTGCAAACTCAGAATTCGTAAAATGTAGAATTCGTAATATGTACCATGTTTTTTTTAATAATATTGTTAATTTTGATGACTTAAATACGTGACAACTAGACAGGGCCGGATTAAAAGGTGTGGAGCCCTGGGGCAACAAAGAAGTGGAAGCCCCTAATTATTTTTCAAACATTTTTTTTAAATTTATTTATTGCGGAACAAATCGAATTATTTCGACATGAGCATATGTAGGTATAATAAAATACAAGAAATAAATTAAATTACAGCGTAAACAAAGAGATTCTTGCGAGCTTTTTTCGACGAAAAATCATTGATGATTTCGGTCAAATCCAGCATCCGGAGAAAATCATTCTCAATGCTAAGAAGCGATAACTTTGATAGGCGGCTTTGTCTCATCGTAATTCGCCTATTTTTTCATTTTAGAAAATGAGCGCTTTCCAGTGCAATTTGACATCATCACATTCTCAGTTGTAATATCACAAGAGAGTGAAAATAATTCGACAGATTTTCGAAAACTTGTTGCCAGGCAATAGACAAGAGAGACCAACTGGCTCGAGTGGCTATTGCCAACAAGTTTGAGAAAGAAATCTAGATAATTATTTTCTACTATATCGAACTTTCTTGTGGTATTCTTTAGATTATTTTTTGATGTTACGATCATAAACACATTTCCTTGCAAAATTATATAATGTACTAAACCGGTTTTGATTCATTTCACACTTTTCATGCGAATTGATGACAGACGTCAAATTAAAAATATAGGTTGTCAGACAATAACAACAAAATACCTCAAATTATTCCTGCGACAATTTTCTAGGTAGAATATTCCCACTATTGATTGGCCAAAACGTATATGAATTATTTGAATTGAACGTTTCCATTGGTTTCTAGCAATGTCAAAAAATAATCACTGTAATTTCAATGTTTGAGAATGTAGCTCTGAAATTTTGGTTTTCGGCCTTTTCAGAAGGATTTATATTTGTTGCGGAATGTCATCTTTCTCTTAGACTCACACTTTCAGATTTCGGGGATTTCTCTGTTACAAGCGCGCCACTCAGCGGGCACTTGTCAACGCCAATAAATAGGAAAAAACAGGTATAGACAGTCAAAGTGTTTGTAGAATCGGCAGAAAATTTGAACTTTTGTTCTATTATGGAATGCACACAGGGCTCTTATAAATAATTTGATGCAATCATATTCATAAATTGAAATATTATTTTCTTTTGCTTATGATTATTGAATTTCATTGTGTATCTAGATCGCTTGTGTCATTCGAAGAATACACCGACAGAAAATCCTTCATTTAATAAAACAAAGGTATATTTTTTTCAATTCAATTGTTCTTGTTTTTACAGCTAATTTCGATACGACATAATATTTTGTATAATAGTATGTTTTACTTGGTGATTGTTTCTCGCATATACACATGATTCATCAGATCGAAGATTAATATGAACCATGGATTTTGACAAGAATTGAAAAACATGTTTTTGAATGTTTAAAACGAAAAATGAGAGGAAAAAGTGGGAGAACTGCTCCTTCGTTGTCAGATTTTTTATATATAATTTTGCATATCCTTCGGTATTTGTTAGGAAATTTTACCTAAAAATTTATATTGTGGAGGCCCCGGGACTGCAGCCCCGTTTGCCCCTCTCTTAATCCGGCTCTGCAACTAGACTTGGTAGACAACTGTCAAAACTATTTATGTTTACAAAACAAAATGTGCTTCTCACCCAGTCGCGGATCCAGCCCTCAAAAAAGGTTGTGGGCACGGCCACCCAAAATTCGGCCAAGTGCGAGTCGGACTACGGATTTGCTCAAGTTCGCTCGATTCAAGTTTGGTTATGTTTACAAACAGTACGAACTACTATACGTGGTTTATTTATCATTGGTCGCATCGACTGAGCGACTAGCATGAAACATGAGAGAGAGAGAGAGAGAGAGAGAGAGAGAGAGAGAGAATATACTTTATTATCATAAGAAACCAAATTCTTGTTGACAAAGTTTGCTTATATCTAAAAGTGTTTTAAGATATGTTTAGTACATACTGGTCAATGATGAATATAAAGTAATAAGATAATATATGTCAGTTTCCTACTAGTTAATATGTAAAAACAGCATATACAATATAAAATAGACAGCAAATACAATATAAAATAGACAGCGAATACAATATAATTACACAAACAAACAGACATTGTATAGACTAGCCGATAACAAATAAATAGGATATTGTAAAGTGTTAGAATGTGTCCGAATAAAATTCCTGTAAATTATAGTAAGGTTTATTTAACAGCAAGTTTTTTACGGACTTTTTAAAAATGTTCAAATTGGCTGTGTTTTTGATATAGGTAGGTAGATGATTGTACATCTTGCAGCCATTGTAAATAATATAATTTTTTATCAGTGATGATTTAGGAAGTGGCAGACTTACGTTTATAGCTTGTCGAGTGACATAATGTGAAGGAAGTTTGTTAAACGTGTTCAGATGTTTCCTAATCAAATAAACGGTTTCCAATATAAAGATTGCTATTACCGTAAGTATGAAAATGTACCAATGTGCTCGCTCACAATGTGTGTATGTGTGTGTGTGCTGCGTTCCGAATCGCACACGGTTCATTGTTTTTATTTTTTAATCAGGGTTTTAGGGTTGTGGGCATTTCCACCGTGCCCACATGGGTGGATCCCCGCATGTTCTTACCTACTGATATGTTTTCAATCCTTGATAACACCCAATTTCATTTCAATGCGCAAATGAATGTATTTTTTTTTTGTGCGAGAACCGTATGTCAAACGAAAAAAAAATTGCTCAGAAAGGAATGATAATTCCAAAACTGATTTTTATTTCGAAAAAAAGCAGTGGGGCGTATCACTTTTCTCTTTAAAATGATTCAGTGCAAATCCCACACGAATGCCATTGACAGGAATACAAAATTTTTGTACAGCAGAAAATGCTTTTTGATGCATAGAACATGCGTACCGTTCCACGAAAATATCTAGGGTCATACCAAAGTTATCATGAAAAAATAATTTTTTCTTAAAACTAGCACCCTGTAGTCCGAAAGTTAAGACCTCAGGACATATGTTCATATGAAGTGGATTATCTGATCTGGTGGTACTTATTAGTGCCCATTTAGCATGAACATATCATGAAAAATATCATTACAAAAAATAATTGAAATCTCCTAATAGGTATGTGAAACTCACCTAGTGAAACACGAGCTGGTACAGCTCCTTGGTCCAGCCAAAAAGATACCCAAGATACTATGACAAGCATACAGCAAGGTATGTAGATTTGTATTAGGTAGTAACTGAATTCTCGTTTGAACAGTAAGTCCACTTTCAAGCAACTGTATTCACCTGAAAATAAAAAAATCAAATCCCACGTCCGTTCCATTATCATCAAACTTTACCTGTATTCGTTTTACTGTTGCAGTAGTCAGTCAAAAACTTTTCTAAAGTAAACCTGGGTAGGTGTAAATTCTTGACTACCTGTACAGGATCTCCCTCCTTCCACATGAATACCAGATCGTCGGTTGTCCATCCATCTGTAATTTCATGTTCATTATAAAATGATTACGCTAGGCCCCTCCTTTCCGGTGTTCAGTATTTGGAAACGCCCATACAAATGACCCCTATCGACCTCATGCGAAATGTTTCCCACCAATTAGACTGAATGTTTGCTGTCATGGAATTAATTTTGATCAAAAGTTACCAATTTATTTATTTATGTATCTCTTATCAATACAAACCTAGCGGTTCAGTTACATGGATATAGTTATTTAATCAACTAGTGTATTGATAGATCATTAATTGCCATTTTAATATACGAGTTGATTACAAAAAAATTCCGTCGACAGGAAATTTTTGATATCCATTTGCTTCAACTAGGAGTAAACTTACAATCTTTGGATTTAAAAAAAATACATAAATTTGACAGCGCGAAGGTAATATGATTTGACATTTGAATAGTATTTAAATTCGTGTATGTTTAGTTGCCTTAACCACAATGATGCATTAGTAGAGAAATCGACCATTAATAGGTTATTAATGGTCGATTTCAGTGTATGCTTGGCTACATATATCACAATTATGCATTAATTGAACGTTAATACGGGTCATTAACGATCGATTTCGTGTAGATTAAACAGACTCGTTAATACGAGGTCACTTGAAAAAGTATATAAACAATATAAAGTACTAATTAAATTACATAGATTGACTTATATTGAGGCAAAAATCGCACATTACATCATACCTGCTGCAATCATGAATACATACAGTAATTCTATTACAATGAAGAGTTCAAGAGGTATTCAGAAATAATCCTTCTGAAATGTAGGTCTGGATAGTGTCCAGTCCAGATCAATAAACAGATTCAATTCATTTGCCAGTTTCAACATGGCTTCTAGCGAGGTTCTAATAGTTGGAAATGCAATATTGAACATTTGAATATTTATTTCTTTTGTTAAATCCACTCTCCTCGAGGCATGGATTTGTTTATTACATATAACCTCATCAATGTGAGGTTTTACGAATGGTATAAAAAACACGATTTTCTCTGGATATCGATTATCCGAAGTAAAATGTTTTGTTGGCATTGTAGTTCTAAAAAAAAATATTTTTTCTACAACCCCTTACGAAAACACGTCATTTTGTAATAGAATACCTTCAGCGAAAATTTCCGTCGCAAGTGAGAGAAATTCTCATAACGTTAACTTTCGTTTCTAGTGACGAAAGTTACATTTTTATTTTCAATCATTTCTTCCCCTCGTATATAATGTTTTGATGACTTCAAATTATTAATAAACAACGACAGGAATCATTTCTATAATTAGTATGCATTTTTTCAACTTTTGTTTAATTAAAAAGTAAAATAGAATCGTAAAAATACCGTTAGATTTAAAAACAATTTATATCTAGTTGCCTGGTTTCATTAGTTTGACGTTAGTTTTTTATGCTTGATCCCCAAAAATATACTGGGCATTGTTTGCGTAGAATTAGTGGATGCAGGAGGTGATTTACTTCAATTAAAAAAGCATGGATGCTGGAAATCTAGTGACGGTGCGGAGGGATATGTTGATCAATCAGTTAGCAGCAAAAATCAAATACAAACCCAAATTTTACAATCCATACAAAATACAACGATATCCGATTACGTCGCATCTTCATCTGGAGTGACATCAGTTAACAACATAACAGATGTGGCATCGTCTACCTCAATACATAAAAATGTTGATTTGAATAATTGCTCGAATGTAACAATTAACCAATATTTAAATCATAAGTAATGTTTAAAGAAATTCTGTTATGTTTAATTTAAAATAAAATATTTGTTCATCATTTTTTTAGCATATTATTATGATATAAACAGGGTTTTAGAAAAAGTATAGTGTTTCAGTCGTCGAAAACATTTTTTGAAGCTCGTGAACATTACCAGCCTCGGCTGGTAAACTGTTATCTCGCTTCAAAAAATGTTACTTTCGTCACTCGTAAAACAATATACTATTTTGTATTAACTTAATTATTTTAAATAATTCAACTGTATCACTTGAATAACACTATCTTAAATGGAAGGTTTGATGTTTGTCCCCACCACAAGTGCTGCCTCTCGTGACAAATTTGCCACACTATTCTCAGGAAAAAGGCTCATTATAACGTAGCGAGAAACTGCAGATTAATACATAAAAATGTGTTTTGCGGACTCTATTATTTAATAACTCAAAATGAACGTAGAATGCATCGTTGTTAATCATTGTTCAGAAATAGTACAGTTGTGCTAGAAAATACATCGAGTAGAAATTATAACATAGCCAGAAACTGCAGTTTAATAGTTAAAAATGTGTTTTCTGGACTCTACTATTAAAATACTCCAGCACAATCACTCAAAATGAACGTAGAATGCATCGTTGTTAATCATTGTTCAGAAATAGTACAGTTGTGCTAGAAAATACATCGAGTAGAAATTATAACATAGATGGAAACTGCAGTTTAATACATAAAAATGTGTTTTCCGGACTCCAATATTAAATTACTCCAGCACAAACACTCAAAATGAACGTAGAATGCATCGTTGTTAATCTAAAAATAGTACAGTTTGCTGGAAAATAGATCGAGTAGAAATTATAATGATTAAAACGATGCATTCTACGTTCATTGTGAGTGATTGTGCTAAAGTTATTAAATAGTGGAGTCCAGAAAACACATTTTTATGTATTAAACTGCATTTCCTTAATTTTTTTCCAAACCTTTCTGGACAATGATAAACAACAAAGGTCTCTCCGTCATTGTCCTGGAGTTGTTAAATAGTAGTCACGAAATCGTTTTTTTTGGATTGATTTAGTTTCTGGATCTGTTATAATTTGTATTCAATATATTTTCCAGCACAACTTCCGAAAAACGTGAAACATTAAAGCATTATTAGTTGGTTAGTGATTGTGTTTGAGTTAATAAATAAGTAATACAGTCACGAAAACGAATTTTCATGTATTAAACTTCAATTCCGTTTGAATTCGGATTTCACATTTACTATCTGAGAGTTATCGATAAGTTAGAAATTTGAGCCTTTTGAATTATCTTCCTAACTATTCTGGATAAAAAGTTATGGAACGGATGTGCCAGCTTGAGCGTTGAGCTAGCACAACACCATTTTTTCGCTAACCAGCTGAGTTAGAAAATTTTGGTTTGTGTTAGAAAATAGTTAATAAATAGAAATACTGGATGATTTTCTGTTGATTGTGCCGAAACAGCGGCGTCAGCTTTATATACGTCGTTTGCATTGATTGAGCTCTCCAACAGTTGAAAAATTGAAATCGGTCTAGTAGTCACCGAAACTATTCGCCATACTCCATAAACTCGTTAAATTAATATAAATAACAGTGAAATCGCTCTTTATGAATTAACTACACACTGAGCCGCCCAAATCATGGAACGGAAATATCAATGAGAAAGGAATACAATCTGGAATGATTGGAAAGTGGTATGAAGACTTTTCTGAAAATACACTTGTGGGTGCAAACACTTCAACCGAGCTTCCTCTTCTATAACACGAACGCATCGGCAGCAAGTGTGTCGATAAGGAGGGTTAGAGGGTCCAGAAGAACCATTTATAAAAATTGATTTCTCGAGAATATTATCTTGTGTCTGGATTGATGTTATGGTTGTTCGATCAATGTTTGATTATCTATAAGTGATGGAAGTCGTTGAAAGAACCCTTGTTATCGACAGACTGTAAAGAGGGCGGATATTTTCATTAAAGAACCCCGCACGAAAACATATGGGAAATTGGCTCTCGGTCGAATTGGCTGAAATTTCATTATGTTATAGTAGGATGGGTCATTAGAAAAAAGTGTGAGTTTAAATGATTTTGTATGTTTAGTTTCTGCGATATAAGCGGCCAAAGTTCGTAAAAACGTCGTATTGGGGTAGGATTGACAAAGAAAAAAACTGTTTTTTTAGTCGCAATAAGACAAAGTAAGGATGAAAATGTATTGGTCGGAACTCATAAACATGTTCAATTATAATTTTATTGATGATAGTACATTAGGGTGTATACGGGGCATAGTCAAAAACATAGTTTTTCCGGTTTTTTTTTCCAGCACTATTTTAAACCAACAAGTTATATTTTGTTAAGTTATCATAGTTATCATTGAGTCTATTGTAGGCGAAAAAACGTGTTTTGTTTCTTAATGACTTTCTCTGTTTGAAATACAATTTTTTTTAATTTTCGAGTAATACCCCTATACTGAAACAATTGACAGATTGTTTTTGATTACAAAAAAAGGAATTAATTGCTACTGCCCATTGAATAAAAGATAGGGTAACAATCTGATGAACTCAATTGTTCAATATTACCTTTCATTTTTTTTTTTTTAAAATTTTAATTTTTTTTTTTAAAATTTCTAAGATATGCATTTTTGAAGTTTACGGTATTACGATATATGGGGTAACCTATCGATTTAACAAAATTTTATGGAACCTTTCGACACATTCAATTCTATTATAAAACTTTTCGAAATCAATTATTTGATACTATAAACAACACAAACCACACTCAACAACAATTTGGAACTCAACAGTATAGACTAAAAAAAAATCGAATTATAAATAACGACTTCTAACATAAAAAGTCAATTAATATTATGGAAATTATAATATAACAAATCGAAATTGAAACTAATTAGTCATAAATAACAATCAACAATTTACATAATGGAACTCTCAAAAACAAAAAATAACCAAAACCCAAATTCAAATAAAATTATTAATAATGTTATTGATTGGTCTATTTGCGCAATCTAAAACATTTCACAATAGTTAATGGCTTGGGTACTTTATTGTTTCTATTTGAAATTGATAGGGGTAATCCTGAACCTGGACTATTACGCTGCCGCATAGCGTCCAGATTTAGGAATGCTATAAAGTATCAACTGTGGATATCCTTTAGTATTATTCCTGATGCACCTGAAAATGAACGTATTCTAGGCTACTACTGTACCTGCAAAAGTGTAGCAAGAACAGTGGGATGCTGTTCCCATATTTGCAGCGTACTTTGGTACCTAGGATATGCTCGTCATCAGGAAACAATAAATGACCCTAGCTATTAACTATTAAACAATGTTTAAGATTGCGCAAATGGACCAATAAATGATGTTGAAAAGGGAAACATTCTCAATTGGATATTGATAAAAATATTTTTCTGTGAATTGAAAAATCCACGATAAAAATGAAGTTATTTTTTGTGAATGTCTAACAGAAAACAACTACTTCCCCGGCTAAAGCCACGCTGGACATTGAACTACATCTGATAGATATTCTGAAAAGACCCTAACACTTCATAAAATCAGATGTGGAATCATCTGCGACTGAAAGATAAACTTTAGTCACTATCTTCCATCGTCAAGATAACCTCTTGTGGGCTATTCATGTTGAAAAGGGAAACATTCTCAATTGAATATTGATAAAAATATGTTTCTGTGAATTGAAAAATCCACGATCGAGAAATTTCGTTTCGGTAAAAAGTTCTGGTAAAAAATTAATAGGGGTTGCATGTTTCACAACACAACACAACACAACAAAATAACAACAAAATATAGAAAAATATTCATATGTAGCCTTTTTATTGGTAGAACATGCCTACGAAATGCAATTCCTTCAACTCTTTGGCAACTTTAAATATAAAAAAAAACTCATTTTTGGACGCGTGTAACTTTTCAAGGAGAGGCCTAAAGCTTTTTTTACATAAAACCTCCTTTAATTTTCACAAAAAACCCTTTTGCACTCATTTGGCAACACCCTGTATATAAATATCTGGGTTATGTAAAATAAAATCAAACAAAAGGCTCAATTCAAATTTGATCAAGTCAATTAATAAATAAATTAGATCAATTTAAATTAGAATATCTATGTATACCTAAAATATTACTAACCTATTGAAATTTTCTGAAATAAAATCTCAATAGTTTGAAATCAGGCGATAAATGGGAGAGGGATGTATAATGATGAAGCTTGGAACATGATGGTGACCTATTTATAAATAGCCTTCCCGCAAAATTTTCACTTTGTTTTCTGTTAATCATCATTTCCTGTTCTTGTAAAGATAGAATTGTTTTCCTTGTGATGTACTCCTGTTTCTATTACAATTTCATTTTGTTGAAACATATTATTTTCAGCATTGTATGAATGTGTAAAATTTTACGACAGCGGCCCACTCGATTTTTTTTGTTTTTTTTTTAAATTATCAACATTTTTTATTTTACAACAAATCTCGAAAATTCTACAAAGTAGACCCTATTTCGAAAAAAAGCTCCTGAAAATGCCAGCATTGATGCAATATAATATAAGGTGATGAATTTGAAAAAGTCGAGTTATAGCAATTTGTAATTTGACATTTTAAAAAAATCGTAGTAGGCTATGTAACATCGCTAAAGTCTAAAGAATTGACGGGAGAAAAGTTAGTTGAGTTATCTTGAATGGTTCTGAAATTATAAATTTTTATTTGGGTCTATACACGACGCTATTTTGACATGAGTCAGAATTTCTTGGTGACAATTCTAATCCCATTAATTTATATAACTATATTTCCTACGTATTTGTTCCATCCATATGGATTTATATGGCTATTTTGTCAGATTGCACGAAATCAACCAAAAACATTCCTTTGTGTAATCATTATCTAAGTTCTGAATGATAAAAAAGTATCATCAGTATAGAGAGATTCAGACCTTTCAAAGGAAGTATCACACGCCCATGTTGATAACCGAGTTATATAAATGACAGCTGAACTTCACGCAGACTACGTCATATACAACAACAAGAGAGCTTGGGGCAACAAAATACTTTTCGAAGTGGGAAACTTATCCATTGTTTCGTTTATTCTGTAGAAAATACATCAATACTCACAGCTGGCCATTCTCAAGGAACATATCTGCCAATCCAACGGGTAAAGTTTCAGGTTCATTGGACACGAAAGGGTGAGCGATATTCTGGAACATAATTGAAATTGATGTTTTGTTTACACCGAGAGTCTTCGGAAGCAGCAAATTAAGCAGTTATGTCAGAGTGATTTAAGCTGGAAAGTAAGCAATAATTTAGGAAGGGAAAATGAGAAAAATCTAGGTGATGAGAGGATATTTTCACAATTATCAGTTGGTGTGAAATCCTCCAGCAAATTGAATGAACTTTAGGCACGTATTTTCAGTCGTCCCTTCAAAGCTTGCTTACTCAAGGAATCCTCAGATCTCAAGTGATTTCTTCGTTTTAAAGACATTTACACAGCAAATATTTTTTCTGTAGAGTCGTTTGTGGAAGCGGCAACATTGAAATAATGTCACCTGATCGTCATAAAGAACAAATTCACAACCTTTCATATACCGAGTTCAGTGAAATTATATTTTCATGGAGAGTATATTGGATTTGGAAAACATTTTTGTTTTTCTACTCCTCCATTTTGTGTGAATACAATTTGGGTATTCACGTTTTTATTTTGACATATAAAAAAATCTCATAGATTATTTAGTTTTACCCCAAAGAAATCGTAAATCTAAATCCTCATTTCATAAAGAACTGGTGGGTGATCCCTGATAATAATTTGAAAATATATTTAGGCTTTTCTCTCAAATTCAATCAATTTATCCAGTTACTAAAATGTTTCCAATCTCACATTATCATTCATTGTGATTTCCAAACCAAGCAGATGTCTTTCATTGGAATCTTTCCACAATTCATGGAAAAAGAAATCGATTTTTTTTAACTTTGCCAAAACAAAGCTTATTTTTCCTTTTTTCATGTCATCAAGACCTTGAAACAATTATCAGTTTTTCAACAGATCAGCTAAAATTCTTCTTTAGCTGTGAAACTGCGATATGGCTTTGGATTTGGAAAGGGAAGTTTTTTCCATAAATTATGAAAAGTCCCCAATTGAAGACATCAGTATTTCGTTCAATTCAGAAAATTACTTGGACAAACTCATTCACTTAATAAAAGGGAAAAAATCGTAGTAAGCTATGTAACATCGCTAGAGTCTACAGAATCCAGCTGTGATGTTTTAATGTATGACGGCATTGCAAAGTTGTAAACAAAGAATAATAATGCCTTTGAATGTATGACTCCGGATAAGAGCTCAATGGTATCACCACCAAACATAGCTTAGAAACTCCAGTACTTTATTCGTATATATTTCTTATTTTCGTGTTCCAGAAGCTTCTGAAAACACTGAACTGATTAAAGAGGAACAAACTAGTAAAAATATCCAGATCTTAAATGTAACCCAAATAAATGTTTGTGGTCTCTGTTTTATTTTTAGCTTTTGTTTTAGAGACGCCACATTCATAACGTAAGCAGTGTGATATGTTTGCGAAAAAACTCAAATTTTATGGAGCAAAAGTCAGATTTTGCATTAAGCTTTATGTTGTTATTCCAATATTTTCCATGTTATATTCCAGTGATAGTGCTGTTACTATGAGAAAAATAAGAGAGTGACCCCATTTAAATTTTGATTTAGTGCGAATACCCTGAAAAAAAGCGTCCCTGAATTTTTGTTATTATGAATTACCTAGAAATTTCATAAGTACGCTTTTTGTTAATATTGGTGATGGACGGTATCCACAATTGTTTAAAAAGTGGGCATTACTGAATCCGTATCTGAAGCCCGCTGTTGAAGTGTACAATCACAAATCAAAATCTAGCTTAAATCACAGTGACCTACCTATATGAGTATTACATACCTTATACTATATAATACTGATCCATAAGGAAATATACGGATGTAGACGTTTGGCATAATGATATTATGAAAATGACCTTCTTTCTCATTTGAGAAGAACAAGTCCGGCATCCAGACCCTATTCGCCTCCGTGAGCGTCAGATATTTCAGTTTTCCTCCAAAATCATTGAACTTCAATCTCTCATCCAACCACTGCTCTCGGAATGTCAACTGAACACTGTATTCCTGAAAATTTTCTATGATGTATAAAACTTTCCATGCATTATGTTGTCGATACACATTCATTAAACAAAATGCGAGCAATGCTATTGGTCTCAAATTGAAATACAGTACCTACAATGAAAAACTAATAGTTTGATTGATTATACAGAATAAATTTCATGGGCTGGTTTTCAAATGAGTGACGCGCTTGTGGGTTTGTATTTATCAGATCAAAGTTTACGTGTAGTAGTTAGGAAAAACTGGAAATAGGAAACAACTGGCTATGTACACTAATTGTGTACATTCTGTCAGATGATCTGACATATCTGACAGTGTTTTTGGGCTTCATTTGAGAACAGACAAGCTCGGAACGTCTTATCCATCAGTCAAGTATCACTGGTAGGGTTGAAATAGTTCTCTGATCAGTTACATTTCTTTCGAGGGATGTCATTTGAAATAAGAAAGTTGCTACCGACTTATGGCACACCCTGTTTAGCTGTAGGAATTAAAATATTTCAGGTAGAACCTACATGATCAATTATAAGAGCATACTGAATTTCAAGTTTCCAATCCAAGTGCAAGTTGAAAAACCTCTAATGCACTGCCTACGAAAATCACCCTGTATATCAAGAAATTATAGAATATGTATTATTTTTGGAATTTTTTGTCACCCTATTATTTTTTTAGGAGAAACCATCACAAATACTACATTTATCCTGGTACACACCAGTCTATAATAAAATCTGCTACACACGGTATATTCAAGAAAAATACGTAAGTAAGGAAACTTTCGACAAATTGCTTGGAAAATCGGTTGTTAAACAAGTTTGAGTGTATTGTAATGGTGTATAGCCGGCAAAGTTCCAACTTTTTGAAAGATGGTAGCTGGGTCAAATTGGACAAGTAAATCGACCAGTCACTTTCTCGAGTGATCGGTTGATCGAGGTTCAATTAGATTGAGAACGGTATACTTTCGCGAAATTTCCCAATTGGATGCTTCAACCTTATTTCCCAATGTTCATTGTCAAGAGTGTGATTGAAGGAAAAGAACAGATTACACAGCTTTTAACAGATATAAATGTATCATTGTCTTTTGTCGCAGAAATCACCCACTTATTGCTTTTGCAGAACTCATTAATGTATTGAAAATAAATTAACAATAATTATTCAACTAGGAACTTGAAAACTATTTGTTGGCCAATATAAAAGTGTGGACGGTATATGTGACGTCATATAATTCGTTCAGAAATTATTTGTAAGGCCAATTCCAACGATTGAACTGTGTTTTTTCCCATGAAATGTATACCAGAAAAGGCTTTAGAAGCTCAATGAGTGAAATAACATTCTGTAGATTTGGAAATATGTACAGGGTGTAATCTAACCTCTTGCACATCCGTGAATGACGAGTGTATAATGCCATTTTATAACGATTTACAGTGGCTAAAAATCTGAAAAAAAAAATTAAAAACATGTTTTTTTTAAATACGTAAAAATTTTGGGTAGCGCCTCCCGCCTAATTTCAGGTGACCTGCTCACAGGAAAACTTTGGCAGTTGCCGAATGCAATAAACATTCAACTCGACATTTGAATAAGGTGGAATGTTGAACGGATTCTGTGGTAAATGTACATATTGCAGGCTGTCTGAGATAAATATTTAAGTGTAGAAAACTACTAGCCTTTTTATATCATATGGGATTATAGTTTGGGGCAGTTCACCTGATGTGAACAGGGTTTTCGCTTTGCAGAAGAGGGCTTTGAGAATAATTGAAGGAGTACCACGAAGAACAAGCTGCGAAGACATCTTTGTCAGATCCAAATTTCTAACACTACCATCTATCTATACCGGGTGACATAGGATATCGGGCCACCCCTGTAACTTCTGCATTCGTGAACGAATTTTTCTGAAATTCGGTACAGTTATATGCAACCATTTCGGATTTGATAACATTACAATCCAATATAGCGGACTTCCGGTTTTTCTGCAAATGCCAGCAACTTTGTTTTTTCAAATATATTTTTACATTTTCAAGTTCAACAGGTCAAAACAAGTCCAAGCCTTATGTTAAATGTCATTTTTTTGAAACAATTGAAATTAAAATTGTTTTTTTATTTTACCTCGTGGATAAATGAGATTTGGTCAAGGCTATTCACAATGAGTCGCACATAACAGAGAAATATAATTTTTCCTGAAAAATTATTTTTTGTGTTATTTATTGATGAATTAATTCAGTCACATCACATTTTGACCAAAAATTTTTTTTCAAATGAAACCCCTATGGGCCACCTTCCTGTCTTCTAGAACATTCATTAAGGAAAAAAATTACATCATTTTTGTATTTCGGTCAGTAACAAATTAAAATCTACAACTAGTTCATGAGTTTCCTCGCAGTTCGAATAATTTTTCAACTTAGTAAGCTGTGGAAAACAACATTTCTGAATCTTGTCAACTAATTGTGTTTCGCTGTCATCTCTCATCTCAACTCTCGAAAATTAGTTAACTTCCGGGAATTAGTTTGGTAGAAATGTAAAATCAGGATTATAGATTCAAAAGAAGTGAACAGGTTGATATGTTATTAATTTACGGAGAATGTCCTGAAAACATTGTCGCCGCTTGTCAGTTATACGCTGAACGATACCCACACAGAAGACACCCACAAAGAACCTTATTCAAAAATGTGGAGAGAAGATTCCCAAAAGAACCCAACAATGGAGAAGATGATCGTAAGTGAGGAGGCAGAAATGAATGTTTTGCTTATGTTGATTTTGATCCAACCGCTTCGACGTGGGAATTGGAATACCAATGCAATGTCGGTCGAGAAAACGCTAGAAGAATTTGGAAAAAACACCATTATCGTGCTTATGAGTATAACTCACACAGTTGACAATATTCAGAAATGTTGTTTTCCATAGCTTACTAAGTTGAACAATTATTCGAACTGCCAGAAAACTCATGAACTAGTTGTAGATTTTTGAATTTATACAATTTGTTACTACACCGAAATACAAAAATGATTTGTAATTTTTTTCCTTAATGAATGTTCTAAAGAGACAGGTAGGTGGCCCATAGGGGTTTCATTTGAAAAAAATAAATTTTTATCAAAATGTGATGTGATCGAATTGATTAACCAGTGACACAAAAAATATTTTTTCAGAAAAAATTAGGTTTTCCTGTTATTTGCGACTCATTGTGAATAGCTTCGACCAAATCTCATTTACCCACGAGGTAAAATAAAAAAACAATTTTAATTTCAATTGTTTGAAGAAAATTACATTTGACATGAGGTTTGGACTTGTTTTGACCTGTTGAATTTGTATGTGTAAAAATATACAGGGTGTTACATTTGAAAAAACAAAGTTACTGGCATTTCCAGAAAAACCGGAAGTCCGCCATATTGGATCGTAATGTGATCAAATCCGAAATGGTTGCTTATATAACTGTACCAAATTCCAGAAAAATCCGTTCACGAATGCAGAAGTTACAGGGGTGGCCCGATATCCTGTGTCACCCGGTATACTACGAGTTCTAGGGTATGTCAAAGAAAACTTGATTCTATTCAAAGGGGTCAATAGAAATACCTACCATACCAGAAAAACCCTAACCTTAGAAGTACCAACTCATAGGCTCACAAAAACTGAACTCAGCCCCAAACACATGGGCATTAAACTGAGTAATAAACTACAAACTGAAATAAAAACGTTACCATTACCAAAGTTCAGAAGCAGTATTAGACACCTCCTAGAAAAGGCATTCTACTCGGTGGCAGTTCTTCTAAATGATGTAATTCTTTAAGTGATTACTCATTTCATTATGCTGTTGTTGATAACATACTACTGCAGTGATATATCCACCAACATGCAATGTTGCAAATGATATTCACGTGTATCCATGGATTTTTCATGTCTGTTTATGTTAGTCTATTTCTTTACTTTATGAATGTCATATTCACATCAATGTAACTAATTTAACCGACACACAATCTATAATTTGTTAAATTTTTAGATATTAAGTAGATTACTGTTGAAATGCTATTTTGTTTTCCATGTCTGTTATGTTAGTCTACTTTTTCACCCATGCGTGTCATATTCACCCTAATGACATTAATTTAACCAACACACTAGTTTATAATTTGTTATATTTTTAGCTATTAAGTACATGACATGTTCTATATCAAATAATTTGATCTTGAGAAACGAATAAACTATATATCTATCCAAACTGGTGATAAAGTCAGAACTAGTTGACTTCATACTCTGCTTTCAGGCACTTATCATGATTATCACTTGTAAGAACAAACAACACAAATAGTATTGAAAAGGGAAACATTCGCAATTGAATATTGTTTTGAAAAATAATATCACGACTATTGTAGTGATTCAGACATTCAGAACACGTGAACTGAACACTGTTGCCAAGCAAGATTCTTGCATGCACGGTTTACAAAGCTGTCTACGAACGAAAGTTTGTTAGATTATATTAATGTTTTCTGATTGGCTAGTGAATGAAAGATCCTAATATCTCAATTAACAACTAACCAGAAAACAGTTTTATGAAATTTGCCATTCAATCCAAAAATAATTTATATTATATTAATATATGTAGTACGACCAGAATTGAAATTTACTACTTTATTCATAAATGCGACGAGTGATTCAATCAGTGTTTTTCGCTTAGTTCGGTTTTTCTAAGGCATGAACAAAAACTATAGTAAGGAGCTGGGTTCTCGGTTAGCAGATAGCGGAGAGAAGTGTTTGAATGCTTGCCACCGAAAGTGAAATGTGGACAGTCATAATATGATATAATCGTTTTACGGATTTTTCCACATATTCACTATTGAAGATAATCATTTTGTGGATTATGGTTTCATGGTGATTTTGATTATCTTTTTGGGCATTCAATGGATATAATTTTGGTGATATAATTCGATTTATTGAACGTCTCTGAAAGCATCGAGATTTCTGCTTTAAAGGTGAGTTTCATAGGCAAATCAAGTATCAATATGTGCGTTCATTATTACGGTTGCCGTAAAATATATTCATAACCACTTTCAGACGTTTTCTTGGGATACCGATTACTGTAAAACGGCCGCAATCGAATGCTAGAAAGTTCCAGTACTGTGGAAATTATAAGGAGGATATCTCAGGTACTAAAGAGCATCCATTTGTGGGTAATATAAGTTTGAAAGAAGAATAAACACAACCATACCAGGAGAAGGATAAGTACCACATAGTGGTTTTCTTATTTTTCTTAAACGTGATTAGTGATTACAAGATATCGGCCGTCCGTCACGGGGTCATATCAGCGATATATTCTGGGAATTTATTTCAAAGTGTAGGCCAACTATTTTCCCAATCAAGCGATTTTGACGTTATTTGAATATTTACCAATTACCTGTAAATTTATATTAAGGTGTTCTTGTTGTTAACACCGTGCTCTCGAGAGTTACGTAGGTAAAATAATATCTCTCCTTATAACACCCATATACATATTTGTTCACGTACATTTCTTTATGAATAAATCTCTCACAACTATAGGTTTTGATTTTATTATCTGAGCATAGTTACTCTGAGGTTACGAGTCATTTTAGTGATTTTCTTCATGGCTTTGAAACTTTTATTGGGGTGAGCTTTATTTAAATCACTTGGCGCCCTATTTGATAATTTTAACATTTTTTTCTTACCCACTCCCGACTCCACTGTTGCAAGTCGGCGCATCCCAATCTTTCGTGGTACCTCACAGAAAGTACGTAACAAGACAAAGACAATAATTTTCAAATTAATTCTCCTGCACATCGCGTACTGTTTTCTGATTGGTTGCTGATTAGGATCTTTCATTCGCCTGCCAATCAGAAAACAGTAGTGGAATCTAACAAACTTTCGTTCGTAGACAGCTTTGTAACCGTGCATGCAAGAATATTTCTTAGCAACAGTGTTCATGTCTGAATCACTACAATCGTCGTAATATTATTTTTCAAAACAATATTCAATTGCGAATGTTTCCCTTTTCAATACTGTTTGTGTCGTTTGTTTCTTACAAGTGACTGTGATAAGTGCCTCAAAACAGAGTATGAAGTCAACTAGTTCTGACTTTATCACCAGTTTGGATATAACAATAATAATAGTAATATCGTCTTTATTCGTTTAAAAATAGAAGTGAATAACTTTTTCAAAGTGTTGGCGACATTCGGCTACAGCCGTTCTCCCATGCAACCAACTCAAGGTCAGTTGTTTTCTTCACTCTGAAATTGAGAATAAATCTCAGGCAGCCTGCAATGAATACATTTACCATACAATCAGTTCAACATTCTACATTATTCAAATGTCGAGTTAAATGTTTATTGCATTCGACAATTGCCAAAGTTTTCCTCTGAGTAGGTCACCTGAAATTAGGCGGGTGGCGCTACACAAAATTTTGTCGAATTTTACAAAGAACAAAACCTGTTTTCAATTTTTTTTTCAGATTTTTAACCACTTTAATTCGTTATAAAATGGCATTATATACTCGTCATTCACCTGTTTCACAAGAGGTTTGATTACACCCTGCATATTAATATATATTTGAATATTGCTTCTAAGGATTTTTGTACAATAATATGAGAAGGCCCTCAATGACGTAGAATTGTTTGGGAACTGCTATTTAAAAAAAAAGATATTTGCAAGTGACATGAGTATATCAGTTACTAGATATTTATTGACACATAACTGTACAATTTCCGGTAGGTACCGCTTTTTCATTTTTCTCAGATATCGAGATTGCAGTCAATGCGTCTGGCAATATGCACCAAATGGAAAATATTTTCATTGAAATAAAGCATGCTTAACGAAAGTTCTTCTTCAAATCTAACGTAATCGGAAATATTTTTATCTTATCATCTTGAATATTGTATATTTGTTATATTGACTATAACATTCTCCTTGTATAGAAGAATTTTTGATCCAAATGCTACTTCAAATCAAGCATAACATTTTCTCCAATTGGTATTAAAACTTCTAAATATTCTGGTTTGGTGTATAGTTCAATTCATTGTAGATTTACTCGTTTTTCAATACGAGACCAAAAACACTCAACTGAAACATCAAGTGTGCATTATTTCATGCATCATGCATTTCAAAAAACCAACATCATGACAAACATTCACTAAAACTAAGATTTTTCCTTATATTGAAACCATTAAAGGATGTTTGATAACATATTTTATCAATATATCACGACAAGGTCATCAATTTCGATAAAGATCAATACGTTGCATTTGTCGAAAGAATGCGTTTTAGAGGTAATTCTTACAAAATGTTTTTTTTTGTGATCCTGTGATTTTTGAGAGTCACAGATAGCTAGTGGAAATTGTATTTCCCAGCATAAAAAAGATTATTTTGGGTACTGAGGTCTTTGTGATCAACTATACAGTTAAAACCGGACATGTGCGAGCATAGCTCCAAGGTGGACGAATTAACTCTTGTCCGCACGGATCAAAGTCAGACTTAAACCGAATACGCATCAATTAGAGAATCAGAGGTGTGTGATGGGAATAATAACAAACATTGGCCATGAATAATATGTATTATTATCAGTGGGATATATATATATATATATATATATATATATATATATATATATATATATATATATATATATATATATATATATATATATATATATATATATATATATATATATATATATATGCACGATTTGAAGAAAATTAATATGTTTATAACATTGACGTTTGAAGAAATGAGCATGAGTAAATTCGTCATAGGTGTTCTAATTTTCGCAGATGAGGACAAGATATGTAAAATCAATTCAAACAAAGAGTCTATTTTTGGAAATGTTAGCTATAAATGGTGATTAAAACAGCATGAATAAGAAACTGATATCGATAATTCAGCACAAAATCTATTCATATCTTCTCACAAAATAATATTTTCCATCCAAATTAAAAAAAACATATTCAACAAATAATACCCAATGAAGTCTTGAACGTCCATGAGCCTGACATTTTTTTTGTTTGAATAGAATAAAAATTCACATATTCATTAATTTGATTCAATTTTACCTGTTAGTTTACAAAATGAATATCCATTTTAGATTTTCCAACCATTTTTTTTTGTAGCCTTGAAAGAGACAAAGTTTTATATTTCCTATTTCATCTTTACATTAGACTTTAACCGAGAAAATAATTATATCTACAGGTTGTTTCTTAATAACACTCTGATATTTGAGGAAGTTATTTTTGGGTCCATTTGGAGAAAAAAACTTCATATGAACAAATGTCTTAAAGGTCTTAAATTTTGAACTACAGGGTGCATGGACAGACTAGTATAACAGATGTTTGTAATAGGACTGGTGCTAAAAGCCGTGAGAAAACTTTTACACAATAATAAATTCAAGCCGTTCAAACCAAAATTTATAAACTCTTTGAAAGAGCGAGATTTTGACGTATGGTTGGATCTCTCTTTTTGGTTTCAAGAACAAAGAGGAGAAATTACAAATTTCCTTGTCAGATTTCATGGACAAACGTGGCTACTTTTACCTCAAATGGGATAGTCAAAGAAAACCCAAAGTATGTGATAGAATGTCAAGATCAATATTCCTGTTAGACAAATGTTCTAAGAAACATAGTGATTGGCCCATTTGCGGTTTTTGAATGATGACAAAAGTCAAGTTTTAGATGAAATGCCCTCTGATGAAAGACAAAGCACCTTACCCTACTTTTTTCTGGGTATTTGTAGCAAAAATTCTATAAGCGCAGATCGTTCCGAAATATCAACCATCTGGAGACGGTTATTCGAGAATGTTTATCAGATTCCAGGCGAACCATTATGTGCATTGAGTGTGATCATTTGTATCGCCATATAATTAGATTTAGCTCTATAAATGTTTATTGCCAATAGTGAGACGCTGGTTGGGGCGTAAAAGCCAAAAGCCAAGCCAAATTTTTGTGAAGCTGATTTCGCGATGGTTCTGACAGGCTTGTTCCATTGAAGAGTGTTCCGCTCTGATTGATCTACCCGAGTTCTTCACATTGATTTCACTTGAGTTCCTGGTATTTTCTTCCTCCGACCAAAATGAATTCAAGGACTACTTCGGAGACTTCTGTCACACTTTATATAGAAAACGTCTCATGCTGCATTTCATAGTGAAATTAATATTGTTCAGAGGGGGTAAATAACTTTTGAGACACACCTTGCTGAGTCGAGATGTCACTGACATGTATTGCCTAATTGCATTGGCGAGAAAAAATAAACATCTTTTCATTAGCGAAGGAAAGTGAAACTCGATAGTCTCCTAGTTTGTCTAAAAATAGATCATGACACTTCCGCGATCATAACCTCCCTCAAAGCAAACCCCAATCAATGGAATCTCAACTGCATAGAATCGGGGATGGAGAAATTAGGCCATATTATAATTGTCATTGGCAAAGATTTCAGAGAGGTATGCATAAATTACTATGCAACTGGTTGTTTTGATGGGTTTATTTCGACATGAGATTGAAATAACGGGTGTCGCAAAAAAATCACCAAAGTTCATCAAACCACGTAGTCAGCTGATCAAAAGCAAGCACTTCTTATTATATTTTTTGCAAACATGAAATTGCAATATGCTGATAATAGTTAGAGCGTCTTCCGTTTGGTGAGATGAAAGTCCATCCCTCGAAAACCCCAAATTCCAAATATTTTTTTAAATCGGGCAGGGCCCACTCCAGTACAAAGGAAAAATATCTATCTGCTTTTTCGACGATTTCTATATTCTTCCGTTATAATAATTTTGTTTAGAAAGTGACTAGTAATCATCTGACAAAGCGGAAGACAATTTGGTTGAGGCGCACTACTGAAACCTATTTTTGAAAATTTTGGCCCCAAAATCGATCATCGCAAAAATTCTACGTCTCCTATATGCTCAATTTTATGTTCCTTTACTTTGTTATGGTGTTTACATCGGGAATATCCGAGTGGAAGACTTTTTTAGTAGAGCCCGACCTCAAGGTTGACCAAATGAATAAATTGAAAAACTCGCGGGAGCGGCTAAGTTGAAAAATCGAAAACTGCACTTGGGTTCAATCTTGAACTTCCAAATTTTGCATGGAGCTTCTTCAGCGGCCAGAAAACCTAATTTTCAAACGAAAGACTTTTTGGCCTACTTTTCACCCCTTCACACCCCTTTGAATTTGAATTATAACCAAAATGCGGCAAATTTAATGGAGGTTCCAAAAATGAATTAGACTTCATAATGTTGATTTCCATGCAATGATGAAACCAAAGTCAAAATTTGATATTTAAGGGGTGGGTTTTGCATAGGTCCGGAAAAACCACCACTGCGAACTTATCAAACATATTCCTTAGAAAATCCTCAGGGTGTATAGGTAAAGAGAAAATAAAAACAGTAAGATGAGTCGAATTTTGGATATTTTCAATTCTTCAGAAGTTTCCAAGTAAAAAATAGGCTGTATCTCGAGAACGCCAAAAGATAGAAAAAAATTGCGACCACCAATCGACTCAGAATGGCCGATTTGGTAGGTATGAATGGTTTCCAAGAGAAAGTCAATTGTTTTTTCTTGAAAAAATCACGCAAGGCCAATCGACGAATATCGAAACTATTCGTATCGACTTCAAATTATAACCAAAATGTAGGAAATTTAATAGAAGTTCCAAAAATTCATTGTTCATCAGACTTCATGATGTTAATTTCCATACAATGATGAAAATAAAGTCAACATTTTATATTTAGGGGTGGATTTTGCAGAGGTCCGGGAAAACCACCACTGCGAACTTATCAAACATATTCCTTGGGAAAGTCTCAGGGTGTATAGGTAGAGAGAAGAAAAAAGGGTGTATAGGTAAAGAGAAAAAGATAAAGTCGAATTTTCGATATTTTCAATTCTTCAGGAGTTTCCACGACTTTGAAGTAAAAAGTAGGCGGTATCTCGAGAACGCCAAAAGATAGAAAAAATTTGCGACCGCCAATCGATTCAGAATGGCCGATTTGGTAGTTATGAACCTTTTCCAAGAGGAAGTCGGAAGAATTGTTTTTCTTTGAAAATATCACGCAAGGCCAATACCCCTAATAATCGACGAATATCGAAACTATTCGTATCGCCTTCAAATTATAACCAAAATGTAGGAAATTCACTGGAGGTTCCAAAAATGAATTGTTTATTAGACTTCATGGTGTTAATTTCCATGCAATGATGAAAATAAAGTCAAAATTTTATATTTAGGGGTGGGTTTTGCAGAGGTCTGGGAAAACCACCACTGCGAACTTATCAAACGTATTCCTTCGAGAATTCTCAGGGTGTACAGGTAAAGAGAAAATGAAAACAATAAGATAAAGTCGAATTTCGGATATTTTCATACTTCAGGAGTTTCCAGGAGTTTGAAGTAAAAAGAAGGCGGTATCTCGAGAACGCCAAAAGATAGAAAAAATTTGCGACCGCCAATCGATTCAGAATGGCCGATTTGGTAGGTATGAACTTTTTCCAAGAGGAAGTCAGAAGAATTGTTTTTCTTTGAAAATATCACGCAAGGCCAATACCCCTAAAAATCGACGAATATCGAAACTATTCGTATCGACTTCAAATCATAACCAAAATGTAGGAAATTTAATGGAGCTTCCAAAAATGAATTGTTTATTAGACTTCATGATGTTAATTTCCATGCAATGATGAAAATAAAGTCAATATTTTATATTCAGGGGTGGGTTTTGCAGAGGTCCGGGAAAACCACCACTGCGAACTTATCAAACATATTCCTTAGGACATTTCCAGGGTGTATAGGTAAAGAGAGAAGGAAAAAAATAAAATAAAGTCGAATTTTGGATATTTTCAATTTTTCAGGAGTTTCCAAGACTTTGAAGTAAAAAGTAGGCGGTATCTCGAGAACGCCAAAAGATAGAAAAAATTTGCGACCGCCAATCGATTCAGAATGGCCGATTTGGTAGGTATGAACGGTTTCCAAGAGAAAGTCAAAAGAATTGTTTTTCTTTGAAAATATTCTTTGAAAATATCACGCAATTTCTTTTGTTTTATATATATAGTATTGCTTGGTATTACGTGACGATTTCTACCAGTCAACACCCACCGCAAGCCGTGTAAAGCAACTTCGTTCCTGACGGGGGTCTCCCGACCACACACGATTTTTTTCTTAAAAAATAGACGAATATTGAAATTATTCGAATCGACTTCAAACTATAACCATTATGTAGTAAATTCCATGGAGATTCTAAAAATGTATAGATTCAGATATAGATTTTTCAAACGATAAGCCGTTGGGGGCAATATAGGTTAATCAGTTAGTTGCAATTATTAGCCAATTCGAGCATGGATATCAGTTGAATTGTTCACATTGAACATAAGAGTTTTCGTCGTGAAGAGACATTAAATGGAAGCATGTTGAGACTTTCTGGGGAATTTATTTCGTTCTTATTCATCTTATACATGAACATCATTGTAGTTAGACTTCTTCTCTGTTCCTAGGATAATATCTTGAACTCGGATCTCAATTGTGATGATCTTGTGGTAAAATATTGAGGCCAGACATCATATTTTTTTAAATACAAATCTAAATGTTTCTCAGATTCAGACTCCACTTCATAATCCTGATGATATCTTTCAGTATGCCTATACAGTCTCTTACTGAGTTTATGCTTCTGAAAAGCTTTAAATCGTCAGTAAAGAGTAAGAGTATTTGATGAAAAGTATGAAGAGGAGTGGACCAATGTTTGAAATTTCGATGCACTATAATTGGCATTACATTATCTCGACGTATTTGAATATTCCTGTTGAACCATCCATTATTTGTAAACCGACTTTCATTGCACCATAAAATTTTACTACAAATTTCATCATCTTGCCGAAAATGTCTCAGTAGCCATGTGCAAAATTCTGCCCTTTTATTGTAATCTGTTGAACGCTAATGACGTTTTTTCTCGCTCTGTAGGGATTAAATTTATGTTTCTTCAACATTTTTCTTGTCGACGAATGCGATATACCACATCTTTCTAAGAGATACTTCCTCATTCTGATTTTTCTTGTATTCCACGAATTCTGATTCAAATTATGATTTTGCTATGTGTAACATGAAACTTTAAAAAAACTTACCTAAAACGTCGATTTCATTATCACCATCATTTTCAGTAATAGGGCAACTTTTATTCTTGGAGACCACAAATGAACCATGCTCTCGTAAACTTCTTTTAATGGTTTTGAAAATAAAATTGAAAATGTTAATCAATGGGACTTACGCTACAACCTTTCAGTATATATGGAAGGATACCTTCTGCCTTCTTATACTTTAATTTTCTCATAGCCTCATTGGAATCGAGTGTTGTTGGTTTGGTGAATTCCCATTTTTTATTTTATCCATGGTTCTCCGACGAAATGATGCCAAAAATAAACAAGGGCTGCGTCTCAATGGAAAGACAGAAGTCCTCATATTGCATGACATGAGAAATTAGCCAGCTGGAATTAATCTCTTGATCAGAATGGTTTTCGTGGATATTATCGTTATTTTCCAGTTCAAGATCGAATGAATGCTTCCACACCTGCTCAAGGCCGGATAACAATGGAAATATTTCCAGATAGTTTGATGCTTTACAAGTGCATTTCTATTACAGTTCGCTATGCTGTATTGATGCCACTGGAAATCCATTTCATTCTTTGGAAGAGTGGAATGAAGCGGTGCAATTGCTTGGAAATAAAGAAAGGAAAACGGAACAATTGGACGATACTTCTATGTGACGTTTTGAATGGAAATAGATACTTCAGAGAGAATATTTGTATAATATATATTACAATTCTCCTCTTGTGACACGAGGAGAATTTTCGCAATTGTTGTACATCACTTTTATAAGCCAAACGATCAATTCGTTCTGTCATTTTGAAGTGCATAGATTGCCAGGTGCCAGGTGCCAATGGGTAATTACATATCGGTGTTGAATATGCCGGTCCTTATTAGTATGAGCAAATCTCCTGGCGCTAAAAATCATGAAAGCCAACCTCTGTTTTATCATAAAAGCTTTGCATTTGTCTCAGACATATCCGCAGATACCTTGGCAGAAACATTGAGAGGTCTTAAATGTTTGATTTGGAATCATTTGACAGCTGGTAAAATATGAATAAGCAAAAACCTGACGAGTCGGCATTGGAGGGCCTGGAGTGGGAGGGAGGAGAAACGTGGCCCCTTTTTCGGAGCAACTAGAGCTCCGATGAATTGAATCTCCTGTCCCTGTGGCAGATCCCCTACAGGTGGGTCCCAAGGATAGAGTCTGCAAAAGTCTTCGTCGCAAGCGAATCACCCACCACCGGAGATGACCAATCTGTGAAACTGATGGAAGTTTCCCCAGACTTCACTGACTAGGACGATATTCTCGTGGAGGATGACCAAGGTCAAGTCCCCACAGAGCCAAGTCAGGAGAGGGAAGACGTTATGGCAGAAACCATGAGCCAACCAGCGAAAAGAAGGGACAGGATGACTAAGCCACCCATGGCGGTCTTCTCTACCTGTGCTTCCTACAAGCCATAATTCAGCACGATGTTGTGTCTGCTCGTTACTTTTTTAATAGCTAAACCTTAACCATACTGAGCGTTATTAGTCTATTGACCAATAACTGGACAATCTCCCAGAGCGGCTTGAGAAATTATCTCACTCAGTATGTAATGAAGCGTGGGACTTAATTTGACAGTACAATTACCAATCTCAGATAGTTCAGAAACAAGATACACGTAGGACTTTAATATGTATTTCAAAAATATAAAAACAACAATTGATACACCGGTATAATTACGGAGAAAATGTATAGAAAGTCAAAATGAATTTGAATATAATAAACTTGAATGGGAAACAGATATGGGATGCCAATTAAAATAACTGTTCTTCAGTTATTTTGACGATTGATAATAGTTTTACTTTTGTCAAATCAATAGTTGATTCTACTATGAAATCAATAATGGAATATTTCCTTATTACATTATACATATATACCTTGCCAAATGAACAAAGTTATTTTCTTACCCTCAACTCGAGAGCACACCACGTTTTCAAATGTTACTTAATTATTCTTTGTTATTACCGAGTGTTATTACGCGTTCACCTGGTCACAATTATCTTCTTTAAAAAAATATTAATTCCATTCATTTAGTTATTACTAAGATGATTTCTGAGAGATACACTTCCACTATTTTTCTGCATACGTTTGATCAATTGGCTACTTCAAGTATATAATACGAAGTCTACATTTACTTCGCATCAGAAGATGGGAATGCATCTTCTCTAGTTGAAACTATTCGCTTCATTATTATAAATACTAAAACAGAACGTCTCTCTGCACTGGCTGAACACTGAATGAATTCTGATTGTTGAATGATTATCGTTTACTGATGACTTCCCTCTTATATAGAACCTCGAGTTGTTTTTAATACGCCGCTAAGGTCATAAATTTAATGTGATGTGTCTGAGAACACCCCGACTCGCCTTTGATTTGAAAAGCCGTCATGATATGTTACAGTAATAGGTCATAACTTTTTTAGTTTACGTAACCCCTTAAGTTCCTTCTCGCTATCGCCGCACTTATTATCGTTTCAGAAAGACCGCCAGCGACATATGAGCCATGTGTCAATAGCTGCCCATGAATTTATTTATTCTTTACTTTGAGATCGTCGGCGCGCAGTTACGATATAATTTAATGTGAAGGGAGGAATTTCTTATGTGCGGAGTCGCCGCTTATGGTGATTCATCTGTTGAGACATACTATAAAATTAGTTAGGAATGTCTGAAAATATAATTATTGACTCTTTTGGGTGTGCCGGTGCAAGTGATAGTGACTTGATATTTTACGAGCTGTTACATTCTTTGTCAAACTCACGCCGCTTTCTTATTCAATTGCGGACGAAAATAAAACGTTGACTTCTTATAGCCGCATTCTCCAGTTAATACTTGATATATCGTGATCATCACAACGGCAGGGCCTCTACGGCCCTACTTTGCAGAAAATAAATATCTCTCTTATCCAGGAATCCTGGGCAATCCAGGCATGGTAAAAGGTATGGGACAAGCGGGAGGTACTTTATACCGCAGTCCCTCTGAGGACAAGACCAGAGTATGCATCCATGCCCTAGGTATCGACGCAACTTAACTACCAAACTTCTGCCACAGAGACCTAAACATCAAAATAACCAACGAGAGAATGGGAGGCAGTAGTGAGATCGTGGTAAGCTCAGCCTACTTTCCTCATCCAACTGAGAACCCTCCATAAATAGTACTATAACTGGTAAGGTACTGCGAAGAAAGAATTTCCCTGCTGATGGGTTGTGTGATGGGATTTGACAGAAGTATGACATTTTCTTCCATTGAGATCCAAGAACTTCCCTTCTTTGAGCTTTTATGATGATTACTCCAAATGTTCCCATAACTATAAGATGGATTAGTATAACTGGCACAATGGAGGTGAAAAGACTGCGAAAATAGCAATATAAAATGATGATACAAAAAAAACTACTCCGTAAATCTATTTTAGGAACGATATGCGGCTGTTTTCAAATTGGAACACAAGAAATAATGAAATCAGACCCCTTAATGTGGGAATAATAATTCAATTCAAATACTCGCATCTGTTTATTTAAATAAAATTGCACCTCTGGGTTTGTCGATTTGATTCATAAAACTACCGATCTCTGAATCCTTGTAAGACGAACGATTTTGTTCTTAAACTCTTTTCGCAGTCATTTCAACAAAATTGTACAAGATGCCAAACCCTCATTGCTAGAGTCACACTCTTACTTGGCGTGTTTTACTAGAACTCATAAACTATCAAAGTTGGGTCGTAATAGAACTTATTGGTCTTCATCTCGGAAATATATATCTTTAGATGATTCAAGCTTCTAGGGGGAATAAAATCAGGCAAACACTTATTCCCTTTCATGGTTTGTTATGAAAGAGAAATTGCCATAACTCCATCACATGAAAGGAAAATATTTTGTATTTGCTTCATCGATTCTCTTGATTACCACTTCCCCGAGGAAATAATCTCCCAGGAAAATAAAAGATAAATTGCTGGGCCTTGTAGTCTCTCAGAGTTACTAATTGAAAAACAAAATGTGAACTGATTCAATATGGATAGAGGAGTTTTTTTAATTTACCTCTGATTCCTTTCCATTATTCATTCTCTCCCAATTACAAGAACTGAAAGCTCTTGGCTTTTTACTTTCTGATTAAAAATAAGGCATTTGTTACATCTCCAGTGAACTTTTTCTCTAATTGACGGAATGGAGGGAAAATAATGCACAATGAAATCAACGAATTTGGGAATGCCACTTCATAGAAATTTTCTTGGTATCTTATGTTTTCGGAAAATTTGAGATGATATAACGAAATAATAATCGAGAATATTCTACGACATATCTAGATTCCAGAATGAAAAATACATTCTTCCTGATGTTTCTGAGAAAGAAATAAAATAAATAATAAAAAAACCTTTTTGAAGACAAGCTTTTATTCAAATGCGCTTGAAAGTGAAAAATTATTGCTTTGGATGTGCGTCGTAGTTATTCCGCGAGTTATAGATGCGAAAGCTTGTCGCGCAAAGTTTTCAGTTCGAATAGTTTTTGAATCCATCTCACGGAATAGCCTATGTCGCACATCCAAAGCAATTGTTCTTTACTTTTTAGAGCATTTGAATAAAAGATTGGCTTTAAAAAGTTTTTTTAATTAATTATTTAATTTTTAATCTATGCATTTTCTCGTCCGCCATCTTGAATTCATAAATTTTAACAAGAAATTCATAATCTCCGACCCCGAAAACCCTTCCATACCAATTTTGAATAGAATCGGACCACCATAAACAGAGAGATAGATAAAAATTCCTTGTTATAAATGGTATTGATGAGAAAGAGAAGGAAGATTTACTGGATGTCGTTGTTAAACTAATCAACCATAAACTCAAACTATCCATTTCGAATATTAACATCGATAACTGCTATCGGATGGGAAAAAAACGTCAAGATAAGAAACCTAGGCCGCCGGCTGTTAAATTTGTAAACAAATGGAGGAAGCATAAAGTGTTAGTAGTTAAGAAAAATCTGAAGGGAAGTGGTGTTGTGATCAGTGAAAGTGAAATGCTATCCTATGAAAATCGTCAATTATTTTCGAAAGTGCGAGAATCTGTGGGTGCCAAAAACTGTTGGACATATGAAGGTAACATTTACGCATATTTCTGAACAATACGAGAAAACTTATAAAATCTTTAACTGACCGAAGTCAATAAGATTGTCATTGTTTTGATTTTGGCTGTTACACTGTATAGTGGTAGATTTAATATATAATCATATATATATATATATATATATATATATATATATATATATATATATATATATACCGTGTGTAACAGGATCAAGGTACACCCTCCGTATCATCTCCTTTTGTTTTGGAGGTAATTGATTGAAATTCAGGATATCCTATATACATAATGAGCGGCACTTTTTGACCTACAAATGATTTTTTTTTCACTTCCAGTTTCGCCGGAAGTGATACCAACTTTTGATTTTCAAATTGAACACCCTGTATATTATTACATTTCTGAAATCTGCTCAATTTTCTGAATCCAATGATACCACATAAGTGACATTTTGAACGTCAATATTTTTGATAATTCAATTTTTAGTTTTCCATTTAAGTGTGCCATGATGGTTCCGATTTATTCCAATTCACCCATCTGATGCTAGAAAAATCGAAATCCCGTCAAAAATACTAAATTGCGTTTTTTAAGAGCAAATAAAGTTCATCGTAATCGATTTTGGGGTAAAACTCAATTTTTTCAAATGGAACCATATTGGTACCGTGGTACCATTTATTAGTACACTCAATAAGGAATTTATTCATACCTGCTAATGAAATGTGCGACAAATACTATCAAAATTACAGCTAAAAGAAAATAAGATAATACAATTACTTTGTTCTAATTTAATGCTAAGAAGTTACTAAGGTGGCTTTGAAATACAAAAAATGAACACGAAACATTACAACAATTGTTCGAAATGCTGTCCATTAACGTCAATGCACTTCTGAACTCGCATAGCTGTTTATTGAAGAACGTTCGCTAATTGCTGGGCGTTATACCATTAATTGCGCGTCTTACTCGCAACTCCAGGTCTTCGCGGGTTGTAACAACGGTTGCATAGACAATGTTTCTTAAATGGGCGCCAAACAAAGTAATCAAGAGCTGTCAAATCAGGTGACCTTGGAGGCCATCGCACAGGACCATTTGTCGAAATTACGTTTTCTTGGAATGCCTGTTGAAGGTAATCAGTTACTATTCTTGAACTATGGGGAGGAGCTCCATCTTGTTGGAAATATATTCCCTGTTGTAGATGGAAAGGTAATTCAGTTAACCTGTCCTCAATTTCATTTGCAGAAATCCTAAGTATCTATCTCCAGTCAAGCGTTCTTCAAATATTATTGGACCATGATTCTACGACCGAGTATTCCAAGCCAAACATTGAAACCGAACCGCACTTGAAAGTTACCCTCCCTCAATAAATTTTGATTTTCTTGTGACCAATACCTTGTATTTTGTCGGTTAAATAATCCAATATTTGTAAACCTAGACTCGTCCGAAAATAAAATCCTTCCCAAAAAAGCATTGTTTGGCTGCACATTATTCTGCAAGATCCAATTGCAATATTCCATCCTACGTTCATAATCATTTTCGTACAGGTCTGGTGCAATTGATATTTGAAGATTTATAATTATGTTTGTGCAAGATTCGGCTTACCGTTTGGTGACTAATTTCCAATTCAAACCCAATTTGCCTTAAAGAAACAGTCTTATCAACTTCTATTCGAGCTAAAACATTAATTTCCGTTCCTTCGTCAATGATAACGTTTTCTTCGGGATCTCTTCAGAATTGATTTTCAAGACGATTAAAATAATTTCTCGCTGGACATTGTCTATCAGGATATCGGTTGGCATAAAGGTTTCTAGCCGCAACGGCATTTTTTCTACATTCCCCATAAATAATTAACATGTCCACTTTTTCATCCCTTGTATGAATGTGGGGCATTTTGAATAAAAATAACAACAAATTTAAAGATTTTTCCAATACACAATAAAAACACCGATAAACCAATTTGACAATCTGAATGAATAATTTCATTGTTTTCAAAGCCTCCTTAGTAACTGATTACCTTCAACAGGCATTCGAAGCTATGCGAGTTCAGAAGTGCATTGACGTTAATGGACAGCATTTCGAACAATTGTTGTAATGTTTTGTGTTCATTTTTTGTATTTCAAAGCCACCTTAGTAACTTCTTAGCATTAAATTAAAACAAAGTAATTGTATTATCTTATTTTCTTTTAGCTGTAATTTTGATTGTATTTATCGCACATTTTATTAGCAGGTATGAATAAATTCCTTATTAATAGTACTAATGAGTGGTACCACGGTACCAATATGGTTCCATTTGAAAAAATTGAGTTTTACCCCAAAATCGATTACGATGAACTTTATTTGCTCAAAAAAACGCAATTTAGTATTTTTGACGGGATTTATATTTTACTAGCATTAGACGGGTGAATTGGAATAAATCGGAACCATCATGGCACCCTTAAATGGAAAACTAAAAATTGAATTATCAAAAATATTGACGTTTGAAATGTCACTTATGTAGTATCATTGGATTCAGAAAATCATGCAGATTTCAGAAATGTAATAATATACAGAGTGTTCTATTTGGAAATCGAAAGTTGGTATCACTTCCGGCGAAACCGTAAGTGAAAAAAAATTAATTTGTAGGTAAAAAAGTGCCGTTTATTATGTATATGAGATATCTCAAATTTCAATCAATTACCTTCAAAGCTAAAGGAGATACGGGAGGTGTACCATGATCCTGTTGCACACGGTATATATATATATATATATATATATATATATATATTTAACTACCTCAATTGGGTTAATTTCTCTTAATTTTTTTCACAATTTATTATTGTGATCATCTCGGGACACGATTTTGATAGCGCATTACTTTTTTGCTTTGATTTTTCCCTGTAGTACACCCGTACTACATAGTGTTATTAACTTAGGAAAGGATATACATTATTTATCAGTAACAAATATTTGCGTATTCTACTTTAGCTTTTATTTTGTTTTCCAAGGGAGGTAAGGCCTATTTAATAAGACTTTAATCATCTACTCATTTGAGTTTAAATTGAACTCATTTTAGTCGTAGCTGTTACATTAGTATTTATTGTATGAAGTCAATATAATTTATTTTACTTTTAATTCGTAATTATGCAGAAATTCTTGCAATGAGGTCATCTTAATGCTCGTTCATTAGTAGCTCACTTTAATGAAGTAAAAATCTAATACTGCATCTCAATTTAGATTTACTCGCGGTAAGTGAAACATGGCTAAAAGTAAGGTAAATATCTAGTTACATCACACATGCACTCTGAATATGGGGAAAATACTTTTATTACGTGTTTTTGCCTCCTGAACACGAATCCGGAAGAAAAATGCGGCGGTCTCATACCGTTCCCGAGTTACAGCAAAAAAACTAACCTCATTTTCAAGCACCGTTTTCTCGCACAAAAATCACTCAAAATGCCTCCTTCTTTTTACCAGCATAAACAATACACCCTAAATCACTTATTTTCGGCACAACTTTGCACAAAATATCGTCGTTTTTATCGAAAAAATCCTCCTTACACAGTTGCAAATGAACAATCTTCGTTTCTTTGACAGAAGTCATTCTAAATGTCTTCTGACAGGCAACGAAAATTGTACATTTGCAACTGTAAAAGTGCGAATTTACACGATCCAATAAATTGGTCAATTTTGTGACCTTGAATTTTATTGATAGGTGTAAACGGAAAATTGTCGTCAATTTGAACTTGACCAATAAATTGATGAGTTTAGAATCGGTTCTAATTTTTAATCAATTTTTAGTGACAATTTGCAGTAACTTTCGACCATGAATTGGATGCCTGCTAGAACAGAGATTTCCAGGTTATATGTTATTATTTACGCGATTTCACATACCCTACTCTAACTGCGAGAAAAATGATGGTGCGAAAAAAAACATAATTTACTTTGCATTACATTCGCAGCAATGTGCATTGCTAAATATAAAAGACAGAGATGTAGAAGATGGTGGATTAGATCTTGGATTGAGAAAAGAGTGAAAGGAAACTTGACATCAGTTGACGAAAAATTCCTGAGTGCAGATCCTAATCAATTCAAACGATATTTAAGAATGGATCAGAGTCAATTCAATAAGTTATTGAATGATATTCGGAACTTTTCCTATAGTTGAACCATTTCTTGTCAGTATGTTGGTATTCCTGTTGCCAAAATTGACCAATAAATCGTCAGGTGTAAATATAACCCATATTGGTCAATTTTATTGTTCAATTTATTGATCAATTTTATTGGATCGTGTAAATTCGCACTAAGAGGATTTTTTCGATAAAAACGACGATATTTTGTGCAAAGTTGTGCCGAAAATAAGTGATTAGGGTGTATTGTTTATGCTGGTAAAAAGAAGGAGGCATTTTGAGTGATTTTTGTGCGAGAAAACGGTGCTTGAAAATGAGGTTAGTTTTTTTTAAAGTGCTGTAACTCGGAAACGGTATGAGACCGCCGCATTTTTCTTCCGGATTCGTGTTCAGGAGGCAAAAGTATTTTTCCCATATTCACAGTGCATGTGTGATGTAACTAGATATTTGCCAAAAGTAATTTATCGAATGATGCTATTAGTATACCCGGTTATTTTTTTGAGAGAGTAGATCGTGGGCAAGATATTAGCGGTGGAGGAGTAGGTATTCATGTAAAAACTATTATAAAATATTCACTTATTCCTTGTGGTAAAGAAATTGAACAGATATGGTTGAAGATTTCCTTGAATTCTGAGTTTTGTGCCTTAGGCGTATTTTATAACCCTCATGAAAGACATTGCAATTATTTTTTCGAACATTTCAAATCTGTTATATCATCCATTCAACCGACAATGGACTATATTATTTGTCTAGGTGATTTTAATGTGAACCTTTTTGATATTAATAGTGCCTCATGTGAAGTAGTGGCAAATACTCTTGAGGGCCTAGGGCTGAAACAATTAATAAAGGAACCAACACGCATTACCTATCATTCAGCCACTCTGCTGGATTACTCAATAACATCTGATGATAACAAAAAGTTAAACATATTCCTGAAATAGGCGATCATGAAATGATTTTATTTAATACTAGATCAAAACTAGAAATAAATGAACCTATATACATCAGCTGTAGAAATTTTAAAAATTTAAATTACAATCAATTTAATAGTGACCTATACCCTGGAAAATTATATTTGAATTAAACGATGCTGATAGCAAAGTGCAATTCTTATCTGACAACATCATTAATATCCTGGATCTTCACGCCCCTTTTAGAATTACAAAAAAATACGCTCCGTGGTTAACTGATGCAATCAAGGCTATAACTTCTGATAGAGATAGAGCCTTAAAAAAATTCAAGATTACCAAAAGTAACAACGACTGCCAATCTTATAAACAATTACGTGATTTAGTGAATGTCACAATCAAAAAAGAAAAAAAAACATATCAAATTTATGCTGAAAAACCAATCACATAAAGAGAGGTGGTCCAGTCTTAAGGCCATTGTGGGATCTAATAAAAATCGTAATGATATGGATTTTTTAAATAAGTGGAATGTGAATGAAATTAATGAATTCTTCTCAAACGCTGTTCCTAAATTAACTCCTGACTATGATACGAAACATTTCTATGAGCACAATACAAAAAAATCGGTACATACAACCCTCACGTTTCAACCAGTATCTGAAATGGATATTCTCAATATAATAAAAGCTATTAAAAGTAAAGCTGTTGGACCAGATGGCATCAATAATCTCACTAAATTTGTGCTTACCATTTCTGTTACCGTATATTACTCATATAATCAACTATTGTTTATTGAATTCTGTGTTCTCTCAAAATTGGAAAAAATCATTTGTTACTCCCTTGCCTGAAGTGAATAATCCACAATTGTTACAACAATTACGACCGATCAGTGTTTTGCCAACTTTATCAAAGATTTGAGAAAAAGTTATTAATATTCAACTGCAGAATCATTTAATAAAAAAATCCGTAATACCCGCAGTACAGTCCGGATTTAAAACTGGTCACAGTTGTACATCAGCACTATTAAAAATCACTGATGATATTTTGGCAGCTCTTGATAGGACTAAATTAACTGTGTTGCTCTTATTCGACTACTCGAAAGCATTTGACACTCTTAATCATAATGTACTCTTTTCGATCTTAGCATATAGTGGTCTGGATATTGAAGCTGTAGATTTATTTAAATCGTATCTATCTAAGAGAAGTCAAGCTGTAAAAAATCAAGAACGTGTATCAAGTTTTTTATCTGTGAGTACCGGTGTGCCCCAAGGATCAATATTGGGCCCTATACTCTTCTCTATTTATACATCGAACTTTCCAGATATTTTCTTTTCATGTTCACAACATTACTACGCTGACGAACCTCAGTTATATATGTCTTTTTCCTTGAATGAAGCGAATCAAGCGGTAACTGCTATTAATTATGACTTACATAATCTTTATACATTTTCAATTAATCATTGTTTACAACTAAATGCATCTAAGACTAATGCAATTATTTTTGGTAACAAAACTGATTCGCAGGTGTTCAAGCAAGAATACTCATCAAATATTTCAATTAATGGTCATACTATACAATTTAGCGAAAAAGTAAAAAACTTAGGAGTGTGGTTTGATGTAAACTTAAGATTTTTGCACCATATTAGTACCTGTTTAGAAAAAGCTTATGTAGCACTAAAACTCATATTTCAATCTCGCCACGTGTTGGATAGATCGGTTAAAATCCTACTATGCGATTCATTAGTATTATCTGAACTAAATTTATGTGACATTTTATATAATTCTTGTTTAAATTCATTTGATATAAATACAAAAATTGCAAAATTCATGCCTAAGACTTATTTTTGGTATTCGCAAATTTGAGCATATCAGTCACACTCTCCAACTTATCTGTATCACAAAATAAAATACAGAACTGATGTACATTCTCTAAATTTAAGGCACAGAAATACTCTTACTTTACCTCGCCACCATACTGAGTTTTTCAAACGATCGTTTTCTTATTGCATTGTTAACCATCTCAATAACTTATCTCACGATTTCAGTTACTCATCACTACATAAACTCAAACGAGTCCTATTTGACCATTATTTTCCTCAACAATAATTGAGTTTGTCGGATTAAAATATCTTCCCTTGGCTAATTTATTAATGGCTAATTCATCGCTAAACTAATATTTTTTCTCTATTGATTTAATTTATTTATTTATTATTCTATTTGCTGTCTTTAACTTCTTTTTGGGGTTAGATGGAAGAGCAGATGTATGTTAAATGCTAATATATATATTTCATATTGTACTATATTTATTATTACATACAAACTGAATCTCGCCCCAACTATATAAATAAAATGTAGTCCTATCCTTTATTAATTGGTAATAAAGACATTTATTATTATTATATATACTTTATTGTCCAAGAATTTCTCATTGACAAAGTAAGATGAAAAATATAGTTGTTAATAAAAGGATTGGTAGAACATATAGGTATTGAAATTGATTGAATATAAAACAGATAGATATGAATATATAGACAAAACAAAAAATAATTAATAAATAAACAATAATAATAACCTTGCATACTATAAAAGCAATTGCATCACAATATATACAAAATTTCGTCAGGCAAATAACATATGTATTTACATATAGATATATATGCACCGTCGTACATGTTGAAAGTAGTATTAAAGCAGATAAAACACAAAAGAGAGAGAGAGAGAGATAAAAACAAAAACAAAACAAAAGTGTTTACATAATAATTATTTTAGCATCACTTTACGGTATTTGAGACATGTTCACGTGATATTCCTGCAGGCTATAAAAAGCCTTTTCAAGAAGCATATTTTTAACCGATCTTCTGAATAGTTTATGATCTGATATGTTTTTAATCAACTGTGGCGAGTGATTGAATATTCTTTTCTCTTCATACATTAGAGTGTTTTGTTAAATTCAGTTTAGGTATTGGCAGGTGAATATTGCAGCTCTGTCTGGTATTGTAAAGTCTATTTTCAGAAGAATCAGTAACATATTTTTTGTGAATCAGGCACACCACTTCCACAATAAAAATGCTTATTACAGTTAAAATTCTTTGTTGAACAAAAAGTTGTCTACAGCTATCCCTGTAGTTAGCCCTACACAAGTACCTAAGAGATCTCTTCTGCAGTACAAATACCTGATTTAGGAGTGTTTGATTACAAAATCCCCAAAATGCAATGCCATATCTTAGATGTGACTCTACAAGGGCAAAGTAAGTCGATCTGGCTGTAGATATGTCAAGTTCATTGGCAATAATTCTAACAGCAAAAGATCCGGAAGCTAACTTCTTACACAAAGATGTGACATGTTCATTGAATTTCAGCTTGTTATCAATGTGCAGGCCAAGAAACCTAGAGACACACAGAGATTCACGGCCATCTTGGAGCCGCCATTTTGATATTATGAATTTTGAAGAAAAATTCATAATCTCCGACTCCGAAAACCCTCACATACCAATTTTGAATCGAATTGGACCATAATCACAAAACTTGTCCGCCATCTTGGAGCCGCCAATTTGTTTTTTCTCTAATATCTGATTATTCAATTCAACAAAATGATTACATGGTTGAAATAACATTTCTGCCAAAACGAGTTATGCATAGAGTTGGTCGAATAAGATATTTGGTTCAGCCAAATTATTTTCAGTTGATTGATACTTTAATTTTGATCCAAAACCAAGAAATAATTTTACTAATTTTGATATTATATTTTGTCGAGCATATGCGACACTTTTATTTGTTTGATTCAAATAAATTTTATTTGATTCTACAATTAGTTTTTTTCTCTGTGTTTGCTGATTCAATTAGCCATATGAATATCACCTGCAATTTTTCTTTACTGTTAATGTATTGACAATCAACTATTTACTGATGAGAATCAATCGGATTTTGTAATCAAAAAGCTGTTTGGTCGAGCCGATTCCAAAAAGCACTCGAATTGTTTGCCTCCATCGCCATTATCGTTTATAGAGAGCACGTGTGACATTCGTGGCCATCCAAATACCCTCATTATTTTCCAATTACACCTAACAGTTCAATTAAATACATATCAAGAGTAACAAGAAATTAATTACAATGTGTGAAACTTTGGAGTACCTTCTATATATCAAGGGGCGTAGCAATTAGAAATTTGACTTGGAGAGTTGAATAGATGATAGTGATAGTGGTTGAGGAAGGAAGATTTTGTTTTGGTATTTCCTGCTATATTTATCAAATCGTTGCAGAGCCTACAAGGGCATGTCATTATCATTGACTACCTAAAAAGTAAGTGTATACGCGAAGAATTGTTAGTTTGTTCTTTGTTTTGTGAAATTTTGATGAATATTTTTTCCGTTTTTTATTCAAATTTTCAAATCAAATCAAATGTATTTCAACAACAACCGTTATTACAGTTAGTTTCATTGGCTGATAAGAGCCATTTCAAGGTAATCTAATTATTCATCATGTTAGCTACACAAAAACAAGATATCAGAAGAAAAAGAGAATTTCAAACAAATTCAAAATAAATAACCCTATGTAAATACAATATATATCTTCATACAACATTAATCTTGCTCTGATTTAAACTTCCTCCAGAGTGGAGTAAAATACACCTGGGCGTATGTCGCCTGTTTTGTGCTTTTTACCCACTCTTTGATGAAATATTCAATTTCTGTAATAACATTTTATATGCATATAACAGAAGTGGTAGAGAATGGATGAGAATGAAAAATGTAAATGAAAACAAAGAATAATAAAAATTAATAAAATATGAGAATTATAAGAAAAGAAAATAATAATAATAATGATAATGAAGAGGAAGGGATAGCTATCGGCGATGCAGGGTTTTGAAGTGAGTCTTCGAATCTTTTGTATTTTAGAACATTTTGAATGTTATCGCGTTCTCTAGTATTGTTGTGTGAGGGTGGGTTTAAATTTACTTATTTTTTTAATTTTTTTCAGGTGCGTTGGAAGACGGTTGTACAGTTTAGCTCGGGAAAAGAAAACGAATATTTGTGTATGACTTTTTTTGAAGAGCGGAATTTTGATATGTAAGTTTTTGACTAATCTTGTGGTTTTGTGAGCGCTAAAACTAAATTTCTGGATGTTCGAGAACATCCATATCAGACATTGGTAGCTATATAGGGATCTAATGTTGAGTATTTTGGTTTCCCTGTATAGTTGCTCCGTTGGGAAACGTCTAGTTCTTTTGAATGTAATTTTCAGTAATGAGTTTTGAGTTGTTTGTAGGTAATTTCCACACAACATGAGTATATATTCTGCCAAAGAATTATACAAAAATAGTGTATTTTTTTGGGAAAGTATATCCCTAAGGGTGTAGAGTTTGAACGTGAGAAGTCTCATCCTTTTTATAACTTGGGAAATGTGTTGATAGGGGGTTGGTCTTTAGAGTTTAATGAAAAGCACATAAATTTTGTCTTTTTTATATCAGCTCGATTGAAGATACTATGCCAACTGTCATCTCTGAATATCAGAGCTGTGTGATCAGCGTATCAAATGACGTGGCTATTGAAATTTTGTATTTAGGATATAGCGTTAATGTTTACAAGGAACAGATTTGGGCCCAGAACTGTTCCCTGTGGTACACCAACAGATATATTTAATGACCCACTGAGTTGGTCCCCCATTTTAACTTTTTGTGTCCGTTGCGACAAATGTAGAGAGTTTGTTCAATATAATCACATGTGAGATGATATCAAAAGCCTTTGCTAAATCGATAAATACAGCTAGGCACTTTGCTGATTTATCCAAGGCTTCAACTGTTTGACCTATGAAATCTATTATGGCATTTTCTGTGCTGGAATTGTTGATGAAACCAAATTGTCGTTCAGTTAGTACATGATATCTATTGAAAAATCCAATAAGTTTAATTTGAGTTTTTGTAAGATAAGTTGATTATATGTACTAATGGTTTCAATATATAATATTTCTAATGTTGTTATTCTGTCTGGACCTGGAGAACAATTATTTTTGAGTTTTGAAATTAATATAATTACCTCGTTTTCGTCAATAGGTTCGAGAAATAAGGTCGCCGTCACTGAAGGTTCTTTCAAAAAATTCTGTGGTAGATTACATTTTTCAATTTCTTTTGCCATATTCAATCCTATATTTGTAAAGAATTCATTAAATAAATCAGCTTTTTCTTTATAATTTACTGTAGGTACGCTGTTTTCTTTGATAATAGTGGTATTTTCTATATGATTTTTATTCGATTCGGAGTTAAAAAATCTCCTTTATGTTATTTGTTATCAAAATTGTACAACTATGGACTTGGAGCCAGCTTTTAATTAGATTTCTTCCTCCTTAGTTAATCGTCTTCAGCACGTCAACTTTCCGGAAGTCATTTCCAGAGCAGTCACACATATTGAATACGAAACTTATTCGGTTAAAAAAACGGAGTTCTGCAAGAGTCTGTACTGGGGCCCATTTCTATCTCTATTGTATACCAGCAACTTGATAAATTATTAGCAGTGATGTAACAATGTAAGCTGTTATAGCTCCATTAATAAATTAAAAATACAATAAAAAAGTTAACAAGTTTTAAACTCTATATACAGTGTGACCCATTTAAAATGGAACCACCCCTGTAGAATACGCATTTTTCAGTCAATCTCAAAAATATTTTTTTACAATATTAAGCATCAAAAACTGTATCTTGACACAGATTTTCATGACTTTAGTTTCATTTCCAAGGCACTCTATGGTTTTTTTCTTTGTCAAAAACGGCAAAAGTTTATGAAGCAATTTTTTTTTCCAAATTTGACTACACCACTGGATACGTTGTCGTTATAAATGAAAACCATCAAAATTTCATGAAAAAATATTGGTTAACAATGAAGTTACAACAACTTTAATTTTGGAAACAAAGTATTTGATTATAATTTTTATTTAGATTGCAGACATATTTGAAATCTGGCAACACTGCCGATACAAAGTAGAGCACAAGTGAATTTGTACAGCGAAAATCCGAAGTCAATAGCTCTTTCCGTTCAACAGTTATAACTACTGAAAGTATGGTAATGTGAGCGATTTGTGGTGTACTAAATCACAGCCTACTATTGATTTAGTACAATACCTATGCCTAATGTATTAGTTCAGCTTTCCTCAAATTATTGATACCTTCTCTAAAAGCTTGTTTCAGTTGAGTTTTGCAGAATAAAAAAGGAACATTTTTTTTGTCCTGCTTTCTGTTTTATTATTGAATACATAATTTTGATACTTTAAAACTGATTCGGTTCATTTCGTTTTTATCGGCTATTGAAAACTGCATAACTTGAAAATTAATTTTTAATTTTCTGTTATTTTCGAATACACTTATAACCTGAACTTAAATAAATTATTTTAAGGGAATATAATTCACAAATCCAGTGGCGTAGTTAGATTTTTATTACAAAATCGCTTCCACCAGAAATCGCTCACATTACCATACTTTCAGGAGTTATAACTGTAGAACGGAATGAGCTATCGACTTCGGATTTTCACTGTACAGATCCACTGGTGTTCTACTTTGTATCGGCAGTGTTGCTAGATCTTAAATATGTCTATAATCTAAATGAAAATTAATATCAATTACTTTGTTTCCAAAATTAAAGTTGTTGTAACTTCATTGTTAATCAATATTTTTTCATGAAATTTTCATGGTTTGCATTTATAACAACTACAAATCCAGTGGTGTAGTCAAATTACAGAGCAAAAATTTCCTAATAAACTTTTGCCGTTTTTAACGAAGAAAAAAACCATAGAGTGCCTTGGAAATGAAACTAAAGTTATGAAAATTTGTGTCAAGATACAGTTTTTGATGCTTGATTTTTTTGTAAATTTTTTGAGAATGACTGAAAAATGCGTATTTTATAGGGGTGGTTCCATTTTAAATGAGTCACACTGTATCATTGGAATATCTAATTTTTACAAGATTTTATTTAGTTTCACCTGTCCGGGTGTCTGTCTGCAAGTTAAATTTGACCCACTCTAGTTGCCCGATTGACGTGAAATTTGGCAGGTGTTCATAGTTCCCGTGACAATGCATTGTAATTTTTTATTAGAGAAAAAAACAAAATGCCGGCTCTAAGATGGTGGACGAGATTTCTGTTTATGGTCCGATTCGACTCAAATTGGTATGTGGGGGTTTTCAAGGTCGAAAATTATGTTTTTTTTTGTCAAAATTTATCAAATAAAATGGCGGCTCCAAAATGACCGACGATATCTGTGATTATGGTTCGATTCTATTCAAAATTGATATTTATGGGTTTTCGTAGTCGGAGATTATGAATTTTTATTAAAAATTCACAAATTCAAGATGGTGGCTCTAAGATGGCGGACGAGTTTTGTATTATGGTCCGATTTATTCAATATTGGTATGTTGGGGTTTTCGGGGTCGAGGATAATGATTTTTTGTTTAAATTATAAAATCAAATGGCGGCTCCAAGATGGCGGACGATTATGTGATTATGGTCCGATTCTATTCAAAATTGGTAGGTATGTGGAGGTTTTTGGGGTCGGAGATTATGAATGTATTGTCAAAATTCATAAATTGAAGATGGCGGCTCCAAGATGGTGGACAAGTTTTGTGATAATGAACCGTTTCTATTCAAAATTGGTATGTCGGGGTTTTTGGGATCGGAGATTATAAATTCAGTCGAAGAAAATTGATTTCTCATCAGAATTTATAAATTGACGATGGCAGTATCAGGATGGCAGACGAGTTTATCTTTAGATGGTCTCCTCGTTGAAGAACTTCACAAAAATGCATGGATTAAGGCGTACTTACTAAAAAGTACAAAATTATTAATAAAAAAATATTTTTAAAGACAAGCTTTTATTCAAATGCGCTTAAAACTAAAAAATTATTGCTTTGGATGTGCGACGTAGGTTATTCCGTGAATAACTGAAAACTTTGCGCGACAAACTCTTGAATCTATAACTCACGGAATAACCTACGTTGCACACACTGTTATTTTTTTTTGTAAAATTACAATTGTTTTACAATACAACATATGAGTAAAATTACAGATTAGTGTATTACCAATACAAAATATAATACATTGTTGATCGGTTTCCAGTCAAATTATTTTAAAATTTACAAACAGTGTTTGTGATTGGATTCTCTACATTTTCAATCAAATTTGTTTGGTAAAATCACAACATTTGAATTGTAAATGTTTAGTAAATTTCAACAAATGTTTGGTAATTTTACTAAATGGAGTTGGAATATCGTGTAGTGAATTTACAAACCTGAATTTTATTATAACTATATTGTTTTGCGTTAAAACTTCCGTTTTTTTTTGTAAAATTACTTTAGAAATTTTTAACAGTGCATCTAAAGCAATTATATTTTACTTTTTAGCGCATTTTAATAGAAGCTTGTCTTTAAAATGGTTTTTTATTAATAATTTTTTTATATTTGTATGCCTCTAAAAACAAATTGTGAAATTTCACACTTGATTTGGTTGTATATTGATCGTGTTCATCAGTATAAATTATCATTAGGGGTTGAATTTCCAAAAACACTGAAACACGCATTCCTTTATTTGTAACAATGACCCCAAATGACAATTTTTATGACCCTAACTTCGAAATTAACGGTACCCGTATACAAACTTTCAACCCCCATTTAACCTCCATCAGCGCTGAATTTTTAAAAACCCTGAAAACTCTTCATTCTAGTAACTCTCAATCAGGTTTTTGCCGCATCAAGTTTTCGTCATGGAGAAATGAAATTCATTCGTTTATCAAATCCCGAACATATTTTTTTGGACAGGAGAAAGAAAATCAAGCCTTTTTTCCGGTTTTATTTCCAGCAGTTTTCTCTCAGATGAGTGCGATTAAACAATTTCAAATATCCCCAATAACTCAAACTCTTCCTCATAAGCCAGAGCTTTCAGAACTTCTGTCCTAAATCATTTTTCAGCTCTGACATGAGATTTATCACAAAAGTTTTCGAAAATAATTCATTGCTCGAAATTGTGATTAATTATCCCGGTACAGAGAAAAAGTGCCATAAAACTTTAGGATTCTGAAGGTTCGTTGAAGTATTTTGAGAAGGATTTTCGTATGGAACATTTTAACACTACTATATCGGATATGAGGGGAGATCTAGTGGAATATTTCATTGGTTTTGGCTACACGGAAGGTGACAGAGAACGAAGTGGAAATTCAGGCATAGTAGAATGGATACATGAAGGAAAATAGAATGGAATCAGCATATTGAATCTGAGGAGAGCTAGATATAAATCTCCCAAAGACAGACGAAATATTGGAGGACCCAGGAAGAAGATAGAGTGACAAATCAGACTCTTTAACCTTTAACTTATGCAGAAGGAGGAAGTCTTGGAAAATATTTCTGACAACCACTGCTTCTGAAATAATAATAATAAATATTTTTGCTGGTCAGATGAGGTTCATATTAAAATTATTTTCTGTAGCTATCGTTCGATATTTTCTAGGATCTTCCAACTCATGTTCCAGACTCAAAACCAAAAATAATTGTTCTAAAAAATACAAATATCTAAAAAATGATGGTCCTACCAGCTAGTTTCTAAGAAATTAGTATAAACAATGTGAAATTTTTTTAAATACATCATGACATAAGCATCTGAAAGTTGTAGGCAACATCATAAAGTTAAATGTAACCTGATCCAATGTATAACTAAAAGAAGTAAAAACCGAAATAATCAAAAAAACAAAATGTTAAAGAGCAAAGAAACTGGGGGATCAATACGACAGAAAAAGATAAATAACGAGGGTACCTGATTGGCCTTGATATATAATTTGATCATCTCCTGAGATTATTATTATGTAGACTGGATGTGTTTTTTAAATCGCACCTATATGACGTTCTGTCCGAATGTTTGGCAAAGCCAGTTTCATTTGTTATTTTAAGGGGATTTTCGGGTCTTATACCCCTTTGGTGTTCTGATATTCTACTACTGGGATATCGTCATCTCTGCCCAATATACACTTCTTCATATTCTGCACATGGTATTTTGTAGACTTGCGAGATCTTTTGGTGTCTCTGTCTGTGATATTTGATTGAGTAATTTTCAAAATAAATTAGTTTTTGAATCAACATGATTTCCACTCTCTCTGAAGGGTTTCTCAAACTTTCTTTCTATTTTTATGTATATAAGTTTATTCATTAATTCCGAGCGATACTAGTTTTCTTATCGAAGTTGTATGTGCTTTAGAGCCCTATGTTTGGGATTTGAAATAATGTTATGTTTTTGCGAGACAGGCAGAGTGTTCAGAATAAGAATTCAAAAATATCTCATGGAGGATCGGTTAGTAATTCCAATCTGTGACAATTTTGTTTTCGAGTGTTTTTATAATAGAAAAATCTCTTATGTCAAAAATAATTTAGAGGTTATTTTTCAAAGTGATCTGAAGTTCGGACATAGCGATATATGCACAGAGTTTGTTGAATATCAGAGATAACTCGTACTTGCAGACGAACACCAATTTATCATTCAAATTGTGCTGACATGTTGCAACGCATTGGGATGCAAATACGGGTTGCTTCTTGCTGTACATGGCATTGTGATATATCGATACTTTTCCAGGTCCGAACTGGCCTGCGAAGATCCATACATTTTGTTTCAGCCTTAAAACTTCTGAGATTAATGGAAACAGAGTACATCCATGTAGGTACATTATATCAAGATGGCTATTTTCTGTCCTTAACAATGTTGTGGGCTGTATCGTTTTGTGAAAAATCTCGTTAAAAAAGTGAATCACTAATGAACTCTTGAAAGCCCTGATTTTTTACAGAGATCTCTCGTCAAGCACTGAACAAAATATTTGCTCAAACAATGACCGGTTCTGTGAATAGCTTTACTATTTTCACTGAATTTCGGTGACTTTTAGTCAGCTACATTTTTCGATCGATTATTGACTAATGTAATTGATGCATGTTCCGTTGATGGATCAGTTTTTTCAAGAATCATTCAATCGGTTTCGAATAGGAATAATTCTTTTTTTTTCTATTTGTCACTGAGGGATAACGAGATTATGAAAACGAATCTGTTTTCACGGATATTTTTTTTCGAGAACTACCCCAACTCAGATTTAGATTAAGCTTAATTGCAAGTTTTGTCTCTTTTCCATATCTGGATCTTCCACTGAAGTTACTTCCAATTTACGAAAGAACACCCACGAGTTGACCAAGAAATCGTTTGCCAGATATGAAGGGGAATTCATTTTCGGTAAGAGTGTTGAGATAAATCCAAAGGCAGTGCAGGCCTAGGGGCCTTCTGAGCCCCAAGTGCTGTACAAAATCGAAAGCATTAGATGCTTTTTTGAAACACGAACATCCTGGTTGAAGAGAAATATAGATTCAAAAATCAATGTTATGAATATACAGGGTGTTGCTGAATGAATCTGAAAGTTTTCAGGGGGTGATTCTTTGTCGAAAATTAAAGGGGGTCTTTCATATAAACAAAAGTTCTTAGGTCTTTCCTTGAAAAGTTACACGCTTCCAAAAATGAGTTTTTTTTCTTCAAATTGCTGAAGAGTTAAAGAAATGGCATTTTGTGAGCGTGTTCTACCAATGAAGAGGCTACCAATGAATATGTTTTAAATTTTGTTGTAATCTCTTAAAGGGGCGAAACATGCAACCCCTATTCCATTTTTTACCAGAACTCTTTAAGAAAACAAAATTTCTCAATTAAAAAATATGTGTTGAAAGGAACAATTTATTGCAAAACTTTTTTAACACCTGTGTTGTTTCCGTAAAAGCAATAGTTTCTTAATAAAATAAAATACAACATCGTGCATGAACGGATCTTCTGTAAATGGAATCGAAAAAATCTGGTAGGTGGCTGTCAAGTTTTGTTTGCACAAATTATGACTTCGTAGTATTTTGAAATTATTCCGTTTGTTTTAACTCAAATCTAGTAGGTGGCCGTCAAGTCGCTTTGATTTTCATGTGGTAGTTCAATTGTGCCTTTTAAATCTTCAATATGAATAATTACACTAACGCTGAAATGGTCGATATGCATTTTATGTATGTTCGTATGGAAATTCTTTGGAAGCTAGATGTATCGTCAGCGCGTGATACCTCATCACACAATTTTCACACGTCTTCACCAACGTCTATGTGATAGAAGGACTTTTAAAAAACGAACAACTGATTGTGGTCTTCCACTAGTTATTAGAACGGCGGCACTGGAAGAAGAGGTTCTTAATATGATTGAAGATCGTCCGGTATTAAGTACAAGACAAATTACTAACACACTACATGTTAGCAATAAAGTAATCTGGAAAATTTTAAAGTATCACCAATTGTATTTTTACCATATTCAACGAGTCCAGGCACTTTTGTTGCGAGATTTTCCCCATCGAGTAGACTTTTGTCATTGAGTCTTCAAATTATTACCCAAAATGCTCAATTTTTAGAAAACTGACGAATCCAACTTTTCAAGGCAAGAGATCTTTTCATAACAATCATTTATGGGCCGAAGATAACCCACATGCAAGGTCGGTACCAATATGAATTTTCACTTATCATGTGGGTCGGAATTATTGGCGATCTCCAGACTTAAACCCCTTGGACTTGCATCTGGGGTCACCTAAAGTCCTTGGTTTATACGACCCCCATTGGATGTGTGAATGATTCAAGGAATCGCATCATTTCAGCATGCGAGACAATCCAAAACACACCCGGAATATTTCAACGTTTGCGCCAATCTATGAGACGAAGACTTGATTCCTGTCTAATGGTTGGTGGTGGTCATCTCGAGCAGTTTTTGTACCTCCGTTTCGTTTGATCTTGGTGCCTTTTTCTTTGTGGTAATACACATAATTCTGTTTTGTTTGCATTTTTAATTTGATATCCTACTTATTAAAACAAAACATGGAACTGGTGCATGCCTACATTGAGAGTTAGAACAAGCGGAATAATTTAAAAATACTACGATGGAAGTGATAATTTGTGCAAACAAAACGTGACAGTCATTTACAAAAGATCCGTTCATGCACGATGTTGTATTTTTTTTTATTAGGAGACTATTGCTTTTACGGAAACAACACAAGCGTTAAAAAAGTTTTTCAATAAATCGTTCCTTTCAACACATATTTTGAAATTGAGAAATTTTGTTTTTTTAAAAAGTTGTGGTGAAAAATGGAATAGGGGTAGCATGTTTCACCCGTATAAATGATCACAACAGAATTGAAAAAATATTTATAGGTAACCTTTTTATTGGTAGAACACGGCCACAAAATGCAATTTCTTCAACACCCTGTATAACCAAAATTTTTGACTTCATAAGAAACAATCATGGCATGAAAAATTCTGAAATAAGTGATATATTCATATTTCAAGTCTTATTTTTTGGGTTGTTTGGGTTTGGATATATACAGTATCACTGTTGAAGTTTGCTTCATACGTGATTTTTGTTTGCTAATTAATTGGGCAGAGTTAGACTTTCGGGTTACTTTCTGCTTCTAAAATAAATGGGAATTCCGCCAATAGAAGTTTTCAAGCAGGCCATGAGGCCATGCCACCTGTCAAATTCGATATTTTTACGTCAAATTGCGGTAATTTTGAAAAACGTCATATTGAAAAGTTATTTATTTTCGACAAATTTGGAGAATCTATTATTGAATACCACTTTTTTGCTCATTCAAATTTAACAAACTTAAAACAGATTTGTTTCTTTGACTTGATTCAATATTTGTGAAAAATTAGACAGGTATACCGAAAAACGTGATTTTTAAGGATTATTTGTGAAATTACTTTCGTCGAACAATATTTCATGCAGTCGAATTGAAATATATCTGTTTCAAAAACTGTTTCTTTCTGAATCGCTGGGATACTTTTTATAGAAAAATACTGGTAAGGTTGCAACCCATTTTGCAAAGACTCTATTTCTGAGCATAAAAACCGAAATTCAGAGTATTAAAGAAAACATTAGTCTCACGCACCCATTGTTTAATACTAGACAACAGTGTGCTGGGAACAAGGCATACATATCCAGAATGATATTAGCCCATCAATGGAATTACTACACCGGTATTGGGCACAGTGTCGTGATAAACACTTTATTAAACTCAGACAGGGTCGGCGTAGTATAATTGATGCCGGCGATATCGAATAAAAAAAAATCTGAATATTTTTCAGTTCTCAGTTGCACTAGGTAGGCTCTCAGCAGATAGCAGTCACTATATCGATTGTGTGAATGTTCTGAACTGTGTACTGTTGGTAATGAACTATTATGCATTGTCTCTTTCTGTCTAGATGGTTACCTTCACTTAACTTTCATTGTACCGAAGTGATGATTACTCAGTCTCAGACAGACAGACTTCATATACTTAAAACTTTTATTTTACAAGGACAACTGTTATTAAGGAAAATCTGTAAATCTCAGAGTGAAATTTGTATAGACATGTTATCAATAAGAGAACCAAAGAGAAGATTAAGGCATTATACGTATTCAACATCGCAACGACTTTCTTTTTCTTCACAATGTAGAGGTGTATTTTGAGAGTTCCTCAAGCTTTTAAACAACCATTACTAAAAACCTATTTCGGGAATCACCCCTGGGTACGAAAGCATCTCGCCAGGACTTTCTTTCATAACATTTCCTCCATTAACTACGTATGCTACCACACATTTTGTTAAAAATAGATGAGTTCGGCTTTTCAAAGTTACTTTCCTTAGAATGCTGACTGAACAGACACTTTCTATTGAATAGACTTGGAGTTCATTTATGTATACACCATTTTGAAAGATTTACGGTCCATAAAGGCGAATCTTATTAAATTTTGTTGTTTTGGGTGAGTTAAGATGGACTTTCAGGAATTTGTGTTACACATTCGACGAATTATTGGGTGGCGAGCCGAGGAAAATTTATGATATACAATTTAATAATTTTGTTCATCAATCAGAACAAGGGGAGTTCTTTTTATCTACCAGAACTACATGTGACTGAAAATTTTTGGAAGAAATAATTATTTAAATAAAATAAAAATTAACGATGTTTTAAAACGAACTGAAAAGTATAAAATAATCTTCTAGCTCCATACTACAATACATGTTTCATAGATAGGAAGGACCTAGAACGCCAGTGTGATTATTCTTCTGAAAAAAATGGTGCATTTTCCTCATTTTCACCAAAAAATCTTCATCCTTTTCCATCGATTTTTTTTTTAATGATCTTGCAGTTGAGATTTATTCTAAAAGTTGATCCACGTATCCACAAGTTGATTCACGTGCAGTGTGTCAGTAGTTGTTCCTGTGGCAACATCAGGGCGAGCAGGGGCAGAAAAATATAATTTGAAGAAGGAAGTAAGTAAATATGATGAAAACTGATCAGTGTAGTTGATTATTCAGTTTATTATTTTCATTCTCTGAGTTATAAGTAAACAAGGGTTTTAATATAGCCCATGGTTATGTGGAAATGACCTATACGTAGTAGCGATACCAATTTCATCGTGTGTGTGGTTTTATCAGTATCACGGTATCAGTATCACTTTGTATCGTCGTCTCAATCGCTGTCGTGAACTGATGTTTCACGATTCCATTTCAGCGTGTGTGGAGACGTTGATACTTGATACAAATCTCATATATTTGTATTGCGACATGTAGCGATACAGATCTCATCGCCTGTGGGAGCCTTTAAGGCACCCACAGACGATGAGATCGGTATCGCTACATGTCGCGATACAAGTGGCGATACAAGTATATGAGATTTGTAACAAGTATCATCGTCTTCACACGATGAGACGAAATCGTGAAACATCATTCGCAAGCACGTGGTATCGCCGTTTCACGACAGTGATTGAGACGGTCATACTGATACCGTGATACTGATACAAACTACCACACACACGATGTAATTTGTATCGCTACTACGGTGTCATGCAACATGTAGCGATACCGATCTCATCGTCTGTGGGCGCCTTTAGATACGTAGAGGACCCCACATTTCCTTTTAAAGCTTTACTGTACTTAGAGACTGTACTTACTGTACTTACTGTACTTACTGTACTTACTGTACTTAGAGACTGTACTTACAGGACAGTCACACAATTTATTCGTCATTCGTCAAGATGAATCTCGAGGGTTTATGGACCGTCGACATTCTCATGTCATCCTCAAGAGATGCTAATTGAATCTTCAAATGACCCCAAGAATACGCCGCATTGAAAGTTAGTTACTGAGTTTATTTTTCTGAGAGTTGCAGAGGGTTGAATTTGCATAATTTTGGAGTGTAAGCACCATACGTCTGAAGAAGAAAAGTAAAATCGAGGGTGTCAACTGGGCGAAGTATTTTTTTCCATTGTACCGTCAAATGGTACCCCGTCATCGTTTGAAAAAGTCATCTGGTGCCATCGAGGAAGTGAGGTGACATTTTGTTACCAATGCGCGCACGGCAATTTAAACCTACGGACGCGATGACAGTGGCGTTACTAGTCTGTCGCCGGACCCCTCGGACAATAAATCACCCAGCTGTCATTATATTCAAGTGCGCGCACCATCGTAAGGGTCCACAGCAATGGTGACAGTGACAAAACAGTCACGGTGATAAAAATCACCAGTGCGCGCAGGCTCTAAGTCTTTGAGTTTGAACATGGAGTTCTTTGTTTCCAAATTCCCATTGTTGTTCAGTTGTTCCTCGTGTTGTTCACTAGATACAGACACATCCAAACGTACAGCATTGTTCTGCTCACCACAAACGCCTCAATACCAATAAAAAGCGTTTCCACTCAATTTTTTCTACTATATGCTCACGGGGAATAATATTTATTCAACTTTCCGTTCGCCTTCATTATTCGACATCATCATGTACGAATTCGAACAAATCCTATATTTTGAGTTGAAGATGAATTAGTCAACTGACTTTGGAAATAAATACCATCAAGTAAAACACTACTACTTTGATCGCTCATTAAACAAGTGTCTGAGATTCATAAATGTAAAAAGGAAACTCTAGGATAAATCTTGGTATGTTTTTTGGGAAATTGAATTGGTGGAATATCGCATTCGGAATTTTTGAGTTCGATCATTCTCGCCAAGCCAAAAGTGCAAGAGATGAGTATGTAGGAACCGTTAGCTGAAATTTTACTGAAGAGAGAAAACAACAAACAGTACGAGATAGTATACATGACATCCAAGCTGAAAGCTTAGCGGAAAGCTCATACCGAGTTCTGTTCGGAAATCTCTTATTCACTTCTGAATACCTTGTTTCTTTTACTTTCATTCGATTTTTTTTGTCAAAATATATTTTTGCTATCGGTGATTGGCAATGCAATCAATTGGCCAAATCAGAAGTAAATAGGACATTGAAACAATAGTTGGAATAAGATATTATTATTGTAGGTGTACATAGAGGCTCCCCAAAAATGTTCGAAATTTTCCAGAGCCACAAAAACAGAATGTGGTTCTGAAATATTCCAATTTATCAAGCTGATGCCCTCCAGGGTTGAATGAACTATTCATATATATCGTATACATTGGTTGAGCTGGTGATTCTTGAGAAATATGCAAATATTATTTTGCTCAATAATTAATTGACCATTGAGGAGCTATATCTCCAGAATAAATCGAGAGCGCCAGATTTCTGAATTTTATAAACTACTCGAATGATGATGAAAATTTTCGAAATTTCAGTAGGAGTTCTTGGGGCGTTCATTTGGATTGATATACAGTGCGGTCCATAGATATGGAATAAATTCATTTCTAGCGTTATTATGTATTTGGTTAGAAAAACCTGAAACAGGTCGATTTCTGTTGTCAATTTGACAATTTACAGTATGAAAATATCACCCCCTCCTTGCACCCCCTCTGAATTATGAGCACCCCTTCAAAAATTTTAATGAAAAGAGGGGTCGAAAGGGATTTTTATTCTCTGTTCAGCAATATTAAGTTTCTCAAATTTGTTGCAATCATAACTGAGAAAAATCATTTTGATACTTTACGTAGAATGAAAGAATGAATATTTCAATTTATTTTACAATTAAATTAAATGTTCAAAATGACCACCATTCACTCCTCGACAATAAGCAAGTCGATCTTGGAATTCTCGTACAACATTTTGTAGGACCTCAGGGGTAAATGTTGTTAATTCCTTTCATTATCCTAACAATATTGTCGGGTCTATTGAAATGTACTTTTGATTTTAAATAACCCCGTAAGAAATAATCAGGTATTTTCTTATCTGTTTTGCTAAACGTCAGGAAAAAGTCGTTCAAGACACCAAAAAATTATTCACAAAACCCACATAAATAATGTAATGTCAATCTAGTAGACTACTCTCATTTTGATTTTTATAAGTTGCTGACACACGTCAGTTTATTGAAAAAAATGTGTGTGTGTATGTGATTTAACTATGGCTCATTTATACGAAACTCAAAGAATAGAGATTTTAATTATGATTGGATGCGGTAATAAAACAAGAACTCAAAAGGAAGTTTGTGAAATGTTTAATAATGAATACCCTGGTTAACACGTTTCACAGTCTACAATTAGCAAAATAGAAACAAAATTTCGTGAAACTGGACATGTAAAAACTATTCAAAAACCAGGTCGAAATGTTAAATTGGATGAGGAACAAAGTTAGATGTTAGAGGAAAATCCGCATATGACAAGTATACAATTTGCCGCCGACAATGATGTAAGTAAATCATCGATATTGAGAGCTTTACATAAAGAAAAATACCATCCTCATAAAGTTCAGTTGGTTCAGGAGTTAAATGAGGATAATCCTGATAGAAGGCAACAATTCTGTGAACTGATGATGGACAGAATGGAAGCAGATTTGCAGTTCATAAACAAAATTGTTTTTTCTGATGAAGCTACTTTTCATTTGAATGGAACGGTTAATAGACAAAACTAGATATTGGAGCAGAGAAAACCCTCATTGGATGTGTGAGGCTCACACACAATATCCTAAAAAAGTTAACGTCTGGGCTGGTAGCATTAACAACAAAATTATTGGCTCTTATTTCTTTGAAGGCACAGTTAATCGTGAGGTTTATCTAGATTTTTTATGAACTTTTTACAGCCTACATCAAAAAGACTTTTTCCTGATGTTAATGATCCAAATGCAATAGATAGATCAATTTGGTACCAACAAGCTCCACCGCATTACAAACGTATTGTTAGAGATTATTTGAACGAAGTTTTTCCCGTTAGGTGGATTGGAAGACGTGGAACGATTGAATGGCCGCCTAGATCCCCCGAATTGATTCCTCTCGATTACTTCTTAGGGGGTTATTTAAAATCGAAAGTATATTTCAATAGACCAGACAATATTGCAAATTTAAAAGTTAGGAAGAGATTAACAACATAGGTCCTGAGGTCCTACAAAATGTTGTACGAGAATTGTCAAGAAGTGAATGGTGGTCATTTTGAACATTTAATTAAATTGTAAAATAGATTGAAAAATACTTCCTAAACATTATGTGACAATATTTCCTTCATTCTACGTAAAGTATCAAAATTTTACATTTTCAAAATACCTTTTTCCAGTTATGATTGCACCAAATTTGAAAAACTTGATATTGCTGAACAGAATATGAAAATCCATTTCGAACAAGGTGCCCTTCTCATTTGAATTGTTTGAGGGGGTGCTCATAATTCAGAGGGGGTGCAAGGAGGGGGTAATATTTTTATACAGTAAATTGTTAAATTGCCAATAGAAATCGACCTGTTTCAGGTTTTTTAAACAAATACATAATAACGCTAAAAATGAATGTATTCCATACCTATGGACCGCTCTGTATATTCATTTCGCAGGCATCACCAAGTTTTTCGTCCCTGGCGCTGTTCAATGCAATACATAAAAATCTATAGACAAATTATGGTTGTTGAATATTTTCGAAGAAATAAGCTTTTCAAAAGTCGAGAAAGTTATTTTTCCATCCATAATCACTTACTAATATACAGGGCGTTGGTTAAATTAGTGGACAAAGCTTGATTCTCGAAATACATTTGTCCACGTACTCAATTAACACCCGGTAAAGTTGCATTATTAGTGGAGGAATTTAATGAAATTCGACTTTGCGAATGGTTTAAGCTCTGAATATGATGGAAAAGGGCGTACAAAAAAGTTATCATTGACGTCACACCCACAGAAATGTTGGATGATGTCAATGAAAACATTATATTATCAAAAGAAAAACTGTTTTTCCAATTTCATACCCTCGCTCCCAATTTCAACCCTTCAGAAAACTTGTTTAGCATTTTTCATTCCAAACAATTTCAATGAAACCGAATTCTTTGCAATATGGATTGTTTTTTCTGGTATATTCGTGGCCTTCAGACATTATTTTCTTGCAAAATTATTTTCGAAAACCTGATTGCGAAAATTTCTCAAAGAGGTCTTCTAGGTCTTCTGACCCCGTTGTGGTTTTTTATTATATTCAACCTCTATCCACTGAAAAGCAGTCTCAGTTGGATATTGAATAGAAAGATTTATCTGAAAATTGAAAAATCTACGATGACAATGAACTATTTTTTTGTGGATATCCAACAGAAAACAACTACTTCCCCGGCTAAAGCCACGCTGGACATTGAACTATCTGACAGATATTGTGAAAAGTCTGAAAGTTATAATTTGCATTTTTATATAGATGAATGAGACAAAGAAAAATGTTTAAATTAAGAAGGTGTACTCACCAGAAATCATTAGGTCTTCAATACATTTTTGTCGAATGATGGAAGATAGCAACTGAAGTTAATTTCTGAGTAGCAGATGATTCCATATCTGTTTTTATGAACACCCTGTTCATATTTTCAAACGAATCCAATCTATCATACCCCATGACAGGTTATACATGTCAAAAAACACTGATTTCAAAGTGTCACTCCAAAATAAATGTTTCTAACATTTTCCCATCTTTGCAAAGTAAGATTGCTTCTAGAAAATGTGTTTCTCAAATCGTCCGGTCTTCCTAAACGTGAAATAGATTTCAATCGAGAAAAATGTATTATTTTTTTTTGAAGACCTAAAGAATGCGATGCATCAATGTTAAACATATTTTCTTGTGATTACTATTTCTTGGAATTTCTTTGTCTCATTCATCTATATGAGTTCTTAATTAAGATTGGAATAGAAAATCAAATGACAATCTGAAAGAAAATGCAAATTTTCACTTTCAGGAATTTTTCTCTTGAGTTAGGGTCCTTTAAATGTCCAGCGTGGCTTTATCAGGGAAAGTGGTTGTTTTCTGATGGCTATTCACAGAAAATCACTTCGATTTTTCAATTTTCAGAAAAATATTTCTATTTAATGTCTAATTGAGAATGTTTCCCTTGTCAACTAATTCAATTTATCTCTCTTAAAAAATTAAATGTGAGTTAGTTTTACATGGAATTTGGAAGAGCTACAAAAACTTGAACCGAATCAGAAGGCACATTCGAGTTTTTTAAAAAAAAAAAATTGGTTTTAAGAAAACTTCCAGGTTTTATATCGTTTCATTTTGTTTAAAAAGTAATTGGATAATTGGGAAAACTTTATTGTATATAGTAACACAGTCAGTAACACAAAAAATGTTCACTGAAATTTTTGAACCCAACCAATCTATTTCCAACATACAATTTCACTGGAAATGTAGATACACCAAAAAAAGTTTCCATCATATTACGCCAAATTATGATGGATAAAAATTGTTACAATGTTACAATGTTGATGGGTTGGAATTTGCTGTAAGGGTGTAACATTTATAAAAAAACAATTTTTTCCATTGACCTTTCTCAAAATTTCCACAGTTGATTATTCGGTACCTTTGAAATACTTGTCGTATACTATTCGCAAAGCCGAATATCATTATAATTATCCATTGAAAAATCCCATGGCGCGTAATTTTGGGCTCCATTATGGAAAATGCTCTGCAGATAATTCTGGGAAATGTTCGAAAAATTTGATGTAGCCTGCGAAATGCATATTGAAAGAGGGGTTGAGGGGTGTGTAATTGACGATCAAGTAACATGGACTAGAGGATAAACACACTACTCTGAATTGTTTTTTGCACATCTCACATCGTTTCACCGTTGTTCATCCAGCATTTCGTTTAAAAAATTAACACACGCTGAATGCTCTCAATTCTTCATATATATGTTTTATTGTTGATTCTAAAAAACTGATGGGAAACAAGAGTGTGCTTTGTGTATTAGCATAGTAAAGGCTCAGGAAGGATTTTATTTTTCTCTCTTTTTCAAAAATCTGATTATTTAATCACATCTGTGGACTAGTTTTTCGATGTGTGATTTGAATGTTGATTTTTAGTCTATTAAAACACCTAAATCTTCAACCTCAGATATGAATTTTAATTCACAGTTCGCAATTTCGTTTTCTTGTTTTGAAATATTTTTATTCTAGGTGAGATTGAAACACACTTGTCAAGATGGAAAAACATATTTCCATAAAAAATAATCATTCCCATTCTCCTGGATTTGCCTAGTCATCACTCTCCCCTACTGTATGAAAAAGTTTCAGGTCGTCAGCAGGAAAGTGACTATTGCATAAAATGATTTGTGTTTCAATGCCAAGAATTTCTAATTTTTGTTCGTTGATTAATGGTTCCAGAATATATTTTAAGCATTTCGCAATCAATTCTTCTTCATGTAACGTGAAATCTGTTCCAGAGAGATTAACGCATAAGTCAAAAATGTTTAGAATTTTTTAAATTTCTGTTTTTTGTTTCAAATAATCATTTTTTTATTGTACTAAGCCGTTCCCTAATGCTATCATCCAGAATTCGATTTGATGGAGTCATTATCATACATTAATTTTGTGTGTGTTACTTTCAAATATATGTCGTCATCCATTTCATTAATCCAAATTCCTTAACAAAACTGGTGGTTTTTTTCTCACCTGGAATGATCAAATCATCCCACGTATCGTGAAATGTCTTTATTTTTACTTCAACGTGTGTATTACTGTTTTTAAATATTGTTACGAATCTAGGTTTCGTGCCTATTAAAATACAAATTATGGTCCGTTTATTTACAGAAAACAACACAATAAATCGTTCTGACAATTCAATAAATCAATCACAGTTCACGACTGAAATATTGCAGTACTGAATCACGTTTTCTTCCCTATACTAAACTGTCTATTTCGTCCCCGACGATGCATTATACAGGGTGTTACTAAATAAGTGCGAAAGTTTTCAGGGGGTGATTCCTTGTCGAAAATTAAAGGGGGCCTTTCATGTAAACAAAAGCTCTTAGGCCTTTCCTTAAAAAGTTACACGGTTCCAAAAATGAGGAAAAAAAAAATATTTTCTTCTTGAAATTGCTGAAGAGTTGAAGGATGGCATTTTGTGGGCATGTTCTACCAATAAAAAAGCTACCTATGAATATTTTCTTTCAAAGGAATGAAACATGCAACCCCTATTCCATTTTTTACCAGAACTTTTTAACGAAACAAAATTTCCCAATTAAAAAATATGTGTTGAAAAGAACGATTCATTGCGAAACTTTTTTAACTCCTGTGTTGTGTCCGTAAAAGCAATAACAAAATAAAATACAACATTGTGCATGAACGGATATTTTGTAAATGGAATAGAAAAAATCTAGTAGGTGGCTGTCACGTTTTGTTTGCACAACTGACTTCAATCATAGTATTTTAAAATTATTCCTCTTGTTTTAACTTTTAATATAGGCGTGTACCAGTACCATGTTCTGTTTTAATAGAATATCAAATTGAAAATACAAACAAAACAAAATTATGTGTCTTACAACAAATAAAAAGGCAACAAGATCAAACGGAACGGAGTTATGAAAACTGCTCGAAATAACCACCTCCAACCATTAGACAGGAATCAAGTCTTCGTCTCATAGACTGGCCAAACGTTGAAATATTCCTGGTGTGTTTTGGATTGTCTCGCAGGCTGCAATGATGCGATTCCTTGAATCATTCACACATTCAATGGGGGTCGTATAAACCAAGGACTTCAGGTGACCCCAGATGCAAAAGTCCAAGGGGTTTAAGTCTAGAGATCTGGGAGTTTGAGATCCTGCTCTGCCTATCCACTATTCGGATACACGTTGTCCAAATACTGACGAGCAGTTATGCTGAAATGGGCAGGCGCACCATCGTGCATAAACCACATTCGTGGGCGAATAGCTAGTGAAACATTTTCAAGTAAAATGGGAAGCTGCTCCTGGAGAAAATTTGTATATGTTGCACCTTAACGATAGAATATACGGTCCAATAATATTTTCGCCAATAATTCCGACCCACACGCTAAGTGAAAATTCATATTGATACCGACTTTCTTGAATTGCATGTGGGTTATCTTCGGCCCCTAGATGATTGTTATGGAAATTTGTAATCCCTTGCCTTGAAAAGTTGGATTCGTCAGCGAATATTACGTTTTCTAAAAATTGAGCATTTTGGGTAATCATTTGAAGACTCCATTGACAAAAGTCTACCCGATGGGGAAAATCTCGCGGCAAAAGTGCACAGAGTCGTTGAATATGGTGAGAATGCAATAGGTTACCCTTTAAAATTTTCCAGATTGATTTATTGCTAACATTGTGTTAGCAATTTGTCTTGTACTTAATTCCGGACGATCTTCAATCATATTGAGAACCTCTTCTTCCAGTGCCACCGTTCTCATTACAGTGGACGACCACAATCAGTTGTTCGTTTTTTGAAAAGTCCCTCCTTCACAGAGACGTTGGTGAAGTTGTGCAAAAATTGTGTGATGAGGTATCACGCGCTGAGGATACATCTCTGCATAGAGCCGTCTAGCTTCCAAAGAATTTCCATTGGCACGACCATACATAAAATGCATATCGGCCATTTCAGCGTCAGTGTAATTATACATATTGAAGGTTCAAAAGACACAATTGAACTTTCAACTACCTCATAGAAATCAAAGCGACTTGACCGCCACTTACTAGATTTTTTCTATTTTAAAATACTACGATGGAAGACACAAGTTGTGCAAACAAAACGTGACAGCCACCTACTCGATTTTTTCGATTTCATTTACAGAAGATCCGTTAATGCACAATGTTGTATTGTATTTTTCTATTAGGAAACTATTGCTTTTACGGACACAATACAAGAGTTAAGAAAGTTTTGCAATGAATCGTTCAACACATATTTTTAAATCGAGAAATTTTGTTTCGTTAAAAAGTTCTGGTAAAAAATGGAATAGGGGTTGCATCTTTCACCCCTTCAAAAGATCACAACGAAATAAAAAAATATTCCATTGGTAGTACATCCCAGAAAATGCGATTTCTTCAAGTCTTCCGCAATTTCAAGATTTTTTTTGTTTCTCATTTTTGGAAGCGTGGAACTTTTCAAGGAAAGGCCTAAGAGCTTTTATTTACATGAAAGACCCCCTTTAATTTTCGACAAGGACTCACCCCCTAAAAACTTTCGCACTCATTTGGTAACACCCTGTATACTTATGAGTCACGTGGTAAAAAATGCTAGAGACCACGTCCATTCTGTGACGTTGGAGGTCGGTCACCCTACATGCTTGGGATTTCCCGTTGAATCAGACACAAACAACATGCAGTGGCGATATGTATTCGTAACAATATTGATATAATTTGAGGTGACTTCCACTTCAAGGGAAATGTTCCGTTGTATAGGGACATATTGTAGATGTGATGGAGAGGAGACAGTATATTATTTCTGTACTATTTTATGACGTATTCATTCTCAAATGTATCCCCTACCTATATGATATTATGAACAGATGGTGGCTTTCAGTTTCTTTGTGCATTGCTCATCTAGTCCATATTACTTGATCGGAGGTTGTTGAGATGGGCTAAGATGAATTGAGCCAGAGAGGAAAGAAGAGAGAAATCATGCAGAGAGGGCATGCACGAACACAGCAGAACAGAACATGTTTATCAGCGTATAATCACCGGGGCTGCAGCGACAGCGAGCGCCACACTTGCATGCTCGCGCTGGTGCTGGTGCCCTCATTGCAACATCACCAATCATTCACCATACCATCAGTCGCAGTTAGCTGTTGGCCCTGTCTGTGCAAGTGAATGCAATGGCAATGGCCTGGTTATTACAATAATTGCAACACAGTTGAGACATTTACACCCATCATCCAATACTCGACATGACTGGCAGACCGCGCACTCACCATTTTATAATCGTCTATCTTGCTGATAGAGCGTAGAAAGAAGTTGATGTATACTACGGTCGGCCCGTCTACGATCGGCCCGTCGTTTCGTCCTACTGCGTGTGGAAAGAAATTCAGAAAATCAATTCATCAATTCGACATCAGAAAAGCGGCGCGGGCCACGGCCACACCAATCACATCTCGCACTGGCCATCTCGCATGCAGCAGCACTTGGCGCGTCGCCCGCTACCCCTCACTACAGGAAAAAGCATCACACGCAGGCAACGAATGGTTCCGGAAATCCAGCACTCTCATCCCTCGAATCACATCTCTGAATAGAAACTATACTACCATCCAAATACTACACAAACAGAGATGATCCATTCCCTGAACCAAACCACTTACCATTGTCACGTCATCTATCTTTGAGATACTTCTCACGAATATGTTGACGATGACAATTGCCGGACCATCTAGCGATTAAGAAACAAAAACGGCTCAATTAGTGAACATCATCACCGGAGCAATCGATCGATGCTAGCGATCGATGCAATGGCAATGAGGCACCCGCACTCGCACCTGCAGAGGCACCCGCTGTGGCCTAGGCCTTAGCCAATTCGTAAGATGCATTCAGCGATCAAACCCTATCCTACAAGCTAGACGGGGCCAGCGATTGGAGATACCACCGCATTTTACAACGGCAAACACAACAGTTCTTCATCTTTTTTTACTTATTGGAGTTAGCAATTCATTTTTTTAGTTATTGCATCTTTCTGATGCAAGTTTTTTCAACCAGAAGTTTAACTAATATTTTATATTGGCATATCTAGGCCCAGTTTCATGATGTTTCAGCAAAATATTGATTATATTAATGGTTAGGTATATAAGACACTGTTAATAATAATAAAAATAAATATACTTTATTGAATCTTCTTGACAAAGCTTCAAATACAGGTTATATATAATAGTTATTTATGTACCAAGGACAAAAAACTGTCTATCATAGTCGAGCCTGCAAATTGATAGCCAAGGCTAGCAAGCAGGCGAGACAATAGACAGTTTTCCGCTAAGGTGCATATTACATTTTCTCGTCGACCTTTTCATACCTTTATGAAAGTAAGCACTCGGCTACGTCCCACTCTTCGAACTGCAGACTCGATCATAATTTTAATGAATTTAAACAAAATGTATTCTGGTTTGAAGTGTAACAACTCTCTATTTTAATTATACTACAAAATTAAATAAATCTCGAAAATGAATATTGAACGTACAGTTTGTGCAATTATTGATATTAATTCCTGCTGTCGAAGAGGAGACAAGTTTTGATTTTGGGTACTTGTTGATGCAACTTCAGATGCAGGTGCTCCAGCAGCACTATTTCCTGTTAAAATGCTTTTTGATACGTTGATTTTATTGGGAATGGAATCCTCAATGTATCCCTTGGCGACTGTTGAGGATTTCCATCCTCCGTGCTGTTTCAATGACAGAATATCTGTTACAGATGTGCGCCGATAACAATGCCCGGTGTACTCTAGTTTTTTTGGCAATTTTTGAGTCTGGAATGGTTATTACAAGCATGTCGCCTTGATCAACAATATCTTTGGTCGTTATTTTACGTAGTTCATCTCTTCTACAAGCCCCAGCAATTCCAATAATTAAACAGAGCTGAAATAATATAACAATAAATACATCAGCAAAATAAAATAAAACATTTTACCTTGTGCAGAAGATAAGTTTCATCTGGGGCATCACGAAGAAATATGTTCATTTCATCCCGACTAAATACTCTAGATTTTTTGCTTCGTACCCAACGTTTTTCAAAAATGCAATAAGTTTCGGAAATTTGGATATGTTAACGTTTTCCTCAATGGCTAATGTGGATTTTAGCATGGAGTATATTGACCATAGCGTTGATGACTAATTATTGCCAGCTTTACTAGAAAAATAGGTCAGATGAACATTTTCTGAGAGATTCACGACATTATGTTCCTGACGCCAGTTCTTGAATGTATTGTATTGTTCTTCGTATAAAATTCGTGATTTCTGGGGGAGTAAATCCAACGTGGCCGTAGTTGCCAATTCCCGCAGCTCCAGAGGAGTGTTACTGATATCCATATCGCTATCACTATGCATTCTTGATTATTATGGACACTAATATTCACACCACGGTCTTATTCACACGTAAAATCTAGCTGATTTAGTAATTAATTAATTTGACAACAGCAAATGACAGTTATTGTCACAGGCGCCTATGTTTTTATTAAATCGTGGATTTACGAAAATGACTCAATCGCCGTTCTCGCACCGTGCCGTATCATAGTGACCTCAGCGGACGCAAAGAGTTTGCGGACGAAAAGTGTCTGCGGACGAAAAATACTTGCCTTCAAAAATAGTCGATTTTTCATTCGCAAATTAGTACGTAAAATGTCATTTTTTGTAGAGGTCGACGAAAAATAATATATTAAAATATATTGGACGAAACACAGTATTTCCGGTCATTCCTATTTATAGTGTATGTATAAATGTGCATTTCTATTTAATATATATATATATATATAAACCTGATCGACACTCACAAATGAACCTCATTTTATTCTACTCATTCTGGACGTAGAGGTTTCAACCTTTGTCTGAATGTAAGAATAATCCAATCCAATACCTGAATACATCAAAGAATGTGGGATACAGCGATTTCGTCTGAAATTAAAAAAATTGTTAATGGATTCACAATTATATATGCTTGTTTTCTCATAAACATCTCTGAACTATGTTATCTATCCATCACTCTATGTATCACATCTCTGAACTATATTAGTCATCACCCTATGTACCGCAGCGACTTTTTGAGGTTAAGTGGAAGAACAATTAATAGTGACTTGTCACTATAAAAATGGAACTTCGCCTTTTATTTCCATTTCTTATCACTGAATGTAACTCTACTCTTTGAAAAGCTAGGATAATGGAAATAATAAAGATGTTTATTATTATTATTTTTCGCTGAACCATTCCGATTCTTTCTTTCTTTCGAAGTTCCGACCCGTTCGGAAGGGCGGCTGGTTACATAAACCAATGACCACTTCCCACATCTGTGAGGTGAGAGATCATTGGGTCCGAGCAGACGTAACGATCCAAGAATGACTGCCTTCTGCATGCGTCCGGCTAGAGATTCTGCTGATTTACGACATGCCGGTATAATCTTCAGGTTTGAGAGTAGCGTTGGCATCATCCCACTAAGGGCCCCTATAATCAGAACCACTATCTTTACAGAATGGTCTGGATAGAGTCTGCGGAGCTCGAAGAGTGAATCTCGATATTTCGTCCGTTTCTCTTCTTCTTTTCGCACGATATTCGTCTCGGCCGGTGCCGAAAACTCTATGACGTTCATCGTTTTTTTCCTGCTGGCGGCCGATAACACTTCTCATTCACCACAACGGACTCATCCCTCGGAGCGTATGGCAGCACTGGTGTCTCATGATTACCGTACGAGTGTCGTAAATGGTAATACAGCACTCGTAACGTCGCGTTATGACGATGGATATAGGCTGAGACCGCATATGCTGAACATGCTGACAGCAACTGCATAATGGTCTGAGGCGCTCCACGGCAGGCCCTGCATCTGGTGTCAGGGACCTCTATACCCATCACGCGGCTTCGGTAGACGAATCCATGATGAATCCCTCAGTCTCCGACTTGAGTCCCCCGACCGAAAAGCAAAGGTTAGCCTTTCGGATAAGTCATGGTCTTCAATATGTTTGCAGAAGATTCCATGCATCGGTTTATCCTTGTGGACCTGCAGATGTATAGTGTCTCGGCAGCTTTTATGTGGACTTTCCGTCGAGCAGGCTCCAACTTGGTGATAGAGTCTTGGATTTCCCGCTTGGTGTCGAATACAAGACCGAGTTCATTGGCTGCGCGGATTGCTACCTTGAAAAGAAACGCTCCTTTCCCTGTGATCTCATGGTCTTTGACCATGCAGAGAAGGGGGTCAAAACTCCAGATGACTTTACAGGCTCCATCCGTTATTTTTTTGTTTTGGGCGTCGGCTGCTAGGGCCAATTTCCAAGGTTTACATTTTCTTGAGTAGTTTAGTCGTTTTCAGAAAGGGAAGTAATTTCTGTATGGCCTTATATTCGTTTTTGAATGTGAGTTCAATTTCAGGTGATGCAACTAAGACTACTAAGAGGCGTTTTGTAGACATCCGTAGTGAGAGAGCGTTTATCCCATTTTATGAGCAGCAAATTCAAGATAATTCTATTTATTCAGTTTTTCCATTATTTTATTCATCAGTTGTTGTAATTAGTTAAGTAATATGTCTTCCATTAGAAGAACCCTTAGCACTATCATAGAGCCGATAACTATTCCAATCATTTTTTATACCTCCTTTCAAATTTGTTTTATTTTCATCTTTGAATGCAAGTTGAAGCGGTGAGAGAAAGCGATACAATATGCAAAACTGTTCGATCTCCATTCAGAAGCTCAGAGGTAATGGAAACATGGATTAGATGGAGTTCCAACTTATAGCTGAAGGCTTTCTCGGTATTCACTCACAACAAAGGAAAATTCAACATTCGAAGTGGTTATACATCATCACTTTGTATTGCGCTATGGTTATGAATTATTCATTTTTCTTCGTTTCCAGGAATATTCTTGTCATGAGCGCTTTTTGGAATTAGATCCCAAGGAATTTCCATTAAACAGGGTATCGAAGTTGTGGCATATTTAACAAGAAGCAGTACTCGTAAAAATACACGAATTCACTGAGAATCAGCTATAGAAAAGTTGAAAAATAACGAATATATCATTAATTCAAGTAAGGTTCTAGTGATATGACATTCTGATCATTTGAGAAGTTTCAGGGATACATATATATATATATATATATATATATTTTCCCAAACGGTTCATCACATCACTTGAAAATATCAGTCATTAGAATAACATTTGGCTCATTTTCTAATAACTCCGTTTTCAAATTTCCATTATTGGGTCATGTGAGCTCATTTGGGAATCCTACCTAAATTAACTCACATGTACTTTTGAATATACATATCGATCCGACACCTTTGCCACATGGGCTGGTGGATGTTTGCAATTCGTCAATTGGATTTAAAGTCAATAACATACATAAAAAAATGAATTAATTCTACATGAATGAAGAATTAATTAAATTTTACTGGTGGTATTATGTATTCTATGAGAATTAAATGGAAGTGAAAAATTGAGAATTTGCGATTTCCTGCAATCAATAAAATATTGGTCAAACTAGACTGGCTATGAAAGCTCGCTTCAAAGATCATACTTCATTGGTTTAAATATAACGCCTAAGATGAAAAACGGAGGACTCATTTTCTGTAGCCAATTCAAATAAGAGTGAAAAAGTAGATTTTGTATTTATACGCCAGGGTTCCTCTTTCAAGAAGTCTTCGTGCCTAAATTGTCGAGCGACTGTGTTAAATCAAGGAATCAAAAACTAAGCTCGGTTCCCTCACCGTGAAAGTCATCGATAGATGGAAGGATATTTGCCCTATAAAGTTCCTAAATGAACATCAAGAGGGCAAGAGGAGAAAGGAAAAACATCCGCTCCATCACGTCTATGGAGAAACATCAAGAAGGCCGAAAAGATCACCGATTAACTTCAAGTTATGACAACATGAAGATTGGAAAATCAAGAAAAACGAGAGTTCATTGGGAATGGGTGGAATAATGTTCTTCAACATTCTTCTTGAATATTGGAATGTGATAATTTGGAAAGCAGCCTCAACAGGAAATCAAATCCATAATTTTTTTCCGTAGAACAGAAAGAGGAATTCCAATATAGCGATGTTTAGCAAGTAACTTGCAAAACACTGTAAGGGTCAGGCGCAGTAGATGAGCTAAGCGGGTACGAGCGCAGTCTCAGCTGCGCTCGTACCCGCTGAAGGTTTTTGGAGTCCCTAGGGATGCCACGATGGTCTGAGGTGCTGGGAGTCGTATTGGGGCCCACTCATCCATAGAAAAAAAAAATGGCGGCTGTAGGTTGAGAATTTCGTGGTTCGTTGTAGTAGGAGTCGAGCTGGAAAAAAATGTCAGCCATGTTGTGGATCGTCAATTCATAATTGGGCAGGGGATAAATCGTGGAGGTTTGTCATTGGTCGCACAGCCATGTTGGAGGGATATGGGGGAGGAATCGAGGGCAGGGATTCCATCTTCCTTCTGTGATAGGTTGTCAGTCGGAGGAGGTGAGCCATATTTTCCTCTATATATGGTTGGGCCCCAAAACGACCGCCATAATGTCCCCAGGTATCTTAGATCATCATGGCAGCCCTAGGGACGCCAGAAACTTTAAGCGAGTACGAGCGCAGCTGGGACTGTGCTCGTACCCGCTTAGCTTATCTACTCGCGTGCTGGTGCACCGGAAGGCTGGGATTTTCCCAGTGGGCCATTTCCTCAAAGGGCCCCACATAACTGAAATTGAAATTACCAACAATTAATTGAAGTTAAACATTATACTCGACGGCACCCGACCAGTATCGACTAGCGAGCGAACTAGCGACTATTGAATAACGCCCCCACCAATCCCTCCGCTTTAATATTGTACTCGGAGGCATACCGGCAACCAGCATCATAGATTACTCCCGGCATTATGATCATTTGTTTAAGTTCTTGTCTATAATCTCGCGCTCATTCGGTATAATTTTGTTTACGGGGCTGAAGGCGGTTTTCAAAACTATTACTATTGGTTTGTACTATTACATAATTTCAAGTTAAGATATGGATATGCAAAGAAAGGAAGTTTTTTGATCATGAAGAAAGCCAGCTGAAAAGAAAGATATGTTTGGCATCTGATATGTTCGGATTAAGTGATTTGTGGAAAACTAAGAAATATCAGGAAGAAAATGCGGAGCACGTTAGCCCTTGAGGGGGTGGTGAGGCCCTGAAGGGGAATATTTTCTCGGACCCTCAAATCACCCCAGCCCGCGCCTGGTGTGGGCTGAGTGAGTTTGTCAGAAACTTCTACCAAAACCATTAGTTTGAGGGTCCATTCAATTATTTATCCATCACCGCATTGGGGAATTCCATTTGGAAAAAGTTGCCAAAAAACATTGAAAACTACAGGTGTCTCCAAAGTTTTCTGTAAATGTGGTACTAGCAACTCTCCCTGTTAAATGTCATCAACTAGACGAGACACGATACAAAATAAACCCTTATGCCGTGGTATAAACACATATTTTCACATTATTTTTTTTGTCATGGAATAAATGATATTTATAACCTCAATGCAGGGTAATGAAGTAAAACCCAGTGTAGAAAACATAATTTAAATTTTTTTCTCATGAACAAGTTTGGCTCGAAATATGAAAATGCTCCGTAACATCCATAGCTCTCCAATGATAATACGGAATTTTTCCGATTCCGGTGCATTCACAAACAGAAATAGGTATGCTTGTTTCTGACATATCCAGGAATAACCTAGTTACCAATCAGTTGGATATGTCATTGAATTATTTCCATATCCGAATTGTATATTCCATGTTCCATATATATGCTTCGATCCAAAAATAGATATACTTATATCATTCGTCCCAATAAAGTAGAATGAATACGAGAGGCAACAAAATACGGTGAATGTTATATTGACATTGGTGTTACGGTAATGGTAGCGGTCAATAGAAGTTCATGTCGTCTTAGAATAACAGATAAGGAAAAATACCAATCAGATAAAAAATATATGGCTTCTAAATATATTAATATTTGTGGAAAGAGGTGGTGGACCACTGTCTCTTCTTCAGGTGGACTGAGCTCATAATTTCAATAGGTTCTATAGCTTCCAAATAGCTAATCAACAACATTTTTTTCTAAAACTCTACAAATCATTATTCATATGTTCTTCGAGAAAGTGATCTTGGCAGTGCCTCCATGTTTTGAAATCTGTAAAAAATCTATCAGATGACCACTAGCAAGTATGAACATAATTGCAATAGACATTTCACTGAAATGGAGTTTTGTGGTTGGTTGAACGAATATTACTGAATAGGTCGGAGATCGGTGTGTGGACAAATTTGGGCATACAATCTCAGGTTTTAAATTCTTACGTGAGTTTGGTGCTCGAAAGCAAAATTCAACAAAGTTGAAAGGAATTACAAATTACAAATAACAGATAAAATATCGATATGTAAGGGCTGTTTTTGCGAAAAACTAAGAAGTATTGGTCAACGGTCAATTTCCAGAAATGACTTGAATCATTACCGGACATTTTAATATTCTTCTGGAGTTTGTCAGGTTGGTGAGAAAAAATCGGATGTTTTATCAACTACTCTGAACCTATGGCCTTGCCTGTAGGGGAGACCGGTATCAATTGTAACAAAAATTGGTTTTGATTTTTTCCTCAATACTGTAACCACCAACTTGTGAAAATAAAAACATCCAAGGGTTACTTCAAGCTTTTGGAATAACGTGACATAGTCAGATTTGGTGTAATCCAATTAACTTTAGCTTCAGAAATATATTTTTTGTCAAAAACCAAATGTTACTATTGACACCATCTTGGTGTCAATAGTAACACTTGAAGTGTCAATTGTAACAGGGGTATAAAAACACGTGAAGGTCATATGAAATTATGTAAGAATGAAATTTGATGTTAAGCCCTTGATATATCATTGTGACGCAACTCATATTTTATTTTAAATGAGGTTAAATGATATTCTTATATTATAATTTATTAAAACACAATACAAAAAATGTCATTTCAAACACAAAATGAAAACTATATGTATATTGAATGCAAACAACGAAAACTGAAAGTAAAAGTTCGGGAAAAATATGTGACACAAAATTAATTTGAATCTGAGGACTCGCAATTATTGCAAACAAATAAAGGATCGTTCTTAGCACAAGAAGAATGACCCCAGCCTTGACACTTCCTGCACTGCAGCCAGTTCTCTTTACTGCTGCAGTAAGGACCACAGCATATTAAACATATAGTGTCTCTTCCGATGATTTTTCGACAATCTTTCGCTTCTTTGCGACGTTTTTATTTTCCCAGTTTTTTTAGATGCCATAACGTTTTTTTTAGCGGAAGACACTTTTCTGTTGTTGTATAGTTCTTCCAATAGTTGCTTCTCAGGTGTGTCCGTTATAATTGCAGTTTTCCTTTTCGTCTGGATGTAGTGCCTTTTGGTTTGCTGAAATCAGCTTTTGGCAAAGGACGAACTTGCTCCGGAGTATAGGCTTTCATAGGAGGCGCTGGAAGTATATGCAGAATATCGTTACTATTTGGCGGCCGAATTGGTGTTGAAGGAGCTGCCGATGTGCTGGGTTGGGGGTTGTCAACGGTTTCTTCGACATTTGATCTAGACGTGTCTTTTTCCACCAAACTTGCTCCAACGGGTCTATCAGTGACACTACAAGGTGCAAATTCATCTTCAGTGAAGATATTCCTATTCAAAGGCCATATTCCTGAGCATTTGAAACCTGCAGTGATATTTCTGGGAGTTACAGCTAGTGGTAAAGCGTCTCGCACTATTGATGGTATATTGTAAATAGTCATTCGTTTGCCGGGTTTATCTTCATCCACTGATCACATTCATTATTGAAAACATTTTTAAAAGGCCCATAAACTCCGCGGTCCAGCGGTTGCAATTTATGGGACGTATGCGGTGGAAATGTAAGTAATGTTATGTAGTTTTCTTTGCAAAAATCTATAACGGGAATAGACAGATGCGAGCCATGGTTATCAAAAATAAGCAGGACTCTATTTGTTGTATTTGGTTTCACGTAATGTGCGAAATGTTTCATGAAAATCAGGAATTCTCTTTCTTGCATCCAACCGCTCTTGTTCCCAGATCCGATGCATCCAGGTGGTCCATCTCTTATGAAATGTTCATGATATCTCTTCAAGGAAAAAATGAACATGGGTGGTATACTGTTCCCTAGTGCATTTACGGCTACACATATCGTAACTAACGTTCCTCTTTCTTGCGAAGTTATTGCACCCACCTGTTTCACACCTTTTGTTGCTATGATTTTATTAGGTTTTGAACCGTAGTGCACCCGGTTTCATCTACGTTATATATATTGTTCGGCCCAAAATTGTATCTTTGTAAGACATCAGCCAGGTTGTCAAAAATTTATTGACATTTTCTTGATTGAAATTCACAGCTCTTGCTAAACTGGTTGATTCAGGAGTGCGTATGGACAGATCCGGATTACGCTTTAAAAATGCTGTAAGCCAATCCTCACTCGCAATTTCAGTCCTTTCCCACCCCTGTGGAATTTTACACAAATTTTTTTGGCAAACTGGTAAGCTAATTTGCGTAAATCCTTTGGTGTAAGTCCAAATACAGTTTGGAACAAATTGTGCAGTACTTGCCCAATTGCTGTTCCTGTTCGTAAGTAAAAACTCTATTATGCGGATGATAACCAACTTGTGGGTTTTTATTATTCTTCTTAGCAATAACAAATCGCCTGAGAGAAATATGGCACATTCCATATTTTTTTGCTGTTGTCCTGACTTTTGCATTTCCATTAATCACATCATAAGCAGCCTGCTCGTACAACTCTTGAGGAATTTCACCTCTAGTGGTCTTCTTGACTCTGGGTTTCACCATCTTTTCACACTGTAACAATAAAAGTCTAAATAAATACTAATATTACCGCAACTGGTGTTAATTGTAACATGTTACGATCGACACCCTCGAATCTGTTACAATCGACACCAACAGCTCCCTAACCGTTAGACAATCATTCCACTCAACATAACCTTCAAATTTGGTAATCAAATCACTGTGAATATTAGCGCCGAAACAGCCTGATTTCAGTGTAATAATTGTTTTTGGGGTAGCCTCAAGAATAAACTTGCTATCACCACTCAATTATGGAATGCAATACTTACATTTTAGGTCAAAGATCACATTCGCACGTTCCACAGGCTAACACACTATTGTTGACAAATTGATAGTACTTCATCCTGAGTAGCTTGTAGTAAGCTATTTTACCAGGACATACATTTTTCTTTTTCTCGACAGATGGCGGGATATATATCAAAGTTACAATTGACACCTGTTACAATTGATACCGGTCTCCCCTAACTAGTTCTTTTTTTTTGTAACTATAAATAACGCAAGGTAATGCTTGAACTATGTTTAAGTATATCCTTGAAATACATCCACCACAGCGTGTACTGACTAGAAAATATACACTTTATTGGTAGATACGCCCAATGAAAAGGAAGTTTCACGTTGTAAGTTCAGAACAAACCGGTCAAGTTATTGAACGGGAATTCATCTGAATACTTCAATTAATTCTATAGATTTAAACAGTTTTCAATAAATCTGCAATAATTTAGCCTTGCGAATTCAGAACACTTTTTCCATACCCCATATCATCGGCGTATTGATGAAACCCTTATTACACTATGCCTTTTTCGTGCCTATTTTCGTGCTTATTTTCATGGCTATTTGTTGGCTGAATTTCCCCAAATAACTGGCACTATTACACCGTGCCTTTTTGATGATTGTTTCAGTGATTTATTTCAGAGCTGCAAACATAAGGAAAATTGACATTTATCTCAAGTTATTTTTGAGGTTAGATTCATTGTTTGTAAATTTTTAAGAGATCAAAACAATGTCGCGAACAACAATAGATAAAATGAAATTACAAAGAACATTATTAATTACTATTATGGCCACTGTTACACTTATTTTAAAAAGAAGAGAACAAAAAAAGAGAGCTCTTAGGAGATGGTGGGTGAAGCCTTGAATGAACCAAGAATTAGGAAATCTAAGCCTTACCAATGAATTTATCGCTGCCAATGATTTAAAATCATTTACAAATTTTTTAAGAATGACTGAGGAAACATTTGATAAGCTAATGCATAGAGTACAAATTCAAATACAGAAAAATAACACTGTACTTCGAGACAGCATTTCACCAAAAACTAAACTAATTATTACTTTGCGATATTTGACTACTGGCGAAAGCTTCATTTCACTACAGTATAATTTCAGAGTGTCACAAGCTGCGATATCAGGTTTTATTCCTTTGGTGTGTCAACCCATTTATGATGAACTAAAAGGAGAATATTTACATGTAAGTATGTAGGTTAATATACCAATATGCAAATCAATATTGTTGGTTCCATAGTTTCTGGACATGTCACTATAATAATGAGATTTAGCTAAGAGTTGATAACTGTTTTTTATACCTTGGGTACCAAATACAAGTGCAGAATGGTTAGAAGTAGCAAGAAATTTTGAGGAAACCTGAATATGCCTAACTGCCTTGGGCATTAGATGGAAAGCATATTCTTATAAAGGCACAGCGAGAAGAAGGTTTTATATTTTAATGTGGGTATAAATTCTTCGTTTTATAACTATAAAGGACAGAACAGCATTGTTCTATTAGCTCTAGTAGATGCAAACTATGCATTTTTATATTTTAATGTGGGTATAAATGGACGAACTTCAGACGGAGGAGTATACAAAGAATGTGAGCTCAGTAAAGGCATCGCTAAAAATTACCTAAAGTTTCCTGAAGACAGAAGTCTCCCAATGAGAACCAAAAAGGTACCATTTGTTATCGCAGCTGATGCCGCTTTTCCTTTGACAACCCATATTATGAAACCATATCCTTTCAGGAAACTGACCAATGAACAGAGAATTTTTAATTATCGATTAAGCAGAGCAAGGCGTGTAGTGGAAAATGCCTTCGGCATCCTAGCCAATCGTTTTAGATGTTTATTAAATGTAAGTGCTCTGCGTCCTGAAAAGGTGAAAATCATAAAAAAGCTTGTGTCTCTCATATATTTCTTTCTCATGAAAATGAAAACTCACTATACTGGAAAAGACCCTGCAGAAGAAATAGATAGGCGATACACATTTGTATACGGTTTGAGTGTCCAGGCAGGTAACAGACCAAAGACAGAAGCAATACAAACCAGAGAAGAATTTAAAGAATATTTTAACGGAGTAGGTAGTGTGCCATGGCAGGAAGATATGCTGTATAGATTATAAATAGACCCAGTGATTGGTTTTCATATTATTAATATTAAAAATGTTCTGTTTTCTTGTTGAAATGTTTTTTTTGTGAACAAACTACAGGGTTCTAGTATAGAAAAAAAAACATGAATTTTTTTGTGTTTCAATGTTGATAAAATATAATTTTAAGTTGCATAATCAATACATTTTCAAGGACCTACCTTCTATCTATGTTTATTTTTGTATCCTTAATCAGTGGAAAGTTTATAAGGGGACCATTTTGAAATACATATTAAATAAAAATCAATTAGTTTTTCTTCTAATATATTTATATAACCTACATTAATTCATATCACATATCAAAGTATTAGTTCAACTGTTGTCTAAAGAGCTTTTTTGCTGCATACAGTTCCCTCATAACATTTTCCTTAAACTCATCCAAAATATCATCGTCATTAATTTTATTCATTTCTGATGTTATATATTTTCCAAACAGACTGTTTTCATTGTCATTGTCCGGTTCTACTCTGGGCGGTGAAGCAGGCCTACTTAGCATATTTATTGCCGTACTGCAATCCTTCAATATCCCTGCATATTCTTCATCCTCCAGCTTCCTCTTTTTCTTTGCTCCTAGTTTGCTTTGAGTTTGAAGTTTATTGGCATTGCTTTGAATCGTTACCTTTTGTTTGAGCTCTCTATTCGAACTAGCAGCTGAAGCAGATCTGCTTGTCGAAGGTGAACTATATGCATCTATTGAAAATGGCGCAGACAGTTCATCTACTGTGGCATCCACTAATAAAGCAGTACCTTCTGCATCCGAATCCTGCGTACTCTTGCTCAAGATTGAGTCTCCTTCACTGACTATTTCACAAGTGTCTTCTAAAATTGGAGGCTTTGGTAACACCAAAGTTTAGGTTGATATATATCATCCGGTGAAGCTCCCGAGGCTTCTGTTTTTTTGATTTTGTTAAGTTCTGACATGAATTGACTTCTTAAAGTATGAATTTTTGCTTTAATAAGTGCTTCAGTAAACGGTTTATCTGGAAAAAGTTCTTTTAAACCGTCAGATATTTCTGTTAAAGCCTTGGCTTTCAGATTTCTATTGTGATAGTTCTTTGATTTTGCATTATAAAGGCAAGGATGGTTTTCATATAGTTCTATTAAACGTACAGCCTGGTCTGTAGTCCAGAAGTGGTGTTTACTGCAATAATAACATAATTCAGTATACCTGGATTATTTGTCTTTACTTTTTCCTTACCTGGTACTGGATATTTTCTTTTTTCTGCCATTAGTACTACTTCAAAACGAAAACGATTAATTTGTTGATTATGTGTTTATGTCAGATAGTGTTGGGTGTTGGCAAACCTGACTTTTCCACAAACGTCCTTGAAATCCCCTCGATTCAGGCGGAAAAAATAGAACCAGTCCTATTTATTTTCACGCCTGAAACAATCAACAAAATCCCCACGCGCGCATGCGTATTTGTTTAAAATTTCAGCCACCGGCAGTCAGGCAGACAAATAGGCACGAAAAAGGCATAGTGTAATAAGGGTTTGAGAATGGTAATTTTTCAAAATATCGGTCAAGCCTGTACTATAAGCGGAAAATAATAGTTGCCCCAAAATGTTTTCCTGTGGAACACCATTTGAATTCAGATATATTTTACGCTATGACAAATCTATTCTTTCGTTCTCCCGGTATATTGACATGTCATCCATTCCAATCTAGAACAATATCAAGTAAGTCTATTTTCACAAGCTTTTATTCAACTTGCTTCGTTCGTACGTCATTCTGTCACTCTGTCATTCTTTCCGGTTCAAAATTTGGAGCACTTGCCGACATCCTATTGAGCAAAAATTTGGCAGGTGTTCATAAACTTATAAAAAACAAAATGGCGGCTTCAATATGGCGGACGAGTTTTGCGATTATGGTACGATTCGATTCTAAATTGGTATGTGGGGGTTTTCGAGGACGGAGATTGTGAATTTTATGTCAAAATTCAAAAATTCAGGATCGCGGCTCCAAGATGACGGACAAGTTTTGTGATTATGCTCCGATTCGATTCAAAATTGGTATGTGGGGGTTCGCGAGGTCGGAGATTATGCATTTTTTGTCAAAATTTGTGAATTCAAGATGGCGGCTCCAAAATGGCGGAGGATTTTGTGTTATGGTCCGTTAAAAAAAATTGAAATGTTATAGATAAAACAAAATGGCCCAAATGGCGGACGAGATTTAGGTTTATGGTCCGATTCGATTCAAAATTGGTATGTGGAGGTGTTCAGGGTTGAAGATTATGAATTTTCCTTCAAAATTCATAAAATCAAAATGGCGGCTCCAAGATGACCGATGATCTCTGTGGTTATTGTCCGATTCTATTCCAAATTGGTATGTGAGGGTTTTCGGGGTCGGAGATTATGAATTTTCTATCAAAATTCACAGATTCAAGATGGTGGACGAGTTTTGTACTTTTGGCCCGATTCGATTACAAATTGGTGTGTCGGGGTTTTTGGGGTCGGAGATTATGAATTTAGTTATAGATTATTGATTTTCAGTTGAAACTGAAGATGGTAACTCCAAGATAGCGGATGAGTTATTCTTTAGATGGCCTCCTCATTTAAGGACTAGATAGCTCAGAACTTACAGGAACAATAACGATGCTTTAACAAAAATGCATAGATTAAGCCGTACTTGAGTACTAAAAAGCACAAAATAAAATAATCAATAAAAAAAGTAAAAAATATTTGCTTTGGATGTGTGACGTAAGTTATTCCGTGAGTTATAGATTCAAGAGCTTGTCGCGTTTATATTCGAATTGAAAACTTTGCGCGACAAGCTTTTGAATCTATAACACACGTCCATAGCAATTATAGTTAACTTTTTAGTGCTTTGAATAAAAGCTTGTCTTTTTTATTAATTATTTATTTTCCATGGCTGTGAAACTATCGTCTGTTGGGCTGGATTGGCGAGTGGCCTTCCCGAAATGTAAACTATCATGTAGCCGCACCGGAGACTCGATAAAATCCGGCCAGGACTTCAGTGACCTGGATAACATTCTAGAAGGTTGATTTCAAAAAGTTACTACATCTCATCTGCGTCGGTGTTATTTTTGAATCTCGATTGCATTAATGGCAGTAGTTCATTCTTCGTCAAATGAAGACTGATCTTTCAGTAGCTCTATACTAATCGGTGGAATCGGAGATATATCGATGAGATTGTCAATTTTGGTGGAAACAACGTTCATAATTCACAGAAAAAATGTTCTAGTTTCGCAAAATATATGACATTCACTGTGGTGCATCCTTCCCAAAAATAGGTCTGAGCACTCTCTCCCCCGATTAAACTTAACCGCAATGCTCAGGTATAAATACGCAACTGCTCGTTCATGATCTTCTCACTCAATTGTTCCATATGTTTAGTCAATCAGTTTATTTTAAGGGCGAAATTATGTTAGGGAAGAACTGTTGTGTTTTCGCGCTCTCGACAATCAAGCAATCCCCAATAGCTGCCACCCCATGCCGGCTCGTATAACACGTGGAGCACCTCTACACTACCTACAGAAATCGTGGGGCCTCCACTTACCATCTTGATGTCGCTTATGGTTGCTATGCTGCGCACAAACAGGTTTACCTGGACTATGGCAGGCCCATCTAGAGTGATGATTATTAAGTGTTACATTTACATATATGTACAACAAGCATACAAGGTTACAGTGGCATCTCTGGATAGTGGTATGACGTCTGGTCGGCCCTACACCAAAAGTAACACCTTCACACAAAAGCGGTAACTTACCTGTCCCATTCACGCCAGATGGTCGAATTCGGGCATCGTACCGGCCGGGGCCTAGGATTTGGTCCAGTACTTCTTTCTCCTTCTCTCGGAAATTTATTTTCACATTCGTACAGCTGAGGAAATGAATAACATTATTATTCGGGTCTATTATGTTTGGGTCATTGGTGCTTCAATCAAATTTACACTCCTGCATCCTATGCATAAACTCATTAGTTATTCAAATTTAGGAAACTCAAAGAAATCCTGCCGCTGAAGTACTCAAAAACTTTGTACTATTCTCTTGTGGAAAGCCACATTCGTTATGGAATAGCAGTGTGGGGTGGTGCTCTGAATACTCATATTCATGTTATTGGAGTTATGCAAAGGCGATTTTTAAAACTGATATTTTCCAAGAACAATAGATATCCCTCTGATGATCTATACTCCGAAACACAAATGTTAGGCATAAGATAATTGTATTTTTTATGCACCAGTATTAAATACCACGCAAGCAAACATACAGCATTGCTCCATTCTCATCAGTATAATACTCGCCACAGAAATCACTTTATTACACCTCTAATGGTTAGGATCGTAGCTCAACGCTCGTATACTTATTTCGCATTGAAGAAACACATCCTTCAAAGCCAAAGAACTGAGCTGCTACGACTATTCGAGTAAGTGATAAAAAAAGGTCTTGATTCATAAATTCATAATTTCAAATTTTAAATCCAACTAGAAATGTGTTGTTTCAATTGCGTATCTTTCACATGCGTACCCTATCTTATATCTATTAGACATGTTATTGTACACTCTTATTGCTATTATTATTTTTATTATTTTTTCGTACCTTTTGTATCATATTTCATGATGTTTATTGTTCATTTTTTCATTGTATTTCAATATTGTAATGTACATCGTTCATTGTTTGTATTATATTATCTACATTTTATTTACATTTCATATTCTTAGATTCTACATTTTACATTTTATATTTTACATATTTACATTAACTTAATTAGATTTTTACATTTTATAACTAACACTTTATATCTTATAGTTCACTTTTTTCACATGTTATATTTTCTCCGCGAAACAAGTGCTTGCACTTATCGCGTAAGTTCCTTATTCACTTCCACCATGTACTCATCATTGTATTTAATTATTGCAGTGAATAAAGTTATCATTATCATTTGAGGATGTCATTAATATTCAGTAAGGGAAAAGATGACAGCTTTTCAGATAACATTTGTATACTTTTTACAAGAGACTCCTGCATCAGACAGACAGGCAAATTTTTTTCCCGGAAATTAATTTCAGTTGAACATGACGAGTTTTTCCAACTTAGGCGATCCATCTCATACAGTGGATGTGATATTACTAGGTAGGTGAGAAATCATACAGTCTAACTACACCAAAAAATAATTTTAATACCAATGTGGCACGAAGATTTACATCAGGAACTGGACATGTTTCGAAGGATGAATCCTTCATCATCAGCAAAATGGAAGGGGTTACAAGCAGATCTAAAGGGGAAGTAAAATGTTACAATTACAAGGGGCAAACATTAAGAGAAAAATAACCTACCATTGTATGGTGGAAAAAATTACACAAAAAATATAACTCAATAACATTATTGGTCCATCTAGTGCGGGTTCACTATGTAAGGGACCGTGGTTAGTCATAACAAACATTTTAAATTGCAAAGGATTTATAAAATCATCAAATATACATGGATGGAAATAGAAAATAGGTTAATGGTTGACATATGACTTTTGACCTATGGAACATCAAGTTTCAAAATGACAGAGAAATGTTTGTGACTGTGACATGGAATCGAGAAAAAGAAGTAGCTGAGTGTGGTGTAGAGATGTGTTATGAAATTCGACTAGAGAGGGAAATCAAAATAGTAAGGAGTTAAAAAGTTTTAGCTATCAAAATAAATTTGTTCATTGATACAATGTGAATTAGAACTTTTGATTGCCTTGTTAGTTCCAAGAGTTTCAAGGAGATTGAGTTTTTTTACCTTTATCGCAAATATGTAAAATTTCTAGGTCAGAGTTGGGATCAAAATTATGCTTTTTGTTTATAATATGGTTAGAAAAAAACAGAATTAGAGTTAATGAGTTCTTTTTCAAGTTAGAATTATCAATCGAACGTGTTCAGCTATCGTGTTCTGATCTTGCGCCGTTTGACCAATATAAATGTTTTACAATTAGGGATAGAACAATTTAGTATAAACACCAGATCTATCTAACAATGGAATTTTATCTTTAGAGTTTACCAAAAAAATCATGATAACCATCCGTACAATCAGAAATGTTCATCCTTCCATTCACTTTTTCACCGCTTTTTCACTATACCTCTCAATGATTCCAATTTCTCAACAGAACTTAACATCATCAAACAAATTGCTTATAACAATGGCTTCCCAATCCACACAATCAATAGATTATATTACAGATATGTCAACAAATTTTCCAACTTCGGATTAACACAAACTAATACACCAAATAAACATTTTTCTTTGTCCTATTTTGGCTCTCTCTCTGTTGAACTCAAGAATATCTTGTTTAATAAACTCCAACGCCAATATTGATTCAAATTTTTCTATCTCTTTCAAAACTTCTAACAACCTGAAAGATTTTTTGGTAAACTCTAAAGATAAAATTCCATTGTTGGATAAATCTGGTGTTTCCAAACTGAATTGTTCTATCCCTAATTGTAAAACATGTTTTATTGGTCAAACAGGCCGCAAGATCAGAACACGACTAGCTGAACACGTTCGATTGATAGATTCTAACTCTGAAAAAGAACTTATTAACTATAATTCTGTTTTTTCTAACCATATTATAAACGAAAAGCACAATTGTGAGCCCAACTCTGACCTAGAAATTTTACATATTTGCGATAAAGGTGAAAAACTCAATCTCCTTGAAACTCTTGAAAATAACAAGGCAATCAAAAGTTCTAATTTACATTGTATCAATGAACAAACTCATTTTGATAGCCTAAAACTTTTTAACTCCTTACTATTTTGATTTCCCATCTCTAGATCGAATTTCATAATACATCACTACACCACACTCAGCTACTTCTTTTTCTCGATTCCATGTCACAGTCACAAACATTTCTCTGTCATTTTGAAACTTGATGTCCCATAGGTCAAAAGTCTTTGTCATTTGTCAACCATTAACCTACTTGTAACCCCTTCCATTTTGCTGATGATGAAGGATTAATCCATCGAAACATGTCCAGTTCCTGATGTAAATCTTCGTGCCACATTGGTATTAAAATTAGTTTTTGGTGGAGTTAGACTGTATGATTTCTCACCTACCTACTAATGACAAGTTTTGCTCATAGAGCATACGAGAAAGAACATTCTGAATGTTTTATTGAAATTGATCAGGAGTTTGTTTGCTGTGAACCGTCTAGAATTTCATTCATCGCATTTTCTGAGATTGTTACCAATTCATCTATATCTTTATTTGAATTAAGAATACTTGTGTCATCCGCAAATAAAAAAAAGGCATTGTTAGAAAGCTCTGTACCAGGTCATTTATGTTTATATTGATCCCTGAGGTACACCGAATTTCAAAATTCCGAAATCAGATCGAATATTTGAGAGATAAGTATGGTTCTGTGTTTGCACTTCCACGTATACTTTGCGGTTTTCCAGATGAGATTTAATCCAGTAATATAATGTACCGCGAAAACCATAATGACGTAATTTTTCCAAAATAATTGCATGATCTACACAATCGAACGCCTTCGATAAGTCGCAAAATATAGTAAGTGGTTTGATTTTTCTTCAATGATAACAATTATATTGTTGAGTATTTCGAATGCAGCGTCGCTTGTGCTTTTTTCTGATCGAAAACCATATTGTTTTCTCTCTATTATTTTGTGTAGATCTAGATATTTCGTTAACCGATTGATTCAAGAATTTTTGATAATACTGGTAACGAAGATATCAGTCTATAATTTGTAATTTCATTTTTATTTCCTTTTTTGAATAACGGTTTAATAATTGCTATTTTCAGGGTATCTGGAAAAATACTGGTTGCCAAGGACAAGTTGATCATATGGGTGAGAACAGTTTTCAGTAATTCGATACAATTTTTAAACAAAGTGATCGGGATTTCATCATACCCAGAAGATTTTTGTTTTTCAATTTCTTAACTACACATTCCACGTCTGATTCACAGATAGGTCTAAAAAAAGTAAACCATTATGAGAGACTCGTATATTTTTCAGATAGTGAGATGGAGTATAAGTACAGTTGCGATTTTTGTTCATTTCACTTGCAGCATTGAGAAAATAGGAATTGAAGTGGTTGGCAACCTCATAGGGTTGTTCGATTATTTGATCATTCATCTTCAGTGATATGGGATCTGGAATATTTATATCAGTATTCACCAGATACAGAAAATGCATTCCTTTGGATTTTTTTTATAATTTTTTTCAATGTTCTGCTCTAATCTGAGATGTATTCCAATATATTTTTATTTTTTGTGAACCTCTTGATATATAGAAGACAACGCTTATTTCTGCAAGAGTTTTTTATTGCTGGAGTGAGCCATCCGGCCTTAGGGGTATTATTTTTCAATTTGAGTTTTTTCAAACGAAATGATTTTTCGAAACAATCATTGATGATGATGTGGAATTTTTCAAAAGCGGTGTTTGTATTTGTTTCATTTATGCACGGGATCCAGTCAATTTGTGAAAGCAAAGTTTTGAAAGTGTTGATACTGTTGTCATTGATTATTCTTTTTCTTTCATAAACTGACGGTTGATATTGACCAGAGTGTAGACCGAAGGCTACTATTTGTCCATTTTGGTCTCCGAATGCAAAATATCTATTTTCAATGCTTGAGATTAATTTTGAATCTATATCTGTAATAACGTTATCTAGAATTGATGCACTGCCTTGGGTAACTCTAGTGGAAGTATTTAAGGTAAGATACATGTTAAAAATGTTCATGAGTTGGATATTCTCTTAGAACATACCCCTGCAAATATCAAATAAATAATGTGCTTTTTGCACGACGGTGCACCAATACATTATCCAATTTCCATTCGGGACCATCTCGACAACGAATTTTCTGAGAGTTGGATAGGAAGAGGAAGACCAGTTTCATGGCCACACAGATCACCTGATTTGTCGAACATGATTTTTTTTCTATGGGGTTATTGTGAGGGATAAAGTTAATGAGATGTCTCCCACAACAAGGAAGTGTATGAAAAATCGCATACCAGAGGTTTTCCGGATTATTGACATGAATATCTTGAGACGTGTAGGTTTGAGTTTCGAAAATCTACCAGAATGTCTCCATTAATTTTTTGGCTGTGAAACAATCTGGTTTTCGAGTTATGATACTGCACTCACTGATGTCACAGACGATGTCTTGAGAGGAACTGATGCGAATAAGGCAATCGTTTTGATACTCTTAGACTACTTAATATTCGATATGTTGAATCATAAAATATTATTAACAATTTTAGATCACATTGGTTTCCGAATCGTGCTTGCAGATTGATAGATTCATTCTTAAGCAACAGATTGCAGTGGGTAGTTTACGAAAATAATATATCAATACCATTACTCTATGCGGTATATACCTCTAAATTTGTGACATCCATAACTAATTGCAATTATCACTTATATGCTGACGATACCCAACAATGGCTTTACTTTTTTGCAATGAAAAAATACGGGAAAACTTGGTAGCTAGTTTATATATCCATCTAGATAATGAATATATTCAATTCAAAAACTACTGTAGAAACCTTGGTCTTGTAATCGATACGAAGTTGAAATTCACAGAACATGTCACATCAAAGCTTAGAATCGCTTACGCTAACTTGAAACTAATTTAACCGCATCGAGAATTCCTCAATGAAAACACAAAAAAAAATGTGTGACTCAATCGTTCTATCACATGTGAATTTTTGCGACACTATATATGGACCATCTTTAGACGGTCATGATGCCAGGCGAGTGCAAAAACTACAGATCTCCTGCCTGCGATTAATATTCGGTCTCAGACGAAGACAAAGGATAAGTCATAAATTGCCTGATCTTAAATGGCTGAACATGTATAATCGTAGAATACTTCATGCAACTTGTCTCTACTATAAAATCCTAAAAGTCAAATGTCCACCATACTTATTTAGGAAAATAATGTTTAGAAGTCACGTGCATAACTTGAATACTCGGAGAAGAGAAATTATTACCATACCCTCTCACAGAAAAGAAATCTTCAAACGTCCCTTCACCTACACTTCAGCGAACCTACTCAACAAATTCCGAATCACTGACTTCTCAAAATCGATTGTATCGTTCAAAAATATAATGAAAAAAAGGCTCTCACAATATTGACAATTCAAGATGGTTTTTAATTCTATAGCATGTCTTATGTTACTTGGTTGAATTTAGTCTTCACTAGGCTTCAACAGAACCTGATTTCGTAACAGAAAGCTGAATTTATAAGCCTTTTAATATCAAATTCACCCATTTTGGATATTACTGGATTTGTTTCTTTATTTTTTGTTATGTTGTGAATTTGGATTCATAAACGTCCTATTATTATTATGTAAAAGGAGGTCATTTTGAGCATTGACTATGAATAGCTATTTCAAACTTTTATTCATTTTGTCTTTTGATTGTTCTATGATGTGATGCATATTTGATTTTGTCATTGTAAGTTATAGTGGGAGTTTTCATTACACTCAGTAAAATGTTCATTTGATTTTTGGATCTCCCACTTCTGGCATTGATAATTTTTTTAAATATCTCGCTTGATGATTTCTTGTTGCCAATAAATAATTTTTAACGCTGGTCCGTGTTTATAAATTTTGTCAATGATTTCCTAATTCGGAGAGTTTACAAAAAAGTTATGTTTACTGGCTTTAAAAAAATTTGCTCCAAAACTGTAATCGCTGTATTGTATGCAAAGTTTGAAAAAAAATCGAAATAACCCAAAAACGGTCGATTTTAGGAATAGAAGACATGTGATCGAAAATTTTGTAGATACGGTTCTAAAAGTTGTTTTTCTAGTTTTTTCGTTCCAGACTTATTGATATTTACATGATAACAATGAGGCTGTAACGTACCAAAAGAGATAATTCTCCTTATACTTTCCAGAATAGTATTTCGCCCCAATATGAATAAAATTATATCTTGCACTCATAGCCTGAAAAGATATGGTGTGCTTTAGTAGACAAGCGCTCGTCTTTTGTAGGAGTAACTTAAGTGTAGAGTGTAAACAAATTAAGAATTGAATTGGCTAATAAAAGATAATACGGGCATAATAATGTGAATTATATCGTTAAGAAGATGCAATCATCTCATTGACTAATTCAATGATTTTACTGTTGCAGAAGTTTCAGCTATTTTCGTGTGTAATAAACAATGACTCAATTCAGTCGGAGGGACAGGAAATGGTGTAATAATAGTTGCTCCCCATTTACGTTTAGCCAATGCATTCCTTCTTATTTTAATTCAAAATTTTGTTATTTCAATGACAATAATATTGACAATTTATAACTTTTTGAATACTCTCGTTTCTGACGTCCATCGTCTTAATGGATTTGAAACTTTTGAAAACACCCTGTATATAAATAAAATTGTCTAGTTATAGTATCAGATCTTCATGGCCTTCAAACTATAGATTAGCTTTCAAACTATATAATTGTTTATATAATTAAAAAAAGGTAACAGAGTAGAATCAATTAAGGTTTGTAGATAAACGGAAATCTGTCATTCAATATTGAAGCGTATCTCGGGCGCGTACTTCCTGTCTGGTAAGGAAATCACTTATTCGTTCACTATTTCCAATGGTCCGATAGAGCCAACCGTCTGCGAAGATAAAGACTAACAGAACGAAAATATAATTTCCTATTCCCTTGATCCCTTGAGGCAGGATCTACAGTAAAGCCCGAGGGATTTATTGATTGAAAGTTAAATGGTAAAAGGGGTTGTGTGCTTGTTAAAACAATTTTGTCGGGTAATGAGGGTCGTCTGTTGGATTTTTTGTGTTACCCTGGATGTTTAGATGGAGGAAAAACCAAAATCGTCGAACACAACCTTATTTCTTATATACAAAACGTTTTCAAGGATATTCACATAAAAACATGATTAGTTACTTATGACGTTTTTGTAGTTCTCACAGAGTTCAGTCGGTAATTATATGGTGATGTAACAATTTTTTGTTTTCATGCGATCAAAGACCGAAACGCGAGACGCTCATTCTTGGCAATATTAGAAAAACATTCAGCATTAGTAATATATTTAGATATACTGACACAATCGAACAGGAAAACAGAACTAGAATATCTCGCCAAAACTTACATAAGTCAAACTGCAATACCATTAGAAGTGCGCCAAAGCGAACATCAGGAATACATAATTAACCGACATATCACTCAATCGCGACTATCGAAATACTTTCCCATTTACAATTACAATCAACGGATAGAGTGGATAAAAAAACATTTCAACTAACTGGAACAAATATTTATTGGTGAGGGTATCATCTCTTAATTTGTAAAATATATTTTCTTAGCATTCTGAATTGATTGGTGTGGAATGTTTTTGCCAAAAATAATCTGTGTCAGCGATTTGTCAGAAAAGTATATTACTTCTAATCAATTTCTAGAGTTTTTTTCCAAGTTCTAGGAATTATTATTGAAATACAATCAAACAAATGATAATTATTGTCATTTACAAGTTTTTCCTTTACTATAAAAACAAGAGATCGGCCAGTCTGAAAGATAAATTGTTTTTTAACACAGGTATGCATGGTAAACAGTAATTGATTGATGATCTGGAAAAACCAATTTAAAAAATCAAAGAACGTGATTGAATACATTTTCACATCACAAATAGAGCTTTTGACCAGAAATAAATGTTTCAAAATCTCCAATGATGAAACAGTCAGCTGACCTACTTAATTTTCACATTTGGTATTCATATACAATTTATTCTTATATCTTATGGTCATGCAGTGATCATCTATCAATTTATCGATCAAATTAGAAGACTGCAAGTTTTCTCTAAGAAACGGCAAGTTCTTTTTGATGAAGAATGCAAAACTGAAAGAGTGACCAGTTCCATTCTGTTCCTTAAATCAAAAAATCACATTTTCACCGAATATTCATCAAATGATTGCGCTTTTAAATTTGAAAAATTTTGCAAGCACTGAATGCATCTCAGAGCCTTATTTCCAAACGCGCATATAGATCAATAAAATCACCTGCCCAGACAAGCGTGTATGGCCAACTTCATCCATTCCATGGTAAGACATGTACTGATTCGGGAAAAGACAAGATATTCAGGAAAATATTGATCTGACAATGGATCATGGATGCAAAATTATTCCCCTCATCTTATATGACCAAAAGCACCACTAGATCCAGTATGGTCTAGACAGAAAGGCGAACGTGTATGGCCAACCCTATCTTGACAGACAAGAACTCTGAATATTATTAATTTGGTGTGGCTTCCATGAATTTCATGGATAAAAAAATATTCTCCTCACTTATATGACCAAAGGAACCACTAGAGATCGAGTACGGTCTGGACAGAATGACAAACATGTGTGGCCAACCCTATCTATACCATGTGGTAAGACATCTATTGATTCATGAAAAGACAAGAAATTCAGAATGATATTTATCCGATGAGGCTTCAATGTATTCTATGGATAAAAACATTTTATATGACCAAAGGTGGTGGAAGCGATTTTGTAATAAAAATCTGACTACGCCACTGGATTTGTGAATTATATTCCCTTAAAATCATTTATTTAAGTTTAGGTTATAAGGGTATTCGAAAATAACATAAAATTAAAAATTCATTTTCAAGTTATGCAGTCTTCCATAGTCGATAAAAACGAAATGAACCGAATCAAGTTTTAAAGTATCAAAATTATTTATTCAATAATAAAACAGAAAGCAGGACAAAAAATGTTCCTTTTAAATTCTGCAAAACTCAACTAAAACAAGCTTTTAGAGAAGGTATCAATAATTTGAGGAAAGCCGAACTAATACATTAGGCATAGGTATTGTACTAAATCAATAGTAGGCTGTGATTTAGTACACCACAAATCGCTCACATTACCATACTTTCAGGAGTTATAACTGTAGAACGGAATGAGCTATTGACTTCGGATTTTCGCTGTACAAATTCACTAGTGTTCTACTTTGTATCGGCAGTGTTGCCAGATTTTAAATATGTCTATAATCTAAATAAAAATTATAATCAAATACTTTGTTTCCAAAATTAAAGTTGTTGTAACTTCGTTGTTAACCAATATTTTTTTATGAAATTTTGATGGTTTTCATTTATAACGACTACGAATCCAGTGGTGTAGTCAAATTTGAAAACAAAAATTGCCTAATAAACTTTTGCCGTTTTTGACAAAGAAAAAAAACCATAGAGTGCCTTGGAAATGAAACTAAAGTTATGAAAATTTGTGTCACGATACAGTTTTTGATGCTTAATATTAGAAAAAAAAATTTTGAGATTGACTGAAAAATGCGTATTCTACAGGGGTGGTTCCATTTTAAATGGGTCACACTATATATATATATATATATATATATATATATATATATATATATATATATATATATATATATATATATATATATCATGTGGTCAGACATCTACTGTTCCAGGAAAATAAAAGAAATCCAGAATATTATTTACCTGATACTTAGGCTTGAATATTTTGATGGATAAATAAATACTCCTCTCTTTCATATGACCGAAAGATCCAGTATTTTTGGATAAAATATGGAGGGTCACATGTATCTATACCATGTGGTGATTCAGGAAAAGACAAGAAATTCAGAATAATATTCAATCGATGAGGTTGCAATAGATTCCATGGATAAAAACATTCCTCTCATTTTATATGACCAAAGGATCCAATAGATCCAGTATTGGATGTACAAAAGGACAAACGTGTATGGGTAACGTTGTCTATATCATATGGTAAGACATGTACTGGTCCGGGATGAGGCAAGAAACCCAGAATAAATTTTTTCTGATGTGGTTCGAATATATTGTATGGATGGGAAAAATTTCCCCCATTTTGTTTGGGCAGAGGATCCACTAGATGGTCTGGACAGAAAGGAAAACATGTATGGCCAACTTCATCTATACCATGGGATCTGACGTCTACTGGTTCAGGTAAAGACAAGAAATCCACAAAAATATTTATTTGGTGAGGCTTCAATATATTTCATGGATGGAAAAATATACCCCACTTCTATTAATAAAGAATTCACTAGATCCAGTAGTAGATGATCTTTTATGGCCAACTATAGATATACTTTGTGGTGAGACATCTACTTCTCCGGAATTGACAAAAATCCAGAAAAATATTTATCTGATGAGGCTTGAATATAATGTTTGGAAAAATATTTCCTTTCATATTTCCAAAGGATCCAGAATACCGTGTGGTGATAGATCTACTGATTTAGGAGAAGACAAGAAATCCAGAAATATTTTCATCCAATTAGGCTTTAATATATTTCATGGATAAAAACATTCCTCTCATTTTATATACCCACTACATCCAGTATTGGATGTACAAAAGACAAATGTGTATGGCGAACTCCATCTATACCATGTGGTGAGACGTCAATTCAGAAAAAGACAATGCATTCAGAATGAAATTTTTCTGCTGGGGAATGACTTATTTCCTCAAAGGCAGTATAAAGTAAATTGAAAAGAATCAACTGGTTTATTCTACTCAAAAAAAATATTGCCCCCAGAATATTCTAGAATATTTTCTCAGGTGAACGATACGAAAATTTTCTTCCAAACCCTTCTTTGCAAAAACATGCTCCAGTTATTCGAAAATTTTTAGTTCGCATTGTGAATAGAAACATGTATTTCAAATTTATTTTCCACGACAAGGATATGCTTTTGTGAATTCTGAGAGGTTTTCATAATATCATTGGTTCTACATACGTTATTTAAAAAATGTGCTAAAATTAATGAAGTACATATAACATATTTTAGGGGTTAATTTTTTTTGTCATGAATTGATAGGTCTGTCTGTCAGTTATCATAAATCCTACAAAATACGATGTATAACCTGTTACCTCACGTACTGATTCGGCCACAATTTGCAACTAAGAGATCAAGGGCGTAAATGGAGGGTATTTATCACTTCAACGCGATGTGAATTACCTATTAAAATATTCAGAATTTCATGAGATGTACATGTGTTTCTCCCATCTATGTGAGCCTTGGATAAATTCACGAAAATTTCACAACGGCATTTTTTTTATTCAACACCAAAAGAAAAACAGTCCCATAAAACAATGTCCCCTGATTATCCCAAATGTGTGGCTCTTCTTTTATTTCAAGTAGATACAAGAAAACAATAACTACCCTCAATAGATGAGATTTGGGGTAGCAATCTGAAGGTAGTTGAAAGTTCAAAACAAATTTCTGCATTGACATGTGTAACAAGATGAGTTCTGAGGTAGGCTCAGTGTTATACGATTCTGTTATACCAGTTCCATATAAATGATTAGATATGTATATTTCAAAAATTGGAATGATGGCTCAACAATAAAGTGCATGAGAATGTTTGGCAGCTGAAATCTCATTAACTTACCCCCATAGGAGCCTGCAGGTGTGTAAATTCGAGCGGGTTGTGACCCAAAATACACAAATAAAGTTTACTTACAATGAAAAGTAGGTGATTTGAATACAAAGTGCAAAAAGGGTGTGTACTCTCATTGCATTAACGAAAATCACTTCGAAAATAACGAAAAACGTGTTACTCTAATAGTAAACACAAAATTAGGTGATATTTAATTCACCAAACTTGAGAACGTCCATATGAAACATAGGTTTACTGCAAGTTTACACCAACATTCACAGTTCACAACCCGGTCCCGGTCTGGGCCTTGACAGAATTGAGAATATAGTGGCGATGGAGCGATGCTGCTGCTGTTAAAACTCGTAGCAGCTGAATCTGCGGCGCGAAGGGGTTTTATATTGATCTGGTGTTTCTCCACTGCGCCGACCTACCGACGATCGAATATAAGCTCTACTGTTTGTATTCCTCCTCGTAAAATTCGCCAGTCCTGGAAAATATGGAATTTCCTCCTTTCACGTGGAAAAATTCATGCCTAATGTCTACCTGACGCTGCTCCGTCAGATTTTCTTGATCTCATTCTAACAAACGTAATGAACAGTGGCGCGAAAATATTCCACGTGTAGACATTGCGGAAAACGTAAGACTCACTAACATACGTGGAATACAGCTCGGTTATTGTAACTCAGAAATGATCACAACTACTGAAGAGTAGCTAATGAATTTTTTTTCTAACAGTAGATCAAGCTTTCGTCTACATAAGAGGGTGAAATTTCATTGACAAATTTGATATTGAACTGGATATGATTTCTGTTCCCGTTGGAAAAAAACCTCCTTTTTTATTAACAATTGAAGGCATTAAAAAATGAAAAGTTCAAATAAAGTTACCAAATATTTTTATAATATCTCGATTATTTCATTTTCTTATTGTTAAAAACTTCATGAGCATATTTTTTTTATTTTTCACTCCCATTGTTTAAATAATTGTTATAAACAAATGCATTTCTTATGAGAATTTTTGATTTTTTTGGGAAACTAATCATTGATGAAATAAGAAGAAACCCCGTCAGGAACGATGTTCCTTACACTTTTTCTTCAACTCCGAATGTAACTCGATTGGAGATTTAGATTGTTTATCATATTTTCTGTTTTTCGTATTATTTGACAACCTTAAATGTAACTTACATAACTTGGGCCAATAAATTATTATTATTATTATATTTTATATTTTTCGTCACGTAAGGAAAAAGCGTTATGCTCCCTCCATGGTTCCAAACGATCCAATAAATCAATTAATATCGAGGTAATCGATATTTTTCCTTGGAAAGTTGATGTTTTCTATTCCATCACATTTAATTGTCATTATGCCATGCAATACTATACCTATATATATATATATATATATATATAAAATTTTAATTATGGCATTATAGACGTTTCGCCCCTGGCCGGGGGCATCTTCAGTATTTTTTTTTCCTTTTTTCGGTTTATTGTTTTTTCATTTTATAGTAGGTGTACACGATAATCTGAAAAGGGGAAAATACAATTAATTTCTTGTTGTGTGACAATAGCTTAGATCTATGTGGGTGAATTAGTATTGGGGTAATAGGAAGTTTATAACGTACCTTGGTGATCATTATGCTTGGAAATAAGATTTCTTTTTTTGTTGTATACTATAATCGTTAAATATTGATACCGTGTTGTGTTAGCTGTTTTGTTTTGGTGCGATGGCTGTGATCTGGTAAAATTGAAGAGTGTTCACCAGCTCACAGCCATCGCTACAAAACAAAACGAGCTAACACAACACGCTATCGATATTTAACGATTATAGTAGTCAACAAAAAAAGAAATCTTATTTCCAAGCACAATGATCACCAAAGTACGTTATAAACTTCCTATTACCCCAATACTAATTCACCCACATAGATCTAAGCTATTGTCACACAACAAGAAATCAATGGTATTTTTCTCTTTTCGGATTATCTTGTACACTATAAACTGAAAAAACAATAAACCAAAAAAAATAAAATATACTGAAGATGCCCCCGGCCAGGGGCGAAACGTCTAGAATGCCATAATTTAAATTTTGATTTCAACAACAGAATCCCAATCCCAAGAATTTCCTACCAAAAAGATAAAAATATACCAGGATTCAAGAAAACCCCACAACCCAAAAATAAATATATATATATATATATCCTTTTTTTATCAGAAAAATGTTTTTACATGGTACATGAATTTACACTTGAAGTGAGCAATGCGCGATCGTGTTTACTTAGAAAATTTCATTTTTGAATGTTCTTGTCTCGGTACAGTGTTTTCAAATTCGTTTTTATATTTATGTATTTTTTGTAAATGACGATGTGTTGATTTAATTATTTCTATTGTGAAATGTCTTTTAATCACATTTTATCTAGACATGGTGTATTTTATATTGTTTTTTTATAACGTTGCGTTGATTTAATTATTTTTATTGTATCATGTTTTCTAATCACATTTTATCTAGACTTGGAGGATATTTTTTATGTATGTATGAACCTATGCAACTATGACTTGTCCCATCCATATAATATGTAACAAAAAGCATTAATAAAATCTATATATCTATCTATCTATATATATATATATATATATATATATATATATATATATATATATATATATATATACCTTTCCTAAACTCCTCCGCCACAGTAAAAGGTATATTATTCCTGATAATACTATTCCTTATATTATATCAAATTGTTGTGCCACCATTAAACCAACTTCCATTCCATTTTTCCAAAATAAATTCCCAAAGAAATGCTTTTGAAACCAAATAATTCAAGAAAAAATAATTAAATCATTGTCAGCGATGACTTAAACTAATTTTATACGCTTAAATGAAAGCTTGTCTTTAAAAAGTGTTTCAATTAGTTATTTAATTTTTTGCTTTTTAGTTAGTTCACCTTAATCTATTCATTTCCAATAGAGTATCGTTATTACCAGGTATCTTTCCTGTAAGTTTTGAGCTGAAGGAAATCATGATCTCCGACCCCAAAAACTCCCACACACCAATTTTGAATAGAATCTGACATTAATCACACGCCATCCTGAAGTTGCCATCTTGTATTTATAATTTTGACCAAAAATTCATAATCTCCGAACCACAAAAACCACCACATACCAATTTTGAATAAAATATGACCATAATAAAAAAACTCGTCCTCCATCTTGAGGCCGCCATTTTGAATTTTATGCAAAAAATTCAAAACCTTCGACCCCGAAAACCGCCGCATACCGATTTTGAATCGAATCGGACCATAATCACAAAACTCGTCCTCCATCTTGGGGTCACCATCTTGAATTCATGAATGTTGACAAAAATTTCATTATCTCCGACCCCGAACCCCCACATACCAATTTTGAATCGAATCGGACCATAATCACAAAACTTGTTCGCCATATTGGAGCCGTCATGTTGAATTTATGAACGAACGAACGAACTAACTAACAAGTGAAACTAAATAAAAGCTTGTAAAAAAATGGGAGCTGTGCCCATCTGATGACGCGTCTAACAAATTGAGCAATTTCAATCAGGCATTTCCCGAACGTGAGATGACAACAAAGAAAAGGAAACAGTGGATAAAACAAGGGATCAACAACACTCATGGCATAACATCAAAAAGTTTAAAGAAAATGGGTTCTTTCTAGGCTTCTACAAAAAATACCGGAGTATCGAATGAATTTGATTTGTTGTGGAGGAACAACGTTTCTTGATAAAGCGAAGAAGACTGCAAGAGAAAAATCCAAATTATTCAAACAATTAAAGGAGATTTAGAAGATTTTGAGAACGGGGGCAGATATAGTCCCCGAAACGTCAAACAAAAACTATATAGGGAAGTATCTTTTGAATGTTAACTATTTTTTTGATGGGCAAATTCAGAATACGGCAAGTTACTGACTAATTGAATCATTTTTTTCATAGGAAATATTTGGTGAACGCAGTAACTTATCGGGGTGAACTAATCAGTTTACCCTTTCTACCCTGATTATATTTTCATTTTTAGACTGTGGAAGGTTTCCCAAAAGACCATGTCAAGAACGTAGTGTATATAGGAATACTATCAAGCTAGCACAACACATCTTTCACGATAAAGAAGACTTGAAGTAGCAAAAAACAAAAGAAACTTGGTCAATCATGAAAGATCTTAGTGGGAATAGTGGTAAAAAACATGGAATGGAATGGATTGGATGAAAGTGAATATTTCTGTAATATTGCAGAAGAACTAACCCACACTATAAATATTGAAGAGGCGTTTCACTTGGAAAATACTAACATTACTGAGGTGAAGCTCGTATCTGTAGATATAAAAAAGGAACAGATCCGGGCTGGATGAAACGCCTGTAAGAATATTAAAAAACTTACCATCTATTATATTTTATGTTGTATTAATTACCACTGTTACCAGGACATCAGGGATTTGCAGGTAACGAAAAATCTGACGAACCCGCCAAAACTGGATCGGAAAACGAACCAGGTCCAGGACAGACCCTTGAGGTACCAGAGCGTACAGTACGAGTATCTGAAAGAGATTGGATCGAAAAAAATGCAAATTCTACTGGCATAATATCTCAGGAAAGCATGTGTCAAAGTCTCGTGCCAAAAAAACAGCAGACCCGTTTACTCCAAACAGCGAGCAATTGAAAATCATAACTGGACATATATTATGCGGGGTAAATGAGCATATAAATGGGACTATACGAGTACAATGGCAACCTGCCAGTTTTTCTGTTCAGTTGAAGTGAATAATTCACTTCAACTCAACTCAATATTTCCGTGTATTGCTCTCGATGATTCGCAAAAACATGGTGCCGAAATATCTCGTTGCGGCAAACAAACTGATAGCAATCGTGCGATTTTCTCAAATTGAAAATTGAGGAAGAAAGTTCGATAAAACCAGTCATATACGATATCATGGGGCGATACCAATATGGGTAAATGTATGCTTCGAATTTTTTGGCTTTTAAAATGCTGAAATAGTTCTGTTCGCCTTGAGAGAAATAGAGCATTCTCCATTATATTAAACTTTCATGAAGTAAACAAAAAACACTTCACAAGGGTTTTCACAAAAAATTGGTTTACAAAACCCACGACACTTGTTTCCCTATACTATAGCTTTTTCAAGTGGAGAAACTAAATCACAATTACTGGGATTTGATATAAATAATAAATAGTCAGTTGGATATTAGGTAATTAAGTGATTATTGGACGAAATATTATTCAATTTCTAGTAAACAGATTGAAATCTGGTCATTTAATAAGTACTGTGAATTCTTGTCTTTATTAATCTCCAAGCTTTCTAGGAGATTGAGTTTTTGACCTTCCTTTTCTCCATGCAAAAGTTCAAAGTCATTAGCAAAGCAATGCTTTTCAGTCAAGAGATGGTCAGCGAAAGTTGAATTAGATTTGCCCTTGATAAAACTGTTTCTATGCTCAGATATGCGTTGCTTGAAAGTTCTACCTGTTTGTCCTATGTAAAAACTGGGACAAGTACTACAAGTTAGTTTGAATACTTTGTTATTTTTAATAAATTAATGGCTCATTACACGCTTTATATTAGCTTCACTTATATGTTTGTAACCGACTCCTTTGGGCGCGATTTTGACCCACTTCCAGACGTACGAATGATTTGAAATTTGGCAGGCGTACATAATTGTGACAATGCATTAAGAAATTTTTGTTTGAAAAAAAAACAAAATGGCGGCTCCAATATGGCGTACAGTTTTGTGATTATGGTCCGATTCGCTTCAAAATTGGTATCTGGGGATTTTCGTGGTCAGAGATTATGATTCTATTGTCAAAACTGGAAAATTCAAGATGGCGGATCCAAAATGGTAGACGAGTTTTGTGATTATGGTCCGATTCTATTCAAAATTGGTATGTGGGGGTTTTTGGGATCCAATATTATGATTCTTTTGTAAAAATTGGAAAATTCTAGATGGCGGCTCCAAAATGGCGGACGAGTTTTGTGATTATGGTCCAATTCTATTCAAAATTGGTATGTGGGGGTTTTTGGGATCGGAGATTATAATTATTTTGTCAAAATTGATGGATTCAAGATGACGGCTCCAAAATGGCGGACGAGTTCTGTGATTATGATCCGATTCTATTCAAAATTGGAGAATAATAGTTAAAAAAATTTAATAATAATAATAATAGTTTGAAAAACTAAAAAACACGCTTCAATAGAAAACAAAACTAAAAAGTTGAAAATAAATAATAGTTTAAAAACTAAAGAACACGCTTTAATAGAAAACTAAACTAAAAAGTGGAAAATAATTTTAAATGAGTTTGAAATAAGAATACATTGATTAACAACAAATTTATTTCATCGTAAAAAAGCGTGGGGTGCTTTTCAAGATATTTTCATAATGATTCTACTTTCACCAATATCTGTCCATGAAATATTAACAACAATTAACATCAAGCACCCCACTCTTTTTTACGATGAAATAAATTTGTTTTTAATCAATGTATCCTTATTTCAAACTCATTTAAAATTATTTTCAACTTTTTAGTTCAGTTTTCTATTGAAGCCTGTTCTTTAGTTTTTAAACTATTATTTTTTTTAGATCTGTTCTTATCTTGAGGTGAACGTGAAGATACATTGATTTTGTATTTCTGCAATCACTTCAAGAAATAGTTCTAGAGTAATGAAAGTTTACATTTTTATGGATTGTTTGAAATGAATGGATGGAATCGAGTAATCAGTGATTGGCCAACTGGGTAATGATTATATCGGGGCTGGAAAAGACCTGAAAAGGAGAAAAAGGACATATTTTCCAGAAGACGACAAAATGACAAATTTCATTCGAACAGAATAATCACTACATTATCATTATATCGTAGCGCCCATTAGGAGAAATGATAGAACTTTTGTATTATAAAGAATGAGTTTTTTGACCTTTGACCTATAGTAATATGAATATCGATTACACTATTTTGGAGGAACGCATTTCACACTTTGGCGATGGCAAACCGAATGAAAAGCTCATGTTATTCTCTTTTCATGATTCAGCGTTTCCTGTATGGTTATTAGCCTGCAGTTATGAGTTTTCCACGGATGATTTGTAAAAACCGTAAATGAAAATGGGATAGAGACAGGAAGCGTTAAAACTCTCCTGGTTGCTACGTAGTTACCACATCTACGTCACATAGTGGTTCTCTCGGAGCAGAAATCCCTCATTTGCACAGGGCGTTGTTGGAAATCGAGGATTATCCGACTGTGAGAGAAAAGTTTCCTCCTGATTAAAAACCGCGTCAAAGTGCATCGAAAATGAATGAAATACCGGATTAAGAGACACCATCAGAAAAAAACACTCTGAAATCTTGGCAAATGAATGAACATATATTTTCTCTAAATATTCGGGACCGAGAACAAATGACCAGAAATAATTCAAGCACGTGTGATATTCGATAAGAAAATTCCACATAAAAAATCATGAATAATGTTGAAGAATAAACTTTTTCCTTCGTAAAATGAGCTGAAATTCCTCAGGGACAACCAATAAAATCAGATTTGTACTGATAACTAGTTTCGCGATACATGCACATCAGCTCCTGACAAAATTATATGTGAACACATTCAATTCCTATAAGGAAACAGAAAACGCAAATATGCTTATAGTGACCGGCAGAAAGTACGCATCATATGGGAAATTATTATATAAGAAACCCCAGAAGACGTTGTACAGTGCCGTTCGTCTTTTCGTGTTTGACGGGAAATTAAAAATTTTTGAAAATTATGTCTCAAAACACACTTATTGAAAAAATATCGAAAAATATTATTCGGAAAAGTTGTTCAGAATGACATATCATAGCTATGTACATGTTTTGAAAAAAATATGAGTTGAAAAAATAAAAATGAATTTTTTGCCATAAAGAATCAATGTAGAAAAATTTATTTCTGACAAAGAAACTCATTAGTAAAGCCAACAGTAATATTTTAAATAATACTTTGTAGATATTTGCAAGATATTTCTATTTTATTCGGAGAAAATTTGAAATCTGAATTTGCCATGTGTTCAGCTGCTTCATCACTGAAATATCTCCAGGACATTATAATCCCGATACTGCTTATTATTCATAAATGCCCTTGTATCTACACAATTTTAATAAAAAAAAATTATTAGAAACAACAAATAAATTTTTGGCAAATTGTTGGAGTCATACATACCTACAATATTATTATTGTTGCGTGCATCGCAGATTTCATCATGATCGAAGAGGCCATGAAACAATTGACTAATAATGTTATTAAGAGTTGTCAAACGATTTAGTAGTGTTATTATTTATCCAGGTATTTTTATCGTCTTTCTTGTATATTTTTTTTCATTGTAAAAGTGATTTTACATTTTGTTATGCGTTAACAAATATTAGAGATGCCCCAAGAAAAGCTAGGTTTGCAAGAAAAAATTGAGCTCGTCTTAATATGTGGCGAGAGTTTTCATAGTTCCAGAGAAGCAGCAGATATATTCTATGCTAGATATCCAAATAAGAATATCCATGGATGTACTGTGTTACGTATTTTAAACAAATTCAAAGCTACAGGCAGTGTAGAAAATCGTTACAAAATTCCACATAGTAAGCCCGTCACTGATGAAGAAGGTACCTTTAATGTTTTGTTATCGGTAACAGAAAATCCACAGATGGCACTATCGGAGAGGCAGGAACAAACTGGTATATCTGAAAAATCCATTAGAAGAATTTTGAAGAATAATAAATTTCGTGCATACAAACCGAAATGCATCCACACCTTACTCGATAGAGATTTCGATGCCCGCTTAGATTTTTCATTTTGGTTCCAAAGCATGATTGAAGAATGCTAAAATTTCCCTACAAAAGTTTTATTTACTGATGAGGCGACTTTTACATCAAACGGTACTGTCAGTTCCCAGAACTGTAGATGGTGGGCTGATGAGAACCCAAATTGGACGATAGAGGCAAAAAGTCAATTTTCCTTCAAAAGTAATGTTTGGTGCGCCATATTAGAATACCAGATCCTTGGGCCTTACTTTTTTAGGGGCAACTTAAAATTCACAAAATTCACGAAATAATTTAGAGTGTTTAAATAACGAGTTTTACATGGATTACCGCTGCAAAGAAGAAATGATATTTTTTTCCAACAAGACGGAGCGTTAATACATAGTACCCTTGAAGTCAGAGCGTGGCTTAACGAACACTTTCCTCATAAATGGATAGGACGATATTCAGAAAACCCGTGGCCTGCAAGATCCCCAGATTTGAAGCTCTTGGATTTTTTTATGGGGGTACCTTGAAAGTAAGGTTCATAAACATCGGCCATTTCATAATATCGACCATTTAGAAGAAGTAATGAATTAAGAAATGTGTCCAGATAAATGAAATCCCGAACAACTACATCTATTGACCGTCAGGGTAGACAAGTCGAGTAATGGACAATTACAAAGTTTCGAGTATGTATTAAATTGTTTGGTTTATAATTATTTCAGCTTCTAATTTTATTGTAAAGTGTAAAAATAGAATGTTGAAAATTTGAAGTTTTTGTTATGTCAAAAATTAAATCAATTTTTGTTCTAATAAAAATTTAAAATTAAAATTGTGTAGATACATGGTCCTTCATCAATAATAAACAGTATTGGGATTATAATGTCCTGGAGATATTTCAGTGATCTTATAAAACAGAACACATGGCAAATTCACAGATTTCAAATTTTCTCCGAATAAAATAGAAATAGATTGCGAATCTTCACAAAACATTATTGTAAATATTACTGTTGGCTTTACTAATGTATTTCTTTGTCAGAAATGTATTTTTCCAAATTGTTTTTTTTTATGGCAAAAAATTTATTTTTATTTTTTTATTCTCAATTTTTTTTCAAAACTTGTACATAGCTATAAAATGTCGTTCTGAACACCTTTCCCAAATACATTTTCATCAAATAAGTACGAAGGCGTAGAAGGTCAATAAAAAATCGTTTTTTATACATTATTCAGCTTACTAATTTTATTGAAGTGAAATTGACATGTTGAAAATTTGAAATGTTTGTTTGTCAAAAATTAAATGCAATTTCTTTGTCTAATAACAATTTTAAATTAAAAATTGATTTAGAATACATTGTCCTTCATCAATAATAACAGTTTGGGTTTAAACGTAAATCTGAAAATATTTCGTGACCTCTTATAAATACAGGGAATCGATATCAATAAATTCAATAAAGATTTGAAATTTTCTCCGAAAAAAAAGAAATATGTTGTGATTTTCTTCTTCCAGAAACATTATTGTAAATATTACTGTTGGCTTTACTAATGTATTTCTTTGTCAGAAATGTATTTTTCCAAATTGTTTTTTTTTATGGCAAAAATTTTATTTTTATTTTTTTATTCAAATTTTTTTCAAAACTTGTACATAGCTATAAAATGTCGTTCTGAACACCTTTCCCAAATAAATTTTCATCAAATAAGTACGAAGGCGTAGAAGGGCCAATAACAAAATATTTTTCAAAAACATTTGGAATTACTGACAATTGTCACTTTGAAGTGACAATTGTCACTTTGATCTGACAATTGTCACTTTGAAATGACAATTGTCGCTTTGAACTGACAATTGTCACTTTGAAGTGACAATTGTCACTTTGAAGTGACTGAACTAACAATTGTTACTTTGAACTGACAATTGTCACTTTGAACTGACAATTGTCACTTTGAAGTGACAATTGTCGCTTTGAAGTTTGTCTAACGTAAAAAAAATACTGAAATATTTGTAACACTCCCAAGATTATGGAATTCGTATGGAATTCGATACTCAATAAATTCAATAATAGCATACTGTGACTCAGATTTTGCAGGAAACTCCGAAGAAAGAAAAAGCACGACTTGATATGTTGTGATATATGCTGGTCTTCCAGGAAACAACCGATTGTGGCCTTATGTAGTACCAAGCCAGGGTATATTGCCGTTGCAAATTGCACTAAAGAGTTAATTTATTCAAAATCACCCATTGACGAGCTTACAAATCGAAATGTGACCATCAAGCTGAATACCGCCAATCAAAGCTCCATGAAATTAATACCAAATGAGCAGATTAATCAAAGGAGCAAACATATTTATGTTCGCTATCATTTTATCAATGAAAACGAGAATGAAGTATTGTTGCTCTGATGATCAAGTGGCGGACATTTTCACAAAACCCCTTACATATTAGTCCGAGAAACACAAATCTTTAGTTCCCAAGATTTGATTCATTTAGTAATTTATTATTAGGAGAAGGTGTTGAGAATAAAAATAATTATAACCCCTATGCGAAACATATTGTTATAGATATATAATGAAAAAGAGTAGAGTATTGTTTCATAGATGGAAAATAAAGAGTTTTCTAAAAAGAAACTTTTGTAATACGTTAAAATCCCATTATTTTCAATATAAATCTCATCACAGCAGTAAATTGTCTGAAAAACAATATTCTTGCATTGCAGTTGGCATCTAGATCTGATCATAGCAGTATACGCGTAAATTGACTGAAAAAAATATGATTGCATTGCAGTTGACAATAAATATCCTTTTTTGCTAACAATTGTCACTTCGAAGTGACAATTGTCAGTACAAAGTGACAATTGTCACTTCAAAGTGACAACTGTCAGTTCAAAGTGACAATTGTCACTTCAAAGTGACAAATGTCACTTGAAAGTGACAATTGTCAGTTCAAAGTTGCAATTCTTAATGTTTTTGAAAAATATTTTGTTGTTGGCTCTTCTACGCCTTCGTAAATAAGTGTGTTTCGAGAGAGAGAGAGAGAGAGAATTTTTTTATTTTTGAAATTTCCCGTCAAACACGAAAAGACGAACGACACTGTACAACGTCTTTTGGGGTTTCTTTTGATGCAGAAGCGATTGCACGTATCGATAATTGTCAAAATTTATTATTAAAAGAATTTCCCACATGATATGCGTACTTTCTGTATGTTACATGCCACTGATATGTTTCCGATTTGTTTTCGGCATCGGATTTTTTCTTCCGAAATCAGAAATACAGCTAACACAAGTATCTAATGAATCTACTGAACAAAACTTAACCACAGCTAGAATATGAGCCCCTAAATATTGCGATGGAAATGCTCCCAGTTCATGAGCCTCCAAACATTTTCTTGGATCTTAATCTTCTGAAATTCAAGAAACAGGTTAGAAGGATCCTAGAGTTTTTTAGTTCGTATTCAATATTCACTTTGTTTAGCACAAGTTCGGCCATTCTCAGCACGGCAGGCTCAACTTTTCCACGCATCGTTTGAGGTATCACAAAAGGAGCTTCCTTTCTTGTTTCAATAACTGTATACTTGTTATTGAAAGCTGCATTATCAGTCTATTCAGATTGTATTCAAGCCCATTTACATATGCCATAAAGATAATATGGTGGCCGTAAAAGTCATAATCCTATCATTCGGAAGTCGCGACATTTTCGTTATGATATCTCATGCTTCCGATGAATAACAAGAAGGATGACAAATGAATGATCGTGAAAATTTTATTCCTGACTCTGCATTCCTGATTGATTAATTGTTATTTTTATTTTCAAGCGAAGAATAAATTGGGTATTGAGGTAAATCTATTCCACTTCACAAATGGTTTGGACACATATGAATATAAAATGACTAGGTGTCGCAAACTCTAACATATATAACAATACAAATAATCGTGTTCATTATTTCCAGCCATATTTATGGTGAATTAATTTTATGAAGAAATTGAACACTAAATACGAAAGTTTTTTATTTTTTATTTTTATTTATTTAAATTTTTGCGACATATACTAATCATAACAAAAGAAAACTCCGGCTATGATGCTTGTTACCCTTTTTTTTGTATTTTATACTCCAAATAACTTATTTACTTTCGAAAAATTTTTTTTTTTATTTTTAAACCCGCTTCATCAAGTAATTGAAATACTTTCTTTAAATGTTCTTTATGATTTGTTTCATCTTCTGAATTAATCAAAATATCATCAATGTAATGTAGTGCAAAATTTTCATATTTGTCAAGTATTCTATGTAACACTCTTTCTAATGCTGGACAAGCAGATTGTATACTACCCCTATAAACTACCCCTTCTATGCTGAATCCTGTATAATTTCTAGAATTTTCATGTAATGGTATTAACCAAAAACTATGCTTCAAATCAATTTTGGAAAAAACCTTAGCATTTGTGATTTTGCCAAAAATAGTTTCTATATTAAGTGGAGATTCATACTGTGTTTTATTTAGTTCTCTGGCATCTAAACATAATCTAAGTTCACCATTTTTCTCTACAACTTCAACTATTGGATTTATATAATTGCTGGTACTTCTTTCTATTATTCCCCGTATTCCACTTCACAAATGGTTTGGACACATGAATATAAAATGACTAGGTGTCGCAAACTCTAACATATATAACAATACAAATAATCGTGTTCATTGTTTCCAGCCATATTTATGGTGAATTAATTTTATGAAGAAATTGAACACTAAATACGAAAGTTTTTTATTTTTTATTTTTATTTATTTAAGTTTTTGCGACATATATTAATCATAACAAAAGAAAACTCCGGCTATGATGCTTGTTACCCTTTTTTTCTGTATTTTATACTTCAAATAACTTATTTACTTTCGAAAAATTCACATTTATTTATATTTATTTTTAAACCCGCTTCATCAAGTAATTGAAATACTTTCTTTAAATGTTCTTCATGATTTGTTTCATCTTCTGAACTAACCAAAATATCATCAATGTAATGTAGTGCAAAATTTTCATATTTGTCAAGTATTTTATGTAACACTATTTCTAATGCTGGACAAGCAGATTGTATACTACCCCTATAAACTACCCCTTCTATGCTGAATCGTGTATAATTTCTAGAATTTTCATGTAATGGTATTAACCAAAAACTATGCTTCAAATCAATTTTGGTAAAAATCTTAGCATTTGTGATTTTGCCAAAAATAGTTTCTATATTAAGTGGAGATTCATACTGTGTTTTATTTAGTTCTCTGGCATCTAAACATAATCTAAGTTCACCATTTTTCTTTACAACTACAACTATTGGATTTATATAATTGCTGGTACTTCTTTCTATTATTCCCTGTTTTAACATTTTGTCTATCTCTTGTCTTACTCTCTGTATTTATATACAACTATTGGATTTATATAATTGCTGGTACTTCTTTCTATTATTCCCTGTTTTAACATTTTGCCTATCTCTTGTCTTACTCTCTATATTTATATGGAATTGGATAATTTTTAGATCTGAATTTCTCTATTTTTTTTACCTCTATTTTGTGCACATACTCTTTCGCTATTCTGGATTCATACATAATTAACTTATTATATTTATTCAATAATCTTTAACATAACTTTCTTTTTATCATCACATTTATATTTCTTATCATATATTTCATTATTATTATTGTCACTTTCATTTCTCACATTCATTCCTCTCATACACAAAATATTTCTCTCTATATTCTCTTCTTGATTTTCCTCAAAAATTCAAACCATTTACTATCCATTTCTATACCTTTTCTTTCATAATCTATTTTAGCTTTCATTTTTTCTAATTGATCTGTACCTATAATTACATTAAATTCCATGTCTTCAACTACCAGTAATTGTAATTCAATATTTTTGTGATCTATCTCCACATTTAAATTTATGTATTGATTTGTTTCTGCAATTTTTTTTCCATTGATTCTTATCAAATTTGTTTTATGCATGTTCACAATTGTATTTTTAGTTTCTAGGATATTTTCAAAACTATTTTCTTCAATTAAAGATGCTTCTGATCCTGTACCTATTAAAAATTTTCCTTTTTTTTCCCTATATTCCTATCAATATAATTAAACCTATTAATTGTTCATTTTCTATATTTTCATTTAACATTATAAATTCTATTGGGTGTTCATAATTTGGTGTTCTAATGAAAATTTTGTTGTTCAGAAGTATTCATGGTTGGTATTTCATTTGCCTGATTATCTTCTATACTCACTCAACCTGAAAAAAAAAGATGTTGAGAAAGTTGTAACCAAATGTAGGCACTTTAATTCTGTCATTCTCTTATTGTATTTATTCACATAAATTTGTGACGGAAATTATGACCATGTCAACAATATCCTTTCCATTCTTGAGTAAGTTTTACGGCCTGTAAACGGATAACAGTGAATTAATTCATAAATCTAAACATACTAAGACAGTAAGGGAGTTATTCAGTGAGCAATATTCAGTTTTAAGAAGAGAATATATAATAAATAAATAAATATGTTTATATTCACCCAGAATGATTTACAAAATATAAAATATGAGCCAATCACTACATGAATAAACAAAGATAATCACTGAAGTTGTGGTAATCACAGCTTGTGCATGATAGGAAAACTTAATTCTAATATGGTTTTACAATATAATAAAATGATGAACAACACAACATTTTAAAATACAACATATGCGTATATAATATTACGATATAAAATAAAAAATATGTTTTTTTGCGAATTTTACGAATATAACAGATTACGGTAACTAAGACATGGTACAAAAATGTATATTTTTTTTTAAATTCAATTGTTCTTGTTTTTACAGCTAATTTCGATACGATATAATATTTTGTATAATACATAGTATGATGTTTTACTTGGTGATTGTTTCTCGCATATACACATGATTCATCAGATCGAAGATTAATATTAACCATGGATTTTGACAAGAATACGAAACATGTTTTTGAATGTTTAAAACGAAAAATGAGAGGAAAAAGTGGGAGAACTGCTCTTTCGTTGTCAGATTTTTTATATATAATTTTGCATATCCTTCGGTATTTGTTAGGAAATTTTACCTAAAAATTTATATTGTGGAGGCCCCTCTCTTGTGGAGGCCCCGGGGCTGCAGCCCCGTTTGCCCCCCTCTTAATCCGGCTCTGTAAAAAGTCGCTTTTCGTTAACAAGCTCAAATATTCATTTTATTTCTTCATTACTATCGATCACACCCTCTCTGGAAAAGTAACTAATATTGCATTTCTCACTCAAAAGAGTATTAAGTTGGTGAAAAAATCAAGAAATCCAAAAATCTAAATTCAGTGAAAATGTTCCATAAATCCATATTTTTTAAGCAGAGAGGATGCAGTGACTTCAAAATCAGTAAAAAACGGTGAGTGGCAGTAATTTTGACATTATGTTTCAATTTCTGAAACCATGAAATTTTGAATTTTAGAGGAATTAATTTGGCAACCGCTCGGCCAGCGTCAAATACAATTTGATACAAAAGTCATTCTCATTTCAATAAATAAAAATTTTCATAAATATTAAAGGCTGCTTGAACTGTAATACAAACTACGAAGCTTGACAAAAAACGTACATTGCTGAATGATCATAAATCGAATAATCAAATTATGAACAAGTCGCTGATATAGGTTCTGTACTTAATGTATTCGTTTGCCATATAAATGATTGGTAGATGCCATTTGAGTGATTTGGAAGCATTTTCCGAAAACCCTATAAAAAGTTGTATTGCTAAAAGATCATAATCTGGAGTGTCACAGGCTCATTTTTATGGATTTTTTTACTGAAGAGAATTCAATAAATTATCCATTTTTTATTCAAAGTATGGCGTAATATGACTTATTGTTTCATTATCCTCTATGCTTTCAACAGGTGTTTTTAGTAGCGTAAAGTTTTTATTGTCCAATTACGAATTTAATATATAGTTGTCGTGCTACTTTCAGTTCAGAGCTGTAAATAATTGGGAAGTTTGTGGGTGTTCGGGGTATATTCGCTTCAATATCAGAACCTAACAGGTGGACAACAGGGCTGGACTTTGATTACAAAGGATTAGTACAGCAATTCAAAGGGGCAATGCTTCTTCTGTAATGGGTACAATTCCTCCATCGCATCCACTGGATGAATTATTTTATCGTCCCAATTTTCCTACGAGATACAAATCAGTTATCAAAGATAATCACTCAGTACTTTCCGAAAAATCAATATCAGTTTCTCTATCACCTTCTTTGAATTACAGGAACAATGAACCTATTGATTCTTCGTTGAACATGAGTGAGCATGCCATACCAACAAGAGACTCAATTTCTACATTTGGCCTAAGAGGATTGAAGAATGTAGGAAATACCTGTTTTATGAATAGCATGATCCAGTGTCTCTCGAATACCAAGGTTTTGTTGGAATTTTCCAAGAATGGTTTTTGTATGGAGGATTTAAATACTACTACATCAAGAATGAAAGGAAATTTAGTGAAATCTTTTATATCTTTGATGGAAAATATCTGGAGTCCTGATTCTTCTCGAAAAACGGTGGATACTTCACATTTCGTCCGTCTATTCAGAAATTTTGCTCCTTCCTTCGATCATAACGTCCCAGCAGATTCGGAAGAATTTCTAAGATACCTTCTGGTAGGTTTACATGAAGATTTAAACAAGGTGAGTGCAGAGATTCATCCATCACCAAACGATTTTGTATCACGAATGATAATCAGAAAGCTTCCATTTCTTGGACAAGATATCTGTCTACTCATAATTCCAAAATTGTGGATACATTTGCCGGTCAGCTGAAGTCTATATTGAGATGTACTTTTTGTAATTACTGCTCCGTTACTTTTGAACCTTTCTGGGTACTTTCAATCCCTATTCCAGACTTGCCAAACGAAGTCGTGAATTTAACACAATGTATTGAACTGTTGACAGAAGAGGAGACTTTGACTAACGATGCGAGCCCATACTGTTCAACTTGTGGAATGAAAAGGGAATTCAAAAGATGATTACAAAAATAATAATAATAATCTTATTCAGTACAGTAAATGTATCAAACATTTCCAAAAAAAATTTTAGTTATACATTTAAAACGTGTTTCTTCGACTGATGGCAGAAAATTGGACAATGTGATTAATTTTCCCATACAAAATTTGAATTTGGACCAATATTCTGCTCAGGATGGAATGAATACTCTTTATAATATCTACGCCATATCTAATCATAGCGGCAGCATTTCCAATGGACACTATACTGCATATTGCAAACACCCTTATTCTAATTGTTGGCACCTCTTCGATGACTGCCTTGTATTTTCCAAGATTGATTCTCTCAGCTCCCAGGGAGCATGTGTCCTTTTCTATGAGAAAGTTGATGATCTGATTTCTGATGGTGTTGTGGGTTTTTCCGGGTTTTCCTCCAACTGAAACAGCAAATGCGCCATCACTTCGAGTCCCGGGCTTCAATCAAGATTTTCATCTTGATATTATTTTATATTTAAAACTTTGCTTTTGTATTTTTTAATTCTGAATATATTTGCTACTGGTTGAATTGACTAAATTTTTGATATGTTGTAGACTTCGACTTCTCCTCAAAAGTATCCATAGGCTTTACAATTTTAGAGAAAGAATCGTCTGAATAATAATTTAACGAGAAGCCTCATTTCAAGATAACTCATTTTTCGATCACCACTTTATAAAAGTGTTACTGATGTTGGCATAGTTTTTGCTCAGTTAGATGTATGAGTGATATTTTTTATGTATACGGGCTTTGAATACAGAGAAGATTCACCACAGATGAACCAGTATTTCGTGATCACTGAACTATTATGGTTGACGGGAATTTTGCCCAACAGGTAGGAGAAATACGGTGATCAATCAAACACGGTAGTGTAGAATATGATTTTTCCTTCAATATCGAGAGTTTGTCTTGATTTTTTTAATAATTTGCATTCAATTATTTTTCGTCATTCATTGAATCCGTCATCTTATTGAATTCTGATAAAAATTGATAATCTCCGACCCCAAAAAACCCACACCAATTTTGAATGGATTCTGGCCATAATAACAAAACACGTCGCCATCTTGATGTCCAACCCCAAAAACCCGAACACACCAATTTTGAATGGAATCGGGAAGTAATCACGAAACTCGTCGCCATCTTGAATTAGTAGATTTTGACAAAAAACTCATGATATCCGACCCCCAAACCCACAAATACCAATTTTTTTGGAACAGGCTATTACCACAAAACTGGTCGCCATATTGGAGCCGCCATCTTGAATTTATGAATTTTGACAAAAAAATCGTGATTTCTGTCCACGAAAACCTCCACATGCCAATTTTGAATAGAATCGAACCATAATCACAGAACTCGTCCGCCATATTGGAGTCGCCATTTTGCATTGTCACGGAATTTTAAACACCTGCCAAATCAGACAACTGAAAGTAGGTCAAAATTCACTTGCAAGATTTGAACATACGCAAATGTGAAGTCAAATAAAAGCTTGTAAAAAAAGACCCTTACCCATAAGGAAAAATCTTGGAGTTATTTTTTTTTCCATTCATATAGTTGATTTATTTTCAATGCAAATTCAATTGATAATCATATATATGAACAAGGAAAAGGATAATTAAGAAGGGATATTTGTGTCTATGATATACAGTACTTCTCAAAAGTCCCCTTCCCCCCTTTTATTTTTGGAACGAATATACATAAACAAGTATAATTTGGAAACTGAATATTAAAGGTTGTAAACTTCCCTACTAGTGATGATAGATGACGAAATCGTCAAAAATGACGTCACAAGGCCATTGTGACCAATAATTTTAAATGGAACCCTACGGCAAGCGACACCTCTTTTAAAAGGTATTGAAAAAAATCTATTCAATGATACTGATTTTGTTTGTGTTTATGGCAGTTTTGGCAACTCGCTTTTAAAAAACGCATAGCTGTGATGAATTAAATCAGTTAATACTAAAATTCCAAATTCAAGCTCCGCCTCTAGATAGTTGTCAAATGAGCTGACGTTTTTGTTAGTCTCCCTAATTCGACGTTTTTGTAATTATCCAAGTTTTTGTACATTTAATAATTTGTGTATTGTTGATCGATCGTTCAACTGTTTTAGCAGCTTTTGGTACTTTTAATATTTTTGTACATTTTAATAATTTGTTAAACTGTTGTGAGCCGAACGTTTAAGTGCTTCAAGGAGCGAAATGGTACGTGCTTTAGGTGATAAAGTAGCAGCGATCCTAATTCTTGGTGAAACTGGACAGAATATTCATGCAGCAGAACGCATTTTTAATGAGAGGTTTCCCGATCGCCCCGTTTTGAGGACTTATTTAAGGGAGCTTCTCCGTAAGTTTGAATCAACGGGTAGTATTAATGATGCGAAACGATCTGGCAGACCACAAATTTCTGATGAGAAAAAAATTGATATACTGGCAGAAGTAATAGTTAATCCTACTTCTTCAACAACTCACGTTGCATCTATCTGTGAAGTCAGTCGAAGTACAGTACACAGGGTGTTGAAAAAAAAACAAATTTCATCCATACAAATTAAAAATGGTTCATCAACTCTCAGACGACGACCCAGACCGAATACTAGAATTTTGTGAAAATATGGAAAGTAAAATTAACCAACAGCCAGACTATGCCAAAACAATTTGTTTTAGTTACGAAAGTACTTTCTATCTAAATGGAAATGTAAATACACAGAATGTGAGGTATTGGAGTGACGCAAATCCTCACCTGTTTCGTGAAACACATACCCAATTCCCCCAGAAGGTGATTGTTTGGGCAGGTATCCTGGGAAACCACATCGGTGGGCCCCTTTTTTTAAATACTAATTTAACTGGTGAGGTTTATCTGGAGCTGTTGCAAAACGCAATAGAACCGTTAATCCTTGAAATTTTGGAAGATAATCCAGATGAATTCGGTAATTTGGAAATAACATTCCAACAGGATGGTGCTCCTCCACACTATTACGGTGCAGTAAGACGGTATTTGGATGAGGACCTCATACCTTTGTTTTTTTTTCTGTGGGGGTACCTTAAATCGAAGGTTTACGCCACTGAACCTGACAATATTGACGTTTTAAAACAACGTATTGTTGCAGACGTATTCCGCAGACACATTTGCAAAAGTACGAGAAGAGTTTAAAAATAGGATATTCCACTGTCAGGAAGTAAATGGAGGTCACTTCGAGCAATTTCTTTAAGTAGATACTGATTCTTAAATCTGTAATTAATATCATACTGAATGGAATTTAAATTTTAATGTTTACTAATGAGCCATTAAAACTTCCCTAAACACAAACAAAATTGGTATCATTGAATAGGTTTTTTCGATGCCTTTTGAAAGAGGTGTCGCTTGCCGTGGGGTTCCATTTAAAATTATTGGTCACAATGGCCTTGTGACGTCATCTTTGACGATTTCGTCATCTATCATCACTAGTAGGGAAGTTTACAACCTTTAATATCCAGTTTCCAAATTTCACTTGTTTATGTATAATAGTTCCAAAAATAAGAGGGGGGGAGGAGACTTTTGAGAAGCACTGTATAATGTAAAGAGAGTTGGCGGCGTGCAGACAATAATTTTTAAATTCTTGAAGAAGACATCCTCGGTTGGGGATCGAACCCACGACCTCATGATCACCAGGCAAGTGCTCTTACAACTGAGCTAGAATTAAAAAATTCTTGTCTGCACGCCGCCAACTCTCTTTACAGAAAAGGATAATGTTTTCGGGAACGTACTTACTAGAAATAGTTCGTTATATCATTGTATAAATACAATTGTTATATTGATCCAAGAATGGCATAGTCATTTCTCCAATACGTAAAGATAACCTCTTGGAAAGTATTTATTTTGAAAAGGGAAACATTCTCAATTGAATATTGAGAAGAAATATTTCTCTGGAAATAACCTTGCATATATTCCAAATTATCTTTGTTGAAGTTATCATTCAGTGTTTGTAATAAAGATTATTCAATCATTTATGTTATGACAAATTGGTTTTATCGTTCCTTTGAGTGAAATATTGGAATGAAATCGATTGAAACGGCTTTCATCCCTTATTGATTTGCATGCTCTCCCGGGGGCGATCATGAAAAAATTCGAGGAAAATTCAATCAGCGGTGCAAGTTAAAAATAGCAATACCTCGTGATTGAACCCACGGAAAAAATTAATTTCCATCTCGAATGAAGTCCTTGGTGTATGTAATTGCTTCGTATGAGTCGGAGCAGGGGTGGCCTTGCTTGGAATCAGGTTGGGCTATAAAATGAAACACCCACACAAACTTGTGAAGTTTCCAATCTCCATCTTAAATTATGTAATCTCAACAAAAAAAAAACGTAAATATTGGAAAGGCGCAGCAAATCATAACAAGTTTCACGTATTTATTTGTAATTTAATTATCAATCTCTTTTATACAATAACAACACAAAGTACTATAGGATCTCTGGTGGGTTTCTCACTAACATCACAGTCACCTTCCATCGATATACGCGCATTGATGCCTAACGTATCGGTTGTCGACTATATTTGCCACATTGGCATCGATCTCTATATCATAACTGTTTTCTGTATTGCCCTCCATCGGCGCCTGCACATGATCCGTAGAAGTTTGGACTGTCGGTGACGGCTGTATGCCCGATGGGCCAGCTACGTAATCGCTTTGCGCCGTTTTTTTCATTTCTTTTTCGATGCTGTCCTAGCTCTCTCTTGATTGGATTTTCGCTGACTGTATAGAAAGTCATCTTTTAATATTTGTATCACCACTATTTCATGTTGGGGAAGATCGATTCAAAAATAACCCTGCTTAGCCCTAAAATAGGCAACGTAACATTTTGGAAGTAGTGCAAGGTATCCCAAATCACTCAGAAGGCTTCACGATATATGGGAGGGGCAACGACTCAAGTATCTCATTTGTTTTTGAATAACTTCACCATTGTGAATCAACAATTAATTATAGAATGGTCCAACTAAGTCGATGAGAAACGACTCTAGTCTCTCTTTTGTGTTTGTATTTCTTTCCCAAGTGAATCGACCTATGTTGATATCACTTGTCTCATCATGGAAGGGGCCCAATTGAAGATAACCCCTAAGAGCAAGGTATGCTCTCCACCGAAATAGTAAAAACCTCTAAATAGCGGACAGCTAAGGGGATTTTTTTTGTCCGTTATTGGGAGGTTTAATAATTTTAATGTAAAGGAGGTTCGATTATTGCCTTGCAAATTAAAGTTACCCAAAATTCCTTTAATTGGTTTGGTGATATAAACCTTTAAAGTCTTTGATTTTTGAGATACAGGGTGTCAAAATTGAAAAATAAAAATATTTTTTACATTTCGAAAATGTTAAATTAATAAAAGCGATCGGAAGTTTTATTTATCTTTTCTGTAAAATTTTTTAGCGATAGGCATTTTCACACATAGATAAGAATAAAAAACTGCCACTTACTGTAACATTTATTAAAAAAAAATGTAAAATACAATTACATATGTGATGTGAATTATCTTTAAAAAAATATAATATTGTCGTCTGCTTCATATTCCTTATTTGTTTTCGAAAAATTCATGTTCACAATTTATCAAAATCTCAGATATATTTTATATATGAGTTCTTCATTAAGACTGGAACAGAAAATCAAATAACTATCTGAATAAAAATGCAAATTTTCAATTTTAGATTTTTTCTTTTGAGTTAGGGTTCTTTCAGAATATCTAACAGATGTAGTTCAATGTCCAGCGTGGCTTTAGCCGGGGAAGTAGTTGTTTTCTGTTAGACATTCACAAAAAGTAACTTCATTTTTGTCGTGGATTTTCCAATTCACAGAAAAATATTTCCATTCAATATTTAATTGAGAATGTTTCCCTGATCTGATTTTATGAACATCCTGTTCATACTTTCAAACAAATCGTTCACATTGTTATTTACAAAAAATAATTTTTCTAGATCCCTCAAATTATCACATGCTTCACTGAGGCTATTGAGAAGCAATTAAATTTGTATGAATAATATCCAGTAACAAGTATTTTCATAAACATCTTACCTATCATAAAGAGGATCAGTATTATTATTAAACCAGTCAACCGGACAAATTTTTATACCTGACCTTTTGCAGGTATCCGTACACGTATGTAGGTTACAAATTCTTAACTTTCCTTGAAAGTTGGGAAAGTTGTCCGTACATGGAGGTAATTTTTAAAGAAATAATATATTTTGGTAACTTATTTGTATGTCCGCGTTATATAGAGGGTCGTTTATAGCAAATGGTCATTGCAGTATTCCGGAGATGTGTTCTTTGTCCGTTACATAGAGGTGTTCAAAAATAGAGGTTTTACTGTATATAAGATATTTGGTGGAGACGCACTTTTCCAAGTGAATGATACTTTTCCAAGTGAATGATACTTTGTCGATATTCATCACAATTGTTTGATTTTGGAAGTGGTCCAGTGGTGAGAATAACCCGTTAGAGCATTTTTGAGGTGGGCAGTCGTTTCATAGTTTATAAGGATGTTTTTAAACGGTTTTGTTGCCTTGTTTGTCTTTTGTGGGTCAAATCTAGTAATTGAAATGTTACCCCCTTCCTGTTGACCGATTGATCTGAAATTTGGTACACACCTTTACTTCTGATGACAATACAATTATGTGTATTCAGTATCATTGTAAATCCAAGATGGCCGCCGCCACAAAATGACGGATTACATACTTTTTTAAAACCCCTCAATAAAGGATATCAAATGAAATGGCTTGACTAGTAGGATTCAGTACATGATGGAAAAAACTCAAATCCAAGATGGCGTCCGAAACAAAATGGCAGATCATAGAGTTCAGACAGTCAATACAACCCACTTAATATGGATATCAAATGAAAGGGCTTGACTAGTAGAGTACAGTACACCATGAAAAAAATCCAAATACAAGATGGCGTCCGAAACAATATGGCGGATCATAGAGTTTAGACAGTCAATACAACCCTCTCAATATGGATATAAAACGAAAAGGCTTGACTAGTAGAATACAGTATACCATGAAAAAATTCCAAATCCAAAATGGCGTCCGTAACAATATGGTGGATCATAGAGTTTGGACAATCAATACATATAAACTGAAATCAAAACAAAGGACTTAGAATCGTGATTCAAGCATGAATCTCCCACCCAAGTCAAGACGGGGACTGTGGAGTGGCTAGAAATGACGTCGATAGCGGTACACCACCCAAGTTAAGGTGAAATGTTGAAGCGCGTCCATGACTGTATGGCATTAGGGTGGATAAAAATGATATGTCGTTAGCGTTTTGTCCTAAAGACTTGGGCATACAGTTTCCAGCAAAGTTCAATTATGGGACGGCTGAAAGAAGGATGTTGCCCTTAATTTTGTCATGGGCTTCCACTGTCTACAAAATGCAAGGCAGCACAGGGGACCACGCAGTTGTGTATTTAGGATCAGAATTGTTTGAGGAAGGACAAGCTCACTGAGTCGAGTAAAGTCTTTGGAAGGATTATGTATTGAGGAGTTGGATTGCAACAAACTGACAGGAAAGAAACCTTGTAATAATGAGGCACTAAATGAACTAAATAGAATGAGAAATAATAAGTAACTAAACAAAAAACTAAAAACTTGAAAACAAAATAAGTCATATTTTTTAACGTCAAAGTTAAAATTGTATGTTTTTATTAGAAAATAAATATTGAGAAATGTAGACCAAAATTATTTCAGGATGTATGTATGTAGTAGAGTTTATATACATATACAGTGTCCGCCAAAAAGTATGTACCATATGGGAAAAAAGTTTATTATTGGAGTATTGGAAAAAATATTCTGGGGAAAAAATTGTGCATGTCCGATTACCTAAAAATCGATTCTGACACATGTCACGTGATCGCTATTATGCCGGCAAATTGAAAAAAAATGCTATGAAAAGGCGAAAAGTGGGGTAAGATGGCAAGATATCAAAAAAGTTGAATGAAAAAGTTATTCAGAATTCAATTATATGCACATAAACGGAGTTTCAAGAGATAATTCGAAAAATTGGAAATAGCAATTTTTTTTTAATATTTACCCATCTTTTTAGGAATATCTACACTCAACCGCTCATATCAAATTACGCTACGCCCCACGATGTTATTTAAGTCTGATCCATGCCCTATGTTGATGAGGAGAGTGGTGTGATGACTGGTACCTCGTACCTAACTAACTATTTTTTAGCTTTTAGTACATTATCTGCAACATTATTGGGTTTGTTCACAATGAAACCGTTTGACTTAGAAAAAAAAAATTATTTTTTTTCTCTAATTATACCTGTCATACCTAGTATCAACCTCTGAACCACGAAATAATCTAATTTGCCAAAACCCAGTCAGTTGCTAGTTACGAAATAGTTTCTCCAATGAAGCACAATTAGAAACTACCGTCAATACGAGAATTTCCAGAACTCAATGCTAACTATGTCATAAATAACAATGATTATTACGAGTGAATTCAGCTCTCTGATGCCGTAACAAAGTTGGGACCCTTATACACGCCAACGCAAGTAGAAGATATTTGAATTCAGAGTGAGATATCGTGTATTATTTTTACCTCTTATTTCGGGAACTATTGTGTCGAACTAGACTCGTACTAAACAGATAGGGTATTCACAGTTAGAGTCAACCAAACCAACTCCTCAGAGTATACAGCTGAAGCAGGTATCCCACAGGGTTCCTGTTTGTCTCCTCATTTGTATTTTCTATGTACGCACGACTTCCCGATGTTCAGCCAGACGAATATAGCCATATACGCGGATGATACCGCGATATGTGCGCATTCGTTTGCAAGTGAAGTTGCTAAACAAGTGCAAATTCACATGGACAGGAAGGTCGTGCCGTATATGGGGAATAATAAGATCAAGATATATTCAAGGAAAACAGAAGTAATACATTTTATTAGAAAATTTACTAACAATAAAAAAAATTGTAAACTCAGGATTAAAGAAACTAGAGTGGATGAATCTGAGTTGATATTTTGGATCTGAAATCAAATTGTTTTTTTTATAGTATTATATTTTTCCAAAAATTCCATGATTCTGATTTTCATTATTTTCTCGGCTATTACTATCGTATTTATTAAGGAGATTGGCCTATAATTCAATATTTCTCTCTTATCCCCTTTTAGATACAAAGGTTTTATTGTGGCTGTTTTGAATACATCAGGAAAAATTCCATTTTCTATCATCTTATTGATGATATAAAACAAGGGTGCCTTTATGTGATCCACTATTAATTTTATGTGTTCGGAGGTTGCCTTTGTTTTAATCATTGCATGGAAATCAACATCATGAAGTCTAATGAACAATTCATTTTCGGAAGCTCCATTAAATTTCCTACATTTTGGTTATAATTTGAAGTCGATACGAATAGTTTCGATATTCGTCGATTTTTAGGGGTATTGGCCTTGCGTGATTTTTTCAAGAAAAACAAATCTTTTGAATTCTTTTCGGAAACCATTTATACCTACCAAATCGGCCATTTTGAATCGATTGGCGGTCGCAAATTTTTTCTATCTTTTGGCGTTCTCGAGATACCGCCTACTTTTTACTTCAAAGTCCTGGAAACTCCTGAAGAATTGAAAATATCCAAAACTCGACTTTATTTTATTGTTTTCCTTTTCTCTTTACCTATACATCCTGAGAATTTTCTAAACAATATGTTCGATAAGTTCGCAGTGGTGGTTTTCCCGGACCTCTGCAAAACCCACCCATTAAATATCAAATTTTGACTTTGTTTTCATCATTGCATGGAAATCAACATCATGAAGTCTAATGAACAATTCAATTTCGGAAGCTCCATTGAATTTCCTACATTTTTGTTATAATTTGAAGTCGATACGAATAGTTTCGATATTCGTCGATTTTTAGGGGTATTGGCCTTGCGTGATTTTTTCAAGAAAAAACAATATTTTGACTTTCTCTTGGGAACCCTTCATACCTACCAAATCGGCCATTCTAAATCGATTGGTGGTCGCAATTTTTTTCTATTTTCTGGCGTTCTCGAAATACAGTCTATTTTTTAAGTATTTCAAAGTCCTGAAAACTCCTGAAGAACTGAAAATATCCAAAATTCGACTTCATCTTACTGTTTCCCTTTTCTCTTCACTAATTTTTTCAGCCAATGATAGAAAAAAATGTCTCATCACCGATTATGACCATTCCATACTGTTTCGGTGTACTGTCCAAGTATGGCGGTCCTATTTTATGTAAATTTCATTTCATTTCTTTCAATAAAGTATATTCACATCACTTCTTCCAAATGTGAATTCACTCCTCCATTAATGTAAAGACTAAAGAATTATTTTTCAACACTTACCCATGATGATGAATATTAAAAAAAAAATCAGCATGGCGGCCATTTAACGACCTCCTAACAATGTGGCATTGCTTTTATTCATTAGAATGGACCACGGGGGTCATGAAAACAGACCGCCATACTTGTTCCTATGATACATGGTTAGTGAAATTTTTTTGAATCAGTATGGCGGGTACTTAGCTACACCGAAGCAGTATAGCATGGTCATAATCGGCGATGAGACATCATTGGGTGAAAAAATTAGGTTTGAGCTCGTATTTCAAGAGAGCATAAAAAAAATTACACTTTTAATTCAGTATGGCGACAGTTTGCGACGCTGCATCGGTATGGCACACAACTCCTTCATACTTTGGCTGTCTTATGTATAATATAAAACAAGGATTACATTTGAGCTCATCCTACCAGATCATCGTTTTTTTTGACATATTAAAAAAATTGCGCAACGCAACGCCGACACCTACGAACCGCCATACTTGCGCTGATCTGTTATTTATAATACTGGCTCACTTCTCGAAAAGTTTTAGCTTCGAGCTAATCATACGTGTTTTTTTGCTGGCTCTTGGTCTATGAAGAATTTGCATTTTATACAGGATCGAGGCAGGTCATGATTGAAGGTATCATATAAACTTTATCGCAAAATACATTGGACCATTATCTAAATGGTGTTATTCGAACTCAATACCATTCGAATATTGCATTTGTTAAATCGGTCTTCTAACAAACAGTTCTACATGCAATTCATGGAAATATCCATTGTTCGCTCACCTGCCACAATCACATGAGTGATACTTTAAAAATCCATTTGGAAGATAGATAACCAGTCATCAGCACAATGTTCCGACGTTTTATACCTCGAACTTCAGGAGTTGCTACCAGTTTTTTTTCATGTTACGGTCGGATGTGCAGTGCGTTTCCCAACCATGGAGAACTCGTCAGCGGCTGTTGAAAATAGTGAACATTCCGCTGAAAGTAAAACCTAAAACTAAAAAAAGTGCTTCTAGTTCGGTCGGCATCAAACTCCCCTTATGTTATCTTCACAACTACAAGGGATTGACACCACCAATTGAAGGTAAGAATTGTACGACTCTGGTTAACAAGAATAAAATCGCAGATATCACCTTGTGTTCAGCTTCTCTCTCTCTCGCGTCCTCATGCTTCCAAAAAAGCTCTGGGCTCGTCCAATATCGGTGATAGGAGTTCAGATGAATCTATGCCTATGGACAAATCCATCGATGTAATGGACTCACGGAAAAATCAATACATTTCTTGTGTTCCACTTTCAAAACTCTCAGGTTCCTCTTCAGGTAAATTTTGTTTTTTTTTCGATTTCTCAATTCTAATTCAACGACTTCTTGTAGAAGTTGACCCTGGAACTAATACTACATTCGATGGAACAATTATCAGCCCACTCCTCAAAAAGAGTTTCTCTACCCAGGATGAATCAAATACAAGAAATACTTTCTCATGGCATGCACCCGATGAACACCAACGTCCATATGATTTCTCTTCGAGTTATGACGATTTTCCCATGCCTATTCAAGAGTGCGAAGAGGAAAATTCTGATGAGTCGAAGTATCTGATTCCGGAAAAATTTTCAGTGGATGTTTCAACATCAAAGGATGATCCAGAGTCAGAATATGTTGGTTCACTGTCTCTTGAGGATTGCCCTCCAACCAATGAAGGTGGAAGTGGTGATGACACAGGGAATGAGAATCAAAGCGAGTCAATGGAAGGTCTCATGTCAGAAGTCCAAGCAGATAATCAACTTTATCGGTATCGTGGGGAAAATGCAGTTTTCCTTTCATCAGCGAATCCTACACGGCTAAATGATGATTTTCCGTTTCGATTACCAGAAATTCCCAAGCATAAAAAAAGATCATTGACAACCAATAGCACCGAATCTCCGACTCCAAATGATCGTGGTAAGAGGAAAGCTCGCCCAAGAAGTCCAAGAAAAACTCCTCGGTTAACTGCTGAAACCAACAAGGCTACTGAGAATCAGCAACCTGCAATTACCAATCCATCTTCCAACTATTCCTTTCCGGCGTATCCATTTATTTCTCAGGAAGATCTGGTTGCTCGTGCTAACGCTACTAGAGGTTGGAAATACCCTCGCCTGATGCGTGATTCTTCTGGTAAGCCCATATTCGTAGATCCGGTTCTGTCAAGTGATCATGGGGGAAGTTCAACAGGACTTGCCTCTTCCTAAGTGGATGGAACACATCTTTTTGACACATTCCTAGACCCACTCTTGAATGCAAATACGACTAGAGAATCGTTTTTGCTAGAAAGTTCATCGAAACATCCTTCTCCGTCAGTGAATCGAAGACGTTCACAATCCTCCGCCATAGTTAGTTTCGAGAAGTGATTCCGAAAGGTCCCAGCTATCAATGTTCCAGCAAGAAAGTCTAATTTAAGGAACCAGCAATATCCCCACCCCCCAGTGTTTGATCCACGATCAATGAATGTCCAGTCCACTACTTTCGTTAACTGGTCAATTTCTGACAAATTATGCTGTAGTGCCACAAAATATTGTAAGAACCAGATTCGACAAATAGTTTTGAATTGCCCCAGAGTATTCATTGGCATAATTCAGTGAATCGAAAGAGTCAACATTTTCCAATATCGGACCCACGACTAATGAGCAATGCTGAGCTGCCACAAAATGTTCATAGGAATGTTTCAGAAAGACCTGCATCTACCCATTGAATCTAAGAATTTCCAATATTGAGCCATTAGACGTACGTTTCTTGCGATATGGTTCAACAAGACCAGACCTACTCGGTGAAGTGAGACAACCAAATCATCCACTAGCAGTTCCAAATGAGGCTGCGGTACTACAAAATAATGATCGAGATAGTTCGGGAAGGTCTGTATATGCTTCATTGGATCGACGTCCACTGTTGGACTCAAGTTCGATGGATAATAGTATGCTGTCCCAAAATATTTATTGGAATGTTTCAAAAAGATGTCAATCAGTTCCCAATCATTCGTGGACGGACCCATTAGATAGGAGACCTCAATCAGTTCCGCATTCTCCATTGAGACATCCGAATAATTATCGGGATTATTCCTTATTCGCACCTGCATCGGGGATACAGCGTATGTCGAATGAGCCTCTGCTCTCTCAGAATATTCTTTTGAATGAGCCCAAAGACTTGCACAGGGGAGACAAGTACCGTCCATATATACCATTGATCAAACTCCTTTGACAGATCCTCGTTTAAAAAGTGCTTCGTATAGAGATAGGATAGGATAGGATTAGATAGTTTGGATAGAACTCCAATCAAGGAATGCATACATTTTCAAAATGTTTCTAACCTACAACCTCAGTTAGTAAATTTTTCAACAATTGAAAATGAAAACAATAACTTCCCAGATGAATCAAGCCACCCAAATCCTGGATACAATGTCGTTGATTCAAACGTGACTACTAAGAGTACCTCCAAAAATACTACAAAAACATTCGAGAGATTTAACTCTGAAGAGGCACACGGAAGAAAGAATAGAGCTCTGGATGAGGACTCCTTTAGAAATGTCTGTGATGCAGATCCTCCTGGGTATGAAACTCCTCCAATTCGAATACAATACATGTTGGACAATGATCCACCGCAGATTTTGGTGCATCATGGAGAACAAGAAGAATCTCTTCCTTCCACCACGGAAAAAAGTTCCATGAGGGAAGCATCGGTATCGAATGTAGCCGAGTCACAACAAGAACTTGCTCAGGACACAGCAAGTCTACAAAATATCACTTTGGTCTCACTGGCGAAGACAGACAAAGGATTGCAAAGCCTACTGTGAGTATAACTTTCCAGAAACAAATTTGGTATTTTATAAGGCATTTAAATTATTTCAGCAGTAGTTAAACGTTGATATTGAATTTTTTCTCATTTATAATGAACTTTTCGTATTCTTTGTATAGGAAAAATGTTTCGATTTTTTGATGAACTTGGGATACACTATATCAATATTGGGTCTCAGTACACGTTCACTGCCGTTTTTTTTCACATTTTCAAATTGTAACTTTTTTCTTTTCGCATTGTTTCCTGTACTCTTGAAGAGAATTCAAAGATTTTTTGTAGAGAAAATCTATTTTTCGATATGTCCAGAAGGTTTTGGGGTGTATGAAATTAAAACGTTTTGCATTTCACAGACACACTCACACACATTTGGTCAAAATTTAACTTTTTTTTTTTTTTATTTATATATTGTAGTGCAGAGAGACTATCAGAAGATATCATTCTAGCACCCGAATATTTGTTTTTAGTTATTTTCAAAATTTTATTGACAATTTTGAAATTTACTCATTTCAATCAGAGAAAAGTGATTTAAATTATTCCCATGGCTTTTCTCAAAATTCTAATATCTTTTTATGCTGGGCATTGCAAGTTGACCTTTGAATCAAATGGAGTTCCCTGCTTGGTTTGGAAAATGACTGTTTAAAAAAAAATCTGAAGTGTAAGGCAGCTTTTAGACAATCTCCAATTTAACCGTCGATGTCAAGATTTTGCCTCTCCACGTTTACTCTACCAAAACAATTACAAAATTTAAGAAATTATGTACCATAAGAGTTTTACGCTATAACTTTTGTTCCTCTTGTACCCATAAAAAGTTGTTTCAGAAAGCTAAAATTCTCAGGACATGGCATACATTTCGACAGTATAATAATAAGCATAGTCGCCCACACTATGATTTGTGAGCAATTGTTAAAAAGCCTTCAGGACCGAAATGTTCCTCCCTGAAGTCGAAAATGAACCTGCCTAAACAAAACACACTATATCTTATTCGATTCACCAACAAGATATTCTTGACATATTTCAAAAATATAATCTAGGACGGAAAATCCAATCCCGGTTTCCGCCTGGAAGTGAGTCAGATGTGATTACCTCCAATCCCGTCTAACAGTTATTCATGAATTTATTCTCATTCCTATAAATATTAATGATTACACCGACAAAATCTCATTTCTGCTGAACTCGAATTAAAATTACATTTCCGGAAAGGACGGAAAGGTGACGTCAATGATACAAGAAGATTTGCCTGAATCTGCGGGGCTTTCACAATGGCGACGCGACACACACGTCGTTTGATCGTGCTGCCAAAACGCGACAAAATCACAATACGGTGGGTCCATCTTACAAGTAGAAAGCTACTAACTGTGACTCCGGATCCTATCACATTGCAGTTCGATAGATTTGAGAGCGATTTTTCAACGCGATCATACAGCGCGACTCAATCACACGATGTGAATTTGGTTTTATACCCTCCAGCAGCTTGCCCAATTCCGAAATTTTGCGACCGAATTATAATGAAACAAACATGCATGAGATCAATGAATGTATTTTCCAGGGGTATATTTGCATGTAGCTGCTAAATTATATATACTAACAAATCCATAAATTATTATTCTCCTCATCGAATCCTACCAAAACACCACGGTCACGTCTGACAAATGACAGTTGTCAGTTTCGCTTGATGAAGAAAGAAATTTATTTGTTTAAATTCTAATGTAGGAATGTCATAACTTTAAATACATGAGTATCATTGACATCATTCCATCCTTCCCGAAGTAACAATGCGTGGTTGACTATTAGATCTGAAATAAAAAATAGCTGCCTGCAAAATATGCCCAATTTGCTGAACAGGACCAAATGATACTACACCACAGCTAACCAATGTGTGCTATTTTTATTCTGGTATGAGTTTATTTCCCACATCTAAATAGGAAATTTTCCATTGTGAAAAATAGTTTTTTTTATATTTTCACCCCTTTGGTGCTAGTAAAAGCATATACAGTGTCCGCCATAGAATTGGATATATATATATATATATATATATATATATATATATATATATATATATATATATATATATAGGGTGTTGTTTCCTAACTACGGTACGAAACTTCAGAGGGTGATTCGTTAGGTCATTTGACAAAAAAAAGTTTCTATGAACATATGTCCGGAGTTGCTTTGTTTCTGAGATACAGGGCGTTGAAGTATTAAAAAAAAAGGTATTTATAAAATATCATGAATATCCTGAAACCGATGTGGTTGAAATGTGGTACAGCTATTTGAAGTAATAAGGCAATTATTTGGCCCCAAGTAGGTCCAGGGGCGTCTCAGTGGGCACCACAGCCAACAATACTGAGAAAAAAAGTACTTTTTTTGTAGTATTTAATTTTTTCATATTGAACAACTGAAAATACAACTCTTTGATCCCTTGTGTTTTATTCATATCAAGCTTCGTTTTGAGAAAAAAATACTTTAACTTAATCTACAAATTATCCATGGACATCATAAAATACAAACCTAAAGTAAAAAATAAACAATTTCGACCTTAAAGTAAATGAGCAAGATGTCCACCGTCTGATAAAATACACGACTGCAATCGATGTGTCATTGATTGTCTGACACGTTCCAAAAATACCTGGAGTATTCCTTATGACATTGCAATTGTCACTTATTCGATTCCTCAAGTCATTCACATCTAGTATAGGGGTTTTATAACCTTCAGATGACCCCATAAATAGAGATCTAGAGGATTCATATCAGGACTGCGAGCGGGCCAATGTTGAGGTCCTGCACGTCCAATCCAGCGATTAGGGTAGGTGATGTCGAGATGCTGACGAGCAAGAACACTAAAATGAGCTGGAGCTCCGTCATGCATAAACCACATGTTGCCTCTTACAAGTACGGGTACTTCTTCTAACAAAATGGGTAAATGATTTCGCAAAAAAGCTGTGTAGGATGGACCTGATAATCTTGCTGGTAAAAAAAGGGTCCAATCAGGTAGTCACCAATAATTCCTACCCAAACGTTCAGCGAAAATCGTTGCTGAAAATGACTTTCTCTAATAATGTGGGGATTTTCGTCGGCCCAGAAACGGTTATTGTGAAAGTTCATAATAGATTCTCGTGAAAAACTTGCCTCGTCCGTAAATAAAATATTTGGTAAAAAATTATTATTGTGGGCCATCCTATGAATCAACCACCTGAAAAACATTAATCTTGGGTGGAAATACCTAGGAAGTAGAGCTTGGACCAGCTGTATGTGATATGGGTATAGGAGGTTTCTTTTTAGAACTTTTCAAACGGTTTTTGGGCTTACTTCAAGCTGCAGTGCAATCTTCCTGGTACTATTTGAAGGATCTTCCTCTATCGCATCAAGTATAGCTTCTTCTAGTTCAGGCGTTGTTACAGTTTCTGGTCTTCCACCACTTACATTTTTATTAAAACTTCCAGTTTCACATAATCTAGCATGTAGCGTTCTAAATGTTTTAGCACATGGAATTACTCTGTTAAGATATCTATTCTGGTAGATTCTCCGTGCTTCTTCCGCATTTCCATTTACTAATCCATAAATGAAGTGCATGTCAGCCATTTCAGCGTTAGTAAAAGTATTCATGATGGAATCACTGCTAATTGACAACTCTGACTTTTACTGATATGACAATACTATCACTGACAGCTGGTTTCCATAGCAGGTAATCATGATTGTAGAGTGCCTCCATTTTTTTTGTTCTCGAAAACTAAGCTAAATATGAAAAAAAAACACAGGAGGTCAAAAAGTTGTATTTTTACCACGCTTATAAAAAACTTTTTAGAACCCACGCTTATATTCGAATGCACTGAAAAGGAGAAAATAATTTTTTTCTCAGTATTGTTGGCTGTGGTGCCCACTGAGACGCCACTGGACCTACTTAGGGCCAAATAATTGCCTTATTACTTCAAATAGCTGTACCACATTTCAACCACATCAGTTTCAGGATATTCAGGATATTTTATAAATACCTTTGTTTTTATACTTCAACGCCCTGTATCTCAGAAACGAAGCAACTCCGGACATATGTTCATAGGAACTTTTTTTTGTCAAATGACCTAACGAAACACCCCCTGAAGATTCGTACCGTAGTTAGGGAACACCCTGTATATAGAAAACTTTTTTATACTCTCGTTTTAAGGGGGTTGGAGAAAATGTATTTAGAGTGTATCAATTTTTTTATTTCCAAAGCTGAGTTGAGCAAAGCGCTTTCGGCTGCCATCATCAGAGCTTTTCTGTTATGAAAGCCTTCGACACCTTGAATAATTAATTACATGCCAAAACATTTTTTTTTATTTGACGAAAACGCCATAGAATTAATCAAGAACTACCACTCACACCGGATTTAACGAATGAAATTAAATAAAAAGATGTTGAATGCCTAACCAGCTTTGGTGTGCCACAAGGCACGATATTAGGGCCATTGTTATTCTGTATCTACGTATCAAATTTCCATGAATTCATAACATCTTGGAAAATCTATCACCACGCTGATGATACTCAAATATACAGGTTATTACCAAATAAGTGCGGAAGTTTTTAGGGGGTGATTCCTTGTCAAAAATTAAAGGGGGTCTTTCCTGTAAACAAAACAAAACCAAAAACGATTCATTGCAAAAAAAAATAACTCCTGAGTTGTGTCCGTAAAAGCAATAGTTTCCTAATGATCTTCAGTAAATGGAATCGAAAAAATCTAGTAGGTGGCTGACACGTTTTTTGCACAACTTGTTACTTCAATCGAGGTATTTTGAAATTATTCCGCTTGTTTGAACTGTTAATGTACCAGTACCATGTTTTGTTTTAATATAATATCAAATTAAAAATACAAACAAAACAAAATTATGTGTATTACAACAAAGAGAAAGGCAACAAGATCAAACGGAACTGAGTTATAAAAACTTTTCGAAATTTCCTCCTCCAACCATTAGAAAGGAATCAAGTCTTCGTCCCATAGACTGGCGCAAACGTTGAAATATTCCTGGTGTGTTTTGGATTGTTTCTCAGGCTGCAATGATGCGATTCCTTAAATCATTCACACATACAATGAAGGTTGTATAAACCCAGGACTTCAGGTGACCCCAGATGCAAAAGTCCAAGGGGTTTAAGTCTGGAGATCTGGGAGGCCAAGGTTGAGGTCCTGCTCTGCCTATCCAACGATTTGGATACACGTCGTCCAAGTACTGACGAGCAGTTATGCGGAAATGCAGGCGTTCGTTTTTGAAGAGCCCCTTTTTCACAGAGACGTTGGCGAAGTTCTGCAAAAATTGTGTGATGACGTGTCACGCGCTGAGGATACATCTCTGCATAGAGCCGTATAGCTTTCATATAATTTCCATTTGCACGACCATACCTAAAATGCATATCGGCGTTAGTGAAATTATTCATATTGAGGATTCAAAAGACACAATTGAACTTTCAACTACCACATAGAAATTAAAGCTACTTGACAGCCACCTACTAGATTTTAAAATACTACGATTGAAGTCCAATTGTGCAAACAAAACGTGACAGCCACCTACTAGATTTTTTCGATTCCATTTACAGAAGATCCGTTCATGCAGAACGTTGTATTTAGTTTTTTTATTAGGAAACTATCGCTTTTACGGGCACAACACAGGGGTTGAAAAAGTTTTGAAATGAATTGTTCTTTTCAACACACATTTTTTAATTGTGAAATTTTGTTTCGTTAAAAAGTTCTGGTAAAACATGGAATAGGGGTTGCATGTTTCACCCCTTTGAAAGATCACAACGAAATTAAAAAAATATTCATAGGTAGCTTCTTTATTGGTAGAACATGCCCACGAAATGCCATTTCTTCAACTCTCCAGCAATTTCAAGAAAAAAATAACTCATTTTTGGAATCGTCTAACTTTCAAGGAGAGGCCTAAGAGCTTTTGTTTACATGAAAGACCTCCTTCAATTTTCGACAAGAAATCACCTTCTGAAAAATTTCGCACTTATTTGGTACAAAGATTTGAAAAATCTTTATAACATATCCTCCACACACAATTTGGAATTGAAGGCCATGCTATGTTATTCAGCAATCGAAATAATCATAAAATTAACGTAAATATATTAATTTTTCTCAGAATCATCTACAATGAATTCTTTCGTTATAACAGTTTTCATAATGTTCACGAGCGATATCCCTCAGGTGTTTCGAAACAGCATCTCCTGTCTCCATGAGCAAGTTAAAGAATGTTCCTCGTTTCTCAATCAGCTTGTGTGGGTGATCGTATTCCACCATTACACCAGCATCCATCACTAGGACTTTATCGGATTCCATGATGGTGTTCAGCCTGTGGGCTATTGTTATGATGGTGCATTCGGAAAATTTATTTTTGATGGTGGTTTGAATCAACTCGTCTGTTCTGAAACAAAAAAGATTACACCAATTGGTTATGGAGTTTGTAAGTGGCGCCGCAGCGGCGGAATCGGGCGAGTTAGTCCACATAATACAATTCATCTGCATTTGCTTCATTGCTAGACAGAGTGTTTTTAAAGTTCAACAGTTTGTATTTGTTTGTTGCAAACTTAAAAACTGCGGTTGCATTGTGATTCGTAGTATTTACATGCAATTTACTGTCAAGTTGAAAAGTGTTCTATATTCTTGTTGGAACAAGTGCTTGCAACTGGGTTTCCACACATTACAAGGCAGATTGTTTTCGAGAATCAGTCTGTAAAAAAAGCAGCAGCGTTGGTGCGATCAGGTCACGTGTGTCAGGTGGGAAGTGAAGAAATTGATAATTCCAGCATACATGCGAAAGTGATTAGCCAAGTAGCAGCGACAACAAATCAGTACTCTGTCGAATAAGAGGTGAATAAATACTTTCGCAAACAATTGATGTCTAATGTTGCAGTAAATTACACGAATGAAAATCTATTAAAGAAATATTAATAAATATGGAAGAAATGTAAATAAATATATTTAAAATATTGTTTTCTCTTTTACATACGAACATTTTCACATATTTTTCATATTGTTCATTTACCATCAGAATTTAAAAAAATGAATGTGTATTAAGTATTACACGACTCATTCATTGTCATTCATTTATTATACGCGCACTTTCAACCTCTCTTCGATAGGAAGCTTTTACCCATCGAATCACAATACAAATGCCGTTTTGATGTTTGCGACCCAAAAATTAAAACTATCGCACTTCGTAGACACCCCTTTTATCACAGCGGTAAATGGGACCAGTTTGTCCGATTCCGCCACTGCGGCGCTGCACGTTGAACTCCTCCATCATGCTCCAAGTCCATACTTCTTTGTAATAACTGAATGGTACATAACCGTATGTCAATGTATTTCAAACTGATGTGATGGTATGGCACAATGTTTTGCGCTGGTGTAAAACCGCGCACAGACCTGAACAGAACACCGTATCATAACAATATTCTGAAAAACATGCAGACCCAACGCTACTATCCTGAAGATGTTTGTCTTGTAACAAAACGTATATTTATTATTCACAAGGGCCCTTCTTATAAATTTATGAACATGTCAACTGAGGGCTCTATTCAGTTTATAATTTAATGGTTTCTCGGAACAACACTCATTTCATTCTTGCGTTAGTCTTACAACTTGTGAATAAAGATCGGTTATAATTTTAAGATAGTCGGTGAGCAATATTTAGTTTCGAAGAGAGAATATGTATCGAATCTATTTGGAAATTTATGTAAATGAAATATGATTGTTATGAAGGATCTACTGTATCGACAAATATAGGATATTAGAATATAAGTTAAATTAGTTATAAAAATGTGTTAATGCGAGTTTTCTGGGTTTTCCTGCATTTGTTAAGCCAAATATGCTCCACTGAGGATAATAGTTCCTGCCGAATGAGGATACTATCCATATGTGGAAAAATGTATAAATTATCCAGTAGTTCTTTTATGTTCAAAAGTAGAATATTTATTGTCAACTTTGGGCCTATTTACTTATATTTTTAATGTTAAGCCTGGCACTGTTAAGGAATATTTAATCGGTATTCTTAGCGACGGCTTTGTATGTCTGTACGCGATTTAACGGTGTGAACGCATTGTTAGAGCAAATGAGTAACTACTTATGGTCGACATTCGCTGTAGCTTCATCTAACACCACGATTTTGTTGTTCCTCAAAATGGCTCTAGCTAGACAAGTCAGTTGTTTTTGTCCAGTACTGAAATTAGTACCACCTTCCGTAACCATCATATTCAGGGATGGAACAGCACTCCTCAACAAACTCTACCTACAAAAAAAATATAGAGGTTACGTGATAGGAAGAACAACAACGGCTCCCGAACATGTGTCGGGTTTACAAAATCAATTGTCATAATATCATGCATATATTCCTTCAATGTTCCCCTAGATATTTTGAAGTCATTTCGAATATCAGAGGTGTGTGACAGAACGTGTGTGGCAGAACCTAGCTCTTTGTCACTAGGTTCTCTTTCTCTCAATATATTAATGGCTTTTACTTCTTATACAGGGTGATTCGAAAGTACTTTGACAAAAAGATTTTTCTGCGAATTGAAAAATACACGATAAAAATGAAGTTATTTTTTGTGGATTTCTAACAGAAAACAAAAAATAACTTCATTTTTATCGTGGATTTTTCAATTCACAGAAAAATCTTTTTATCAATATCCAATTGAGAATGTTTCCCTTTTCAACATGAATACCCCACAAGAGGTTATCTTGACGATGGAAGATAGTGACTTAAGTTTATCTTTCAGTCGTAGATGATTCCACATCTGATTTTATGAACATGCTGTTCATATTTCCAACAAATCAATACCTTGACAAACTTCAGTAGGTGATTCCTCAAAATATTCTGATATGAATTGTCCAAATAAATATATGTCCGGAAACGCTTCGATTCCAAGATACAGGGTGTTGAAGTTTTATTTTAATTTTCGTTTTTTTTAAAATACTGACCTTAATTAAACGAAAATTGGTATTGAGAGGTTATTATTGCTCTTACTCGTAGGGGGTGCCACCTACACGTATTTTCCAGTTGAGTAAATAATGAGCGCAATAATCTAGAAGAACTGAAATACATAGTCAAGGGATTATGGAGATTAGGACCTTATGCAAAAATATAACACCTCGGGAGGAATATACTTTGAGGCAGATATTCTCGAAAAACAGTCTGTAGACTTGCACATCATGCTTATGATTCATTCTATAAGACTATGAACAAAATGATCATCCCCACCCTAGTATTTTTGTAAGGAATGAAACTATTTAATAAATATGATCAGTTCTCAGTTTTTTGAAAATTCTCATATATTCACGAAACTGCTGATAAACTATTATAAAACATATTCTAATAATTTTGCAGACTGATAACCTATATCATGAGGTGATATAAACAAAATTATTATCACCCCCTCATTTTTTTTCATGAAGGACGTAACAAGTTATTTTCCATAGCAATTCGTTTATTGAAAGTTACGTGAAAGTATCTGATTTCTCATTTTTTCAACCCTCACCAAAAAACTAAGAGAGTGATTTTTTTTTGCTTTGATATTTCGTTATTCGGCCAGATACAAGTGGAGTATGTAGTATAAAAAACATATAAAAACAAAAAGAAATAAGGGAACTTGAATTAGAAGGACAGGAATAGACAAGCACACACTCTTCACGTCTTAGGGTCAGTCAGGACGACTTTTTCTTATGACATACAACAAATGTCTTAAGATACCACACACCTCTTTTTCCAACTAACTTTGTATCTATAAAAAAAATCCAAACAAACTGGAAATTTCAAAGTTAATAAATGAATTAATAACATGAGATGGATGAAATTTCGAAAAACAACCTTTTTCGCATATACACTATGAAAATTCAACAAATTTCAGATCTACATTATTTTTGACCATTTGAGATATGCGGTGATGAGAAAATTTTGCTTTCATGAAGACGTTTCGGAAATTTAGGCATTTTCAACAGTATGTAGAACTTGTCAAAATAGAAAAATCACCTACATAAAAGTTGAAAAATAACGGAGATGCCACCAATTGAACATTTAATAAAATTCAAGTACGGTCCTGTTAAATGAATGAATGAGAAGTTATCAATTATGTACCAAAAAATTTTACAACTTTGGAAACACCCTATACATCAAGATAAATTTGTGATGGAAAATGTGTTAATATGTATCCTATTTTCCAATCGTATTTTTTATTGCTTACCTGGTCCAATGCCGCCCAAATTTGATCGTCGGTATATTCTCCAAACGGATCCAAGTTGTAACGTATAGTTTCGGAAAACAAAACCGGTTCTTGGGGAATGATCGATATATTCCTCCGTAGATTTTCCAATTTGACAGTTTTTGTATCTACACCATCTATCAATATAGATCCATCAAATTTGTATAAATTGAAAAGAGCCATCAATAATGAAGTCTTTCCAGCACCTGTGCGACCAACGATACCTATCTGCAGAAAATAATTCCATCAATGATTTCAAATTGAAAACTTTTGCTCCTATTACATGTGTATTTTGATTCAATTATTAATTTTCCCGTTTCTAGTGATATAATCAATGATCAGCCAAACTAGTTCTGCATATGTAGTGGCGGATATTCACGTTTAGGCCGTTGAATTTCTGCTGCCCCTATCTTAATAACTATCGTAAGGTCCATTTTATCGGCAATCGATATTTTGGTGGTGTTAGTCTGTTCAAATTAATAAAAATTGTATTTCAATATGCCATATGCCAGGATCATCTCATCTTCCAAGGAGCCTATATCATTTTCGACGACAAAGTTGAGATTTTAGATTGTGATGGTGTGCTTTCAAGGTTTTTTATATAGCTGAAATAGCGAATGCGAAAGATCGCATCCCAATTGGTTGATGTCCATGTGTAGAAACGTCATCAAAGAGGCTTGAAAAAATGAGGAATGTTAGCCAGGAACAGAATCATTGGGAATACCAAAATGCATGACGGTCTTCAACATCTAGGGACTGCTACAAAAACAGTTTCTTAAAACATGGCAAAAAACGAAGAAACTCACGAAAAAGAACCTGTAACTCAACAGACGAGATTTCAGAATGGTAAATGGGCTCCAAACGGGACACAATCAACTGAACAGGAACACGAACTCTGTACGTTGCATCTCATTGATAGACTATCAGCCGAATTCACTAAGAAATAGATCGAAATAATGAATAGAATGAATCGAAGCACAAATATCACCAAATAAGAATAATAAACCAAAATGGTTGAATGTTTTCCACAAATCCACGTTTGTGGATGCATAGATGAGAAACTAATTTTCCAAGTAAAAACAATTCTTCAGTAGATAAAAATTTACTTTTTGCTTAAAATTGTAGGAATTGTAGAAATTCAGCCTTCTTTCTGCTTCAGGTAGTTTATTATGTGTTATGCGAGGATAACGTATTACTAAACAGAAGGATGAAAAATATTTCTTCTTTACACCACCCTCTCAAAAAAAAATTCGAGGTGTATGGGTTCCAAAAAATAAGTCAAGACAAAAAAAATAGTTTAAAAGAGATGGTAAAACTAATATTAGAAAACTCTAAGAGAAGCAGCTACCAAAGACATCCAGAGAAACGAACACATTTCAGTACAGTTTCGCGAATTCTGGTACAAACCCAAATTCGATTATCCCACGTAGGAGTCAATATCACAAAAAAGTCAATATTTGGTGCGGATAGTTTTTTAGAGAAAGACATGAACAAAGCACTGAACGCACTACCTGGGCAAGTGAGAGACACTATTTGATTCCAACCAAATGAATCTTCAATTCATAGTTCTATAGAATTGAGGCAGCGTCTGGACTGTGAATTTGATTGCAGATAGATTGGAATTTATTCGGATCATTGGTCTGCTAGCTCGCCAGATTTATCCTCTGGGGGTTTATTCTCTTGGACCCTTTCAAAACATGAATGCTTCAAGACACCACATACGCATTGTCGTCGATACTAATAATAATAATATTTATTAGAGAAATATAATAAGTTTGAATGTTTTTCTAAATTTAGCTTGAGAAGTTAATAAACAATAGCATCACTAAAGTATTAATCTCAAAAAATTGTTTCCTGAGCGTGATATAGCAACTTCAATATTGAAACAATGTGAAATGATTTCAAAAGACCATATTCATGAATGAATTGGAATAAATGAAATATTATTTTAAACTTGACAAATCCTAATATACTAAAGAAATTATTTTTCATTGAGAGAATATGAATTTCGGCTTCTCCAAGTCGCATGAATAAATGAAAATCTTATCGAAAATTTTTAAAAACTTTTTTAGATGTAGAAATCTTAAACAATTGCTTTCAGATAACATTTTGTTTTCAATAATATGTCACATTTTGAAAATGAGAAACATATTTCCACGAGTTGAACACCATGGAAATTTCAGCAGTTCATATAAATCATTTTTCCTTTATTAATGTTTATAGCCCTGATGAAATCAATGTTTTCTAACTTTTTCTTCAGTCTTTAAACTAATTTCATCATTTACCTTTTCTCTTGCATTTATCTGGAAGTTGAGATCTCTGAGTACCTGCGTCTCTAAATATCTCATTGATATGTTTTTGTATTCAATCGCTCCTTTTTCTGGCCATTGTGGAATATCTGAGGAAATGAAATGATATTCAATTTAATAGTTGGCAAGTTCACACAAAGTTATATAGACATTCCCACGAGCAGAGCCATAAAGAAATGAAAAATCAATGATTGACTACTTCTTGATAGAAATAAAGATGAAGAGGAAAATAAATTGGTAGCAACAAGAATAATGGAAACGAGAAATTATTAATGAAAAAATATAAGCTTAAGAAACACAATAATAGAAAAAATCATGGAGCAATGGATAAAAATAAAGGAAAAAGCACAAAATAGTTTATAGAGGAAATGAAATAATGATTTAAAAAACTTTTTAATGACAATTTTGTCCAAAGTAAAAAATATTTGCTTTCGATGTGTGACGTAGGTTATTCCGTGGTTTTTTTTTTATTATTTTATTTTGTGCTTTTTAGTACTTAAGTAGGGGAATTTGGTCTAATATCGACCACTTAACGTAAATATATTATATTATACATATTTGACAATAAAATAAACATATATTGATGTGAATACATTGACTGATCTTTAAAGTAGGTGAGTAAGCACAATTGAACTTAAAAAAAAACCTTTATTTTGAAAAAATACAAAAATACAAAACGGTTGCTAGGTTGATATTACCCGACTACTAATAGGAAATATCGACCGGGAGTGGAGAAATATCGACCGAAATGTTAAATAATGAATAACTAAATGAAAATTAGAATAAAAATAGAAAAATCGAATTAAACGGTTTTCTTCACATAAAAGATTCAATATGAATTGAACCAGAAAATGGTAGATCTCAGGTGAAAAACAACTACTTTCCTGGCAAATACCACGCAGAACGTTGAATGATATTCACCTGAAAATCCATGCATACCTCCATATAAATGGACATTGAATGCAAATGTTTCTTTCTGATAAGCTCGATTATGTTTAATTTATTATGTTCTATTATATGAGTATTTCATGCTTTGTCAACAAAATCTATTTTCTTTGACAATAAAGTATATTTTGACTTAACTTGACTGATGAGGCCTTCTTTCTGTAAGTTCTGAGCTATCTAGTCCTTCAATGAGGAGAAGATATAACTAATCCGCCATATTGCAGTTGCCATCTTCAATTTATGAATTTTAACTGAAAATCAATAATCTCCGACTGAATTCCTAATCTCCGACGCCAAAAACCCCCACATACAAATTTTGAATCGAATCGGACCATAATCACAAAACTCCTCCGCCATTTTGGAGCCGCCATCTTGAATTTATAAATTTTGACGAAAAATTCATAATCTCCGACTTCGAAAACCCTCACATACCAATTTTGAATCAAATCGGACCATAATTACAAATCTCGTCCGCCATATTGGAGCCACCATTATCTTTTTTCTCTAACAAAAATTTCATAATGCATTGTCACCGGAATTATGAACACCTGCCAAATTTCGAATCAAATCGGACCATAATTACAAATCTCGTCCGCCATATTGGAGCCACCATTATCTTTTTTCTCTAACAAAAATTTCATAATGCATTGTCACCGGAATTATGAACACCTGCCAAATTTCAGCTCTATCGGATGCTGACAAGTGCTCCAAAAATGGATTACAAATTTTGAACCGGGAAGAATGACATACGAACGAAGCAAGTTAAATGAAAGCTTGTAAAAAAATGGAATCAAAGGGGCAGCGAAAGGATTATAAGAGGGGAACAGCGTGGTGGAATGAGAAAGTAAAAGTGAAACCTTTGGTAAAATCAAGAAACAAGCAATATGGGTTTGTTTTGGCCATCAAAAAGTTGACTCGTCAAGTTGTAGCGAAAAAGCAACGCAGCGGACGATATTTCTTTGTAGTTGTTCGTTTATGTTTTCGCTCATCGTTTCTTTACGGCGCATCACAGTATTTCGAGACATGAATAGCTTTTTTAATTAGATTTTTGTTTTTGAAATTCACGAACAGCGAATCTGACACTCCTTCGAAAATTTCAGCCTTACTTTGCTCAATACAAGATGATGTGCGCAGCAGTTGGTGATTACATTGCGCAGTCTGTTCTACGTAGTTTTTAATAAATATTATTATTAGGTATATTCAACTTTTAAACTACTTATATGTTTTTTGACAAACTAATAGCCGCGATCGACCGGTTGTCCACCCCTGCTCTAGAGGATAGACGAAATGGATTCAGACAAGGCAGAGGATCAAAATAAGTGATGAGAGTCATGTATCGAGAATTCATAAACATTTGGCTAAGATCCTCAGTGAGAATCGACGATAGAAGTGGTCCCAGGTGGGATCTCTGGGGTACTCACTGATGTCAAGAAATAATCGTTAAGCTTAGCAATAAGTGACCTACTCAAAATCTATGATTTTATCCATGGCATGAAATCAACTATGACATCCTTAGATCAGTTCTCACGAGATAGGCAATTAATTTTTAATTCGATAATAATCATCATCATCGCTATAATTTACCTTCAATATCTTCCCTCGATTCCTCTGTGTCCAGCTTGGAATATTCCATAACCCTTTCGATAGAGACGATGCTATGAACCATATCTATACTTCTCCGCATGCCATACTGTAGGGCGCCTGATAAACTCATTGATTGAAACATCCCCAATCCTACATAACTTGCATTGACTCCACCAACTTGAAAAAATGCGTCGAATAAATAGTAAAGGTGAATTGATGATTGGCAATCTCAGTATGGTCAGTCTCACCAATAAATCATTTGTTTGCTCAAACATTCAGCATACAAAAATGCCCTCAGGACGTCCTTGGAACCATTCATGGCTATTCTAACATTTATGTCTTTTTTGAGAGAAGGTAGAAGAATGGTCTATTGATGAGATGGACCACTATGGATACAGTGTGGAGCATTCAAATGGAATAAATCTCAACTATTGCGCATATTTATAAAAAAATCTGAGACATGTCAATTGTAGATTCTAAAATGACATCCTGCAACGTAAAAATTTGAATCCCTTCCCACCAAAAAAAATTAAAATTGCATATAGGAGCTTGTGATACCTCATTGTAAAGGTCCTTCCATTTTCGATTCAAAAACCGATGATACGAAGACATAAAAACTTATCAACATTCTTTATATTTGGCAGTGTTCGTTTTGTTGAAAACGACGTGACAACTTGCTGTGCAATTGTGACAGCATGACAGAGAAGTTTGTGTGAAGGTTGTAGACGATGTGGTAACTTGATTACTCTCGTTTAGGACATCCATTATCTTGATGTATACTGTGAATACAGTATTCATTTGAAGACAATTACTTACAGATATAAGCAATCGAAACGCCATTAAAAACTTTCAAGTCCATTAAGACGATGGACGTCCGAAAAGACAGTAGTTGTGCGCGTGCGTGTTGTTTGACTTCTGCTAACTGGAATTCAGAAACATAGTTCATTCAACAGAAATGCATAAAATGATAAATCTACAGACTGTTTCTCGTCTATTTCAAAGAAAAAATCCCAATTTGCTGCCTATATTCCAAAGGAGAATTAAACAACATTTTTTCATTAGATCGCCTTTTTTTATCTTTTGACATGTTTAGTACATAATGGATTTTTTTCTGTATCGTCATCTGGAAGCTATTTCCGAATGCATTTCTGACTTCTTGGATTATTCTGTAAAATAATTTTTCATATTTGAGGCGGCCACTTCTTCACACATATAAATTCGTTATGTCCATATATGTAAATTCTGGGGTCATAACAGAGAAAATTACGCCGCTGCTGATGGGTTGCGACACCACACAATATGGGGAAACCACGACATCAACTCAAGAAACAAAGCACTTCTTGACTTTCTAGACACCAGCGATGTGGAGATCCCCAACAAGGGATCAGTGCCAACATAGTCCACGCCACGAGGAGTGTAAGCGGCTGGTATAATCGACGGATGAAACCCCATACACACATACTGTTCATACTGGAAGTCAACATCCGGATAAGTGTTGGTATACAAGGAAGAACTGGAAATAAAGCTCGGGAACATGCAAACACGCTACGGGTCGAAGGCAGAAATTATGAATATCTCAACACTGCCATACTATCCTTCTACGTGGCCAGCTGCCCCTTGAAAAAAGTAATCGAGGAAGGCAATACACCCTGGCAAGTAGAATACCATCGGAAAAATGTCCGAAAACTCCACAATACAGCCAAACGGATCAAACAACCCTCCTCCTGGGATTAATACGAATCAGCCCAAACAGGCTTAGTGCGAGAGCATCAGTACCTTGCCAAAGGGTCGGAAGCAAGTTTGGAAGTTGTACTAACACCTGTTCTTTGCAAGTTGTTCAACCACTCTTACAATTTGGGGGTATTTCCGTCCAATTGGAAAATTGCAAGAGTACAGCCAGTCCCTAAAAAAGGCAAAAAGGCCCTACCTAGCAACTACAGACCTATCGCACTGCTATCTATTATTTCAAAGGTCATGGAAAAAGCCATCAACATCGAGCTCATGAAATATCTGGAAGACTCAGGAATTGTCAACGATAGGCAATATGGCTTCCGCCATCAGAGATCAACTGGTGACCTGCTCGCTTACGTCTCACATATATGGCAGCTATCTATTGAAAAGTATGGAGAAACTTTAGCTGTGGCATTAGATATCTCCAAGGCGTTCGATCGAGTTTGGCACCAGGGACTCCTCGCCAAGCTTCCGTCTTATGGCTTGCCCCCTCAGCTGTGTTCTCTGCTTGCTAGTTTTCTCTCAAACAGGTCTCTCCATGTAGTGGCCGATGGAGTTTCATCTGACACTCTACTCATAAATGCTGGTGTTCCGCAAGGATCTATTCTCGCACCAACACTATTTCTACTTCACATCAACGACCTGTTGAAAGCAACTTCATGTCAGTACACAGCTTTGACGATGATAGTACCCTCCATACCGCTTTCTCTTCCAGGCCCTATATCAGCCGTGAAACCAGAAATGAACGAAGAAGAAATGTTAATAATATAAATATGGACTTAGCAACAATTCTCGAGTGGGGATCTAATAACTTGGTAGAATTCAATGCAAACAAAATACAAGCATGTCTTTTCTCTAGAAAAGCCGTTCTCACTGTGCCTAACATAACTTTGTCAGGAGTAACCATACCACTGAAGTCATCCATATCGATGCTTGGTATTACAATAACCTTTCCTGGGAAAATCACGTGAGGTCCATTGCCAAAAGTGCATCCCAAAAACTTGGTTTTGTTTCGTGCCAAGAGCTATTTCACCCCCACTCAGCTGCTTATGATCTATAAGGCACAGATCCGACCTGTCCTGGAATACTGTTCCCATATTTGGAGCGCGGCACCTAAACATATCCTGAGGCTATTGGATTCTGTCCAAAAAATGGCAATTCGTCTCGTCGGTGATGCCTCGCTTACAAACTCGCTCACTTGTCTGGAACACCGTAGAAAAGTGGGCGATTTGTCTCTATTTTATAGATATTTTCATGGGCGATGCTCTTCTGAAATATCAACAATCGTTCCTGCTTTGGCAGTCTCTTCGAGACTAACCCGTCATGTTCAGTCATCACACCCCTTCGTGGTCACTTTGGAGACCTGCAGAACATCACTTTCAAAGACTCGTTCATCCAACGAACAGCGAGGCTTTGGAACTCGATACCTAGGGAGGTGTTCCCGGGCATACAACCTCCCGAAATTCAAGAAGAACACCAACTCCTCCTTCTTTCCCTTGGTTCCCACGATGTTCTCTGAACATTACAGGATATCCCTTTTCGTGGGAACCAGAACATAAAAAAAAAAAAAAATTACCATACCTCCTCAGACAAGGGAATACTCCAACAGATGCTCTCAACACACACACAGAAGAACCTCTGAGGCTGTTATTAGGAGCACCCGAATCAAAGGTGGACTACGAGATGGCCACAAAAATTGTCAGCTACGAAAGAGTGAAATGGGCCATTGAGTCATTCTCACCATATAAATCCCCAGGAGAAGATGGAATTTTCCAGTTCATCTACAATGGGGAAAGGGTGTTCACACTCTTTTTTTTTTTTTTTTTTATGTTCTGGTTCCCACGAAAAGGGATATCCTGTAATGTTCAGAGAACATCGTGGGAACCTAGGAAAAGAAGGTAGGAGTTGGTGTTCTTCTTAAATTTCTGAAGGTTGTATGCCTCGGGAACACCTCCCTAGGCAATGAGTTCCAACCTCGCTGTTCGTTGATGAACGAGTCTTGGAAAGTGATGTTCTGCAGGTTTCAAAGGACCACGAAGGTGTGATGACTGAACTTGACGGGTTAATCTCGAAGAGACTGCCAAAGCAGGAACGATTGTTGATATTTCAGAAGCATCGCCCATGAAAATATCTATAAAAGAGACAAATCGCCAACTTTTCTACGGTGTTCCAGACAAGTGAGCGAGTTTGTAAGCGAGGCATCACCGACGAGACAATTGCCTTTTGGACAGAATCCATAGCCTCAGGATATGTTTAGGTGCCGCACTCCAAATATGGGAACAGTATTCAGGACAGGTCGGATCTGTGCCTTATAGATCATAAGCAGCTGACTGGGGTGAAATAGCTCTTGGCACGAAACAGAAAACTAAGTTCTTAGGATGAACTTTTCGCAATGGACCTCACGTGATTTCCACAGGAAAGCTTATTGCACATACTAATACCAAACATCGATATCGATGGCTTAAGTGGTATGATTACTCCTGACAAAGTTATGTTAGGCACAGTGAGATCGGCTTTCTAGAGAAAAGACATGCTTGTGTTTTGTTTGCATTGAATTCTACCAGTTATTAGATCCCCATTCGAGAATTGTGCCAAGTCCATATTTATATTATTAACATTTCTTCCTCGTTCATTTCTGGTTTCACGGCTGATATAGGGCCCTGGAAGAAAGCGTATGGAGGGTACTATCATCGGCAAAGCTGTGTACTGGACATGAAGTTGCTTTCAACAGGTCGTTGATGTGAAGTAGAAATAGTGTTGGTGCGAGAATGGATCCTTGCGGAACACCAGCATTTATGAGTAGAGTGTCAGATGAAACTCCATCGACCACTACATGGAGAGACCTGTTTGAGAGAAAACTAGCAAGCAGAGAACACAGCTGAGGGGGCAAGCCATAAGACGGAAGCTTGGCGAGGAGTCCCTGGTGCCAAACTCGATCGAACGCCTTGGAGATATCTAATGCCACAGCTAAAGTTTCTCCATGCTTTTCAATAGATAGCTGCCATATATGTGAGACGTAAGCGAGCAGGTCACCAGTTGATCTCTGATGGCGGAAGCCATATTGCCTATCGTTGACAATTCCTGAGTCTTCCAGATATTTCATGAGCTCGATGTTGATGGCTTTTTCCATGACTCTCTATCTTCCGGAGATTTTCTGCAGTTGTTTCGCACATGGTTATGTGCCTAAGTCATGGGAGACAGCCAAGGTTATCCTCATTCCAAAACCAGGCTATACACAGGCCAAATACTTTCTAGGCACCAGCATTTTGCTCAAGATAGCAGAGAGACTGGTGGATAGAGAGGGGGTACTGGAGCTTTTTCCTCTCAGCGACTTCGAACATGCCTACTAAAGTGGTAGGGGCAGTGCTGCCTCAAAGGCATGAATGCTGAACAATTTCCTCGTCCTAGCTTTTCATTTTATTACATTATCAAGAACGAAACGCTCTTGGTAATTGAGTTTTCAGTTTGTTGTACTCGTCAATCAGAAGTTTTTTTTATTTTTACAATAAAATTCAAAAAAACTTTCAAACAGAGAATGAAGATACCTTCCAAATGAGAAATCACAAGCGCTCACTTTCAATTTTAAAATTGGGGGGTGGCAAGTATCTCTCGGGTTGAGTGTAGGGATGAATTTGTATGTTTAAATAACTATTTGCAATAAATGAGAAACTGAATTTATTACATTTGGCTGTGCCCCATTATATATTCGCCTGCGGAACCCCAATAGCTCCTTGTACTCACATTGATGATCGAAGAGGATGAAACAGTTAACAGTGAATGCAATGACGAATGCACCGCTCAAATCCACCCAGAGGGCAAATGCGCTAGTGGCAGTCACACAGAGTTGAAGGGCACTTGAATATGTATCCTGAAATTATACATGGTCCTGCAAGTGTGCCCCAGTCTTAGCTTATGAACGACTCAACCTGATCATTTCATTCGAACCCAATGAACACACATACGTTGTTCAAACGTTTTATCAACCTATAATTTATTGAATCGGTTGGAAAGTTCAACTTTGAAATTCGGTTTCATCAACCAAAATTTGCATGAACCCAAAAAACATTCGATAAAATGTTCTGAAATTTTATCGAAGGATAATATCATAAGGGTTTTATCGGAATACTCGGAATATGATGGCTAAAATTTAAAAATCAGGTTGTTGAATAGTAAATTGTTTTATAAATATTAATATTTATTCCGATTTATCTATTTTCATATTATTATTACTTTTATATAAGTTTTTATGTACTTAATATTGGAATAATTAATATCTCAATTATCTGCCCATCTCTATAATTATAATTATGTATAATTATTATAACACTTATTATTCTAATAAACTACCTGTAGTTACGCAGCTGTCACATAAATTTCATTCAGAAAACTCCTCTTCCTATTGTTACGCAAATTAAGATGACCCTAATTTAGGACCGATTCGAAGTGTGTACGTCTTTAATAAAGGAATTTTGTCCATCCTGTTTAATGGGTTCTGTCATTGCAAATTTACATTTAATCACTCTCTCACATTAGAAAACATAGTATAGCATCGTTTCATTCAATTTTTTGAGGCAACCAATTTACTTCGGGACATTTTCCTAAAATGCTTATCCATTAGATAAACATAAGTTGAGCTTCTTGGAAGCTAAGAAAGACTGAAGCGCAGTTGCGGAAGCTTGTTTGAATGTAAATTTGATCGATATTTCATTATGTTCACTAGGAGGAACTCGTTTTCACTTATTAATGTAGAACTTGATTGAAGTTCGCTAACCAGGAGTTTGTAGAATTGTTTTTCCAAGATATCTCCAACTCCGTTGGCTCTAATAGTTGTCACACCCCGTAGAGTATGGATAAACATAGAAAATACTGGAGACCGAGCTAAAACAGTGGGGATATTATTCAAAACCACTCAACAAAAACGATCTTTCACTTACCCACCGCAACCAATTGCTTCGTCTGTTTTCCAATTGTTATAAACCACTTTTGTAAACTGGAGTACACAAAAAATGTTATTATTATGACTGGCAACATATACATGTTCGATAGGAAGATCGTTATCATTGTTACAATGAGAGAAAGGTATACCTAAAACATCAAATGATCCTATTTGACACACTGAAATCATAAATGAAATTAAGAGTTGACAACCATGTTCCTCTCCATTCAAATACATTGATTAATTGTTAGGGGATGAAATTGCACGAGACCTATACTAGAAATATCCACGATGTAAACAATACGATTATGTGTTGGTCGTGTGACTACCTGAATCTCGCGTTCACTATATTACAGATCTGTATTCAGTAGTATATGCATTGTAGCTCTGATATCCATCTCTCGCAAATTGTATTTATTCATTCTGGAAATGGATTTTTTCCAAAATAATATTACATGGAAAATATATAAACTCAAAACAAATTTTAGAAATACCTAATTATGAACGATATCTATTAAAATAATTCATATCAAGTAATTTTATAAAAATAAAGCCACTTGTTACAATAACATGCAATACCCATAATATTGTAATTACATCCAATTTACCTATGGAAGTTTAGAGATGCTATTATCTTGATGATATGAACCTTCAGTTGGGATTAGGTTCACCTGTCAGCTTGATTCCCACTATCAGTGAAACAATTTTCAAGGCCCCAATAGTAGTTTCGGATCCCACTATGATCGGTTAGGCCCCCGTCATCTTAACCCGTACAAATTATGATTGAATAAACTTGTAAAGTTGACAATACTATATATAAAGTTGTATTGGGGTGTCTCTACCATTTAGTTATATTGATACGTTTGTTTACATCGTTTATATTTGTAGAAAGAACAGTGTATAGTGTTGATCAAAGTTATTTTGCACCATTTCATAATTTAATTGTAGCGTGGACTTCCTATTGGTGCAAAAACACTTTTTATTGGACGACGCAGATTCATTCAGAATGACACATATGTCGATCATATCTACGTTGACCGATTGTAGATTAAGGGTTATAATACCGATAGGTATTCCGTTTTGAGTATATTTACATAGCCTTTGTGTTATAGAACTTTTTTTTTATTTTTCATGTATTATGGGATTTTGTGCGGTGTTGATGAACTATACATTTCATGTTGATTAATTTTCCATGTTTTTACAATTTATTCTAAATCGCCAATATCTGTTTCGAAACTAATCCAGTTCTGACTTACGTTTGACTACTCTAAGCAGCTGGATTTGCTGTTACTCATTGAAGATTACCGAAACTGTGAACAGTGCAAAATAACCTCGATCTATACTCATCTATATCTATATATATATATATATATATATACATATATATATATACATATATATATATATATACATATATATATATATACATATATATACAGTGCGTCCGCTTAAGTTGGCTACATATGGGAAACTTTTTTATTATTAATTTTACGAAAAAAAGTTATTCCTCATAAAAAGTTCTGCATGGTCTAAAAGCCAAGATGCAACCATCAGATATCGAATTCTATCAATCTTATACGAGGTATGTGAAAAAATATGAATTTTACTCAGGAGTAAAGTTACTTTATATTTCACAATGTCGAAAATTGTTATTGTGAAAAGTTGTTCGGAATTAAAAATCACGTTCAAATGTGCAGTTGCATTAATTTATAGTTTTATTTTTTATTTTTCGAAAATCTCTACAATAACAACGAAAATTTAACTGTAATTATTGTACATGTATTTAGGATGCTCTGACAAGAAATGTCAGACAGTAAAATGTTTGACAGTGACATTCAAAACATCAGTTGTATTTAGCCAAATTTGGTAGAAAGTATTATAAAATTTGGTAGAAATGGCAGCAACATTAAGTACTGAAGATAAAATTGAAATTGTGTTAATTGTGGGTGAGAATTATAAAACTTATCGTGAAGCTGCAGAAATTTTTAATAACCGACACCCAGAGAAAAATCTTCACTGTCACAGTAAGGAAATTATTTAAAAAAATGAAGACTTCTGGAGATGTAAAAAATTAATTTAGCAACAAACGCCAACAACGGATTGCCAATGATGACATGGAATTTGAAGTAATGATTTCAGCAATCGAACATCCCAAAATATCCTTGCGAGAAAGGGCAGCTTCGATGCAAAATCCTATAAACAAAGATACGGTTTAATTTTTTTTAAAAGATCAACTTTCACCCATACAAGCCCCGATTTATTCATACGTTAAGACCAGATCATGATAGACGATTTGAATTCTGTTTTAATATCCAAGGAATGTTAGAAGATAACCCATTTATGGCAAGACATATTTTTTTTCGGATGAATCAACATTTACATCAAATGGAACAGTCTCTAGCCAAAACTGCCGCTGGTGGAGTGATACCAATCCAAATTTTACCATCAAAACTCGGGACCAGTATGCATTCAAAACAAATGTGTGGTGTGGAATTTACCGAAATAAAATAATTTGACCTTTTTTCATGAATCTTTGAATGGGGACCGTTATTTGCTCTTTTTAGAGAATGAATTTGACGATTTTATTGATAATGTTCCCCTCCTTCAACGTCAACAAATATGGTTCCAACAGGATGGTGCCCCATGCCGCAGTAGGTTAGATATAAGGCAATACCTTGGAAATAGTTTTAATGAAAGAATTATTCATAGGTTTTCTGAAATTTTTGGCCTCCTCGGTCTCCCGATTTGACGCCACTCGATTTTTTCTGGTGGGGTTACCTAAAGGAAAAGGTGTATCTTCGAAGGCCATTTACAGATGTTGCTCATTTGGAAAGAGTCATTACAGAATGCGTTCAGAGTATTACTCCGGCTACGGTTAGAAGGGTATTGGAAAAACTTTCGTGATAGAACAATTACCTGTATTGAAAGAGAAGGCGGATATGTTGAGGCGTTAGTGAATTAAGGGAGTTAATGATGTTCGTTAAATTATTACTACAAAATGAATTATTATGGTATTATTAATTTAAATGCATCGCTGAAATGTTACAAGACAGACATTAACTAATTAAAGGTTATCAACTGTTCAATGTTCATTAGATTTTTAATAATTTTTTTTTGTAAAAATTTGCTCATTAATTTCCAAACGGAACGGAAAGGTTAACATGTTTGTAATAAATAAAAATGATAAATGTTCGGTATTGATAATTTGAGAAACATTTGTAAAAAAAGAATTTTTTCAATTAGAAGGATGTAATTGCATATTAAAACATAGTTTTTACTTCCGAACAACTTTTCACAATAACAATTTTCGACATTGTGAAATATAAAGTTACTTTACTCTTGAGTAAAATTCATATTTTTTGACATACCTCGTATAACATTGATATAATTTGATATCTGATGGTTGCATCTTGGCTTTCAGACCATGCAGAATTTTTTATATGGAATAACTTTTTTTCGTAAATTAATAATAAAGAAGTTTCCCATATGTAGCCAACTTAAGCAGACTCACTGTATATATATAATATATATATATATATATATATATATATATATATATATATATATATATATATATATATATATATATATATATATATATATATATATATATATATATATATATATATATATATATATATATATATATATATATATATATATATATATATATATATATATATATATATATATATATATATATATATATATATATATATATATATATATATATATATATATATATATATATATATATATATATATATATATATATATATATATATATATATATATATATATATATATATATATATATATCAAGTTATTAGTTGCTAATAATTAAAATTTTTAGAATTAATTTTTAATCTTTAATTTTTGAATATTAAATGTGTATTTCGTATTAAAACTGGATACAGATGTGGAAAAAATTTGCCGCAATATACGATTTTCAATGTGTTTGGATGTTGGATGCCTATAGTCGACCAGCACAAAATATAACAAATATTCGCAATGGAGAATCAATTAGTCAACTGGACCACTGTTTCCCTTTCCGCACTCTTTGTCTCGAGCACATTTACGTCGCAGTCTACTCACTCGCATCAGTAGTAAACCCGTAACGATTGAAAATAAAAGTAGTTCATGCGAATTCTAAAATATTCACGTTCACAAAGGAAGAGAAGATACAAATTGTAAAGTGGTATTTTGGGGGTCACTCGATTCAAGATAGAATAAATTTGTTCATTGCTGCATTTGAAAATAGGCCAATTCCGTCACAGTCCGCCATTAGTCGAATTATTAAAAAGTTTGAGAAATGTGGAGGTGTTCAGAACTGCCGGAAATGTCAAAATGTCGATGAACCAGGTGCAAAGCCAATTAATGAAGGGCGTCAAAATAGGAAAATGTGCCGCTGTACGAGCCGATAAATCGCAGATCAAATTAATATGAATGACAGAACTGACATAAATGACGAGACCACATTAAACGGATGGAGTTTTGTGAAACCATGATGGAAAAACAAAATGAAAGTGTGTTTTTAAAACGTATCATTTACAGACGAGACATCGTTTTCTTTACATAGGAAACACAATCCATCCGTTGTACGATATCGGTCTCGAGAAAATCAGCATCTAAGTCCTGTGCGTGGTCAATATCCACAAACACTCAATGTTTGGACAGGAATGTTAGGAGACTATCTCATAGGTTTCTTCGTTATCGATGGTAACCTGAAAGCTGTCAAATATCTACAATTATTTCGACAGTTCAGCTACTTCCTATAAATTTTGGGGACATTTGGTTTCAACAGGTCAAGTGACAATGCACGAGCACCCAATATCTCCAAACTACGTTTCCATATCGTGTAATTTCTACACGTGGTACGATCATGTGGCCCCCAAGATCACCAGATTCATCTCCGAGTGATTTCTTCCTTTGGGGATATCTGAAAGAATCCGCTTATCGACATGAATTTCAGAGAGCTATACATCTTGATGAATTAAGGGGGAAAATTATTCAACTTTGCGCCACCATTACGCCAAATCTACTCAGTATTATCTCTGGTTGACAGACTTTGCTATTGGTGGTTTATTTGAACCTTTATTACATTGGATTCGTAGTTTTTTGTTTTGAGTTAAATTTTAGTTTATTTTTCAAAAATTAACAATGTTTTTTAATTCGTAGAATGAACATTTTTAGTTTATTTTTTACAAGTTACGATATGTTTTCCAATTGGTAGAATGTATTTTATTTTCAAAGCCGTTATGGCAAAAAGGAACCACAACACTTATTTTCAGAAGATAAATTATTTGTTACATTTATTGCAGCAAATAATTTCTCGCATGCAATATAACGTCGGCGTCGTAGAGTCTCTTTCCTGATAAGCCAGACACACATTTACAGAACAATTTCCATACTAACTGGACTGAACCTACTAATCCTAAAAGCGGAGTCACGTACTAAGAAATGGGAACAAATCAAGAGTGGTCCAGTTCACTAATTGATTCTCCTCGCGCATATTTGTTATATGGTCGACTATAGACACCATTCAACATCCAAACACATTGGGAATCGTATATGGCGGCAAATTTATTCCACATCTGTATAAAAATTGAATGCGACACTATGCACTCTGGAAATCTCACCTGCACAACAAATTGTACTGAATCAGGAAATGATTCATCAACAGATCCCATATCAGAAGAAAACCTGTTCATTATCCTTCCACTAGAATACGTATCAAAGAATGCCAATGGAACCTTCAACAATGTATAAAACATCTTATCGTGTAGTTTTCTAGAGGCAGTCATAAGAAATCGCAGGAGTACTGAACTCGATAATAGTGTCATTGCAGTAACGATCAATATGAGGCAGCTGTATATTATTACACCCCATTTCGAGTCCTCGGAAATTCCATCAGGGGGTACTGTTTCATTGACAGCTTGACCAATACTCGACGTAATGGGTTCATCTTTTTCTCCACGAGAATATTCTTGTTTACACCTGGCAAAAAAAAGAAGTCTCGTGGGGGCCCAAAACTGTCCGTCTGTCGATCTGTCCCTCAAGAGTGTTTTTGTTAAATACTGTTTGACGTAGGAAGTTAGAATTCGGAATTTTACTTTCCAACTTAACTGTCAGAAGTTTCGAGTTTCAAGTCATAAAAATAAAAACGTTTGTAACCCTACTATCAAATTACAGAGATTGGATAACTATCACAAATATGCTTGGAGGGGGCATATTTTCAGTATATTATAACACAATTCCATCCGTTGTTGTTGAGTTGCATTTTGAGTTATATGGATTGGATAAGTTCTATTTTTGGTCAATAAATGTCGTTATTCTGGTGTGTATCGTAAGAAATTGATTGAAACATTTTTGTGGTTATTTTAGCTTGTAAAAATCTGCATTGTAGATTCAAGTATCCGCACAGTAGTATATGACCGGAATGACCAATAATTATACACCAGAAAGGATAGCAGAATTCGTCGATTTTATCTGCTTCCCCCCCCCCCCTCACCGCCAGCAAGCAGCGTGACGTCACCGTGGCACCCTTACGGTTGGTTTTCCATAAGAGCCTATGCATTTTTGAAACCTTTTATCTTGGTATTTATAACTCAAATTTTTAGAACTCTAGATGCCCACATTTTCTATGGATAACCCATAAATTGAACTGATGCTAAGCGCGTTTCGTGATAGGGCACTTCGTTGTTTCGAGTTATTGAGAATATTTGTGGAAACTTTGGGTCCATTATAATAAATAAGAATTAATGAGTTGTCTTGATATTTTTATGAGTTGAAAATTTGTGTTGAGTTTTTGAGAGCTTGTTGATGGTTCTTACAAGAAAGTACGGTTTCCAGGCATGATCCGAAGTAAAAACAGCTTGAACAAACACTGCCGTAGGAATTATGTCAACCCTTCAGCATTTTTCGAGAGCTATATTTACCTCAAAGATTTTCAATAAATCGAAAAACAATTAAATAAACAAGTGTCCAATCACGAAGTGGGCTAGAGCACGCACTTAACAGTCGATTCAATTTTCACTTATTCACGACAAACTATAAATAAACCCATTGAAACGAAAGTCAAATAATTCAGCCAACATAAACACTAAAAAAAATGACAGAAAAATGTTACTAGCAAGAAGAAAAACCGCTGTGAAGAAGTAAAAAAATACATGGACACTTATGGCAGACAAACCGTCCAGGTTCATGCTGCCGTCAAATGACCAATGTACGAAGATAGGGAATAAGCCATCCTTTTCATTGTGTATAATCGTTGCGGAACGACAACACTCCAATTGACAATCGACAGAACAACAACGAATCATTTGAGGTTATATTTTGCGAGTTGACGCGAGTTCATTTCGTGAATGAATTAATGAGAAGAATTTACCATATGGCAAGCCAGAAGTCCGTGAAACCTGTAAGTGAATGCAGGAAAAGAAACAAGAATATAATGGAGAGACACTTGAAGATATTTCCTCCAGATTTTAAATATTCCATTAAAGCTCCCTTATTTGAGGGTGTTTCCTCTTCAGAGGGTCCATTGTCTTTGGTATCCATTTTTTCGTTGATAGAATTCTGAAGAAATAGGAAAATGTTAGTTAAAACACATTTTTTTCAAAGCAATATTTCATTATTATATATATATATATATATATATATATATATATATATATATATATGAACAGCATCAGATTATAGATAGTGACACCTATAATCTGTGCGGTGAAGCTTAAACCTAATATCGTGGAATTTTAATAGCACGAAATTTCGTGCATATTAACAGGTCACCAATAAATGTGTCAGATAGGCCTACCCACGATACCAATAGTCGTACTATATATATACAGTGAGCATCATAAGTGTTACCTCCCCTATCTAACTCGTTACTGGACTCATGTTAGGAAAATCGCCGAGACACGTCGACTTTTGATTTCTACAATGTACATTTTTGTATGAATAGTTTATCCCTAATTTCATCCCTTACTGGAGGGGAGCAACCCTTTCGAAAAAATTAAATAGCATGGGGTGGTGAGTGATAGCTCATTTAAAAGGGGGTTTTATTCTCTATTCAACCGTGCAAAGGAATTGACATTTGCTCCATTAATTCTCGAGTCATTATTATTTCAGAATAACGAAAATTAACGTAGCGCACTCATCCTTAGAATTAAAATTCGGCCCTGCATGATATCGGTTTTGGTTCGACGTCAAGTGAGACTTATTTGCCATATGCTTGGATATTAACTGCACGTTTTTGTTGGTGTTTTTGCATTGTTTTCAGGATAAATGGTCAAAATAATAAACTGATATCAAGGAGAGTGCGAGTCAGTGTATTCTAGCTGTAAGTTTTGATTGCTATTCATCTCCAAATAATGTTGCACCACGTGAGTTGAATAAGAAATACGAAGCGATTGTTATTTTTGGTGAGGCTCATCGCAATTATCATGAGGCTTTGCGAATGTTCAATGAACGTTTTCCAGATCGCCCTATTGATAGACATTACTTCAAACATTTAGTGGACATTTTTTATGAGAACGGCAGTGTGCAAAATAAAAAACGTTCTGGGCGATCAACTACTGGGGAAGATAAACAAGTGGACATTATGGGCAAATTTGTGAATAATCCGTCCGCATCGAGTAGAACTGTTGCCTTGAATTGTGAGGTTTCGCAGATGACTGTATTGAGAGTTCTGAAAAAAAATCATCCCATAAAAAAAATCATCCCATAAAATAAAGATGGTTCATGAAGTGACGGACGATGATCCAGATCGCCGCCTAGAATATTGTGAAATTGTATCTAATAATATTTTTCCAGCTAGTTAAAACAAATTTGTTTCAGTGATGAGGCTACTTTTCTTTAAACGGTAACGTGCATGAAAATCATACTCAGTTTCAATGTATCAAAAAGTCAATGTGTAGGCTGGAATACTGGGTGACCACTTTATAGGTCCGTTATTTATTGAGGAAAATCTGACTGATGCCCTCTATTTGGAAATGCTGGAAACAGTGATAGATCCACTGATAGTGGCAACTGTCGAAAATAATGAAGACGAACTTGGCATGGAAATTATTTTGCAACAAGATGGAGCTCCTCCTCATTTTGCATTTGCTGTGAGGAATACTGTTTATTCAGTACGATGGATCGGGCGCCGATGATCTGTGGAATGGCCTCCAAGATCACCAGATCTAACCCCCTTAGATTTTTTCTATGGGGTTACCTAAAATCTAAAGTATACGAGACTCAGTGTCACTCTATTCAGGAGTTGCGAGCGCGGATTACGGAAGTGTGTGCAACAATTACTCAAGAAACTTTGCAAAGCGTCAGGGCTGAAACTAAAAATAGACTTTATTTTTGCCAGGAGGTCAACGGGGAACATTTTGAACATTTATTGTAATAACAGATAAGGTTAGTGTTAGTTGAGTTGCCTTCCTGTTTGTGGTGTTTTGTTATTTTTGAACATTAATAACTCAACACGTAATGAAGCAAATTTCAAATTTTTTGCACAGTTGAATGGAGGATAACACATCCTTTCAGATGAGCTATCACTCACCACCCCATGCTATTTAAATTTTTCGAAAGGGTTGCTCCCCTCCAGTAAGGGATGAAATTAGAGGTAAACTATTCATACAAAATGTACATTGTAGAAATCAAAAGTCAATGTGTCTCGGCGATTTTCCTAACAAGAGTCCAGTAACGAGTTACATAGGGGGGGTAACACTTATGATGCTTACTGTATACAGGGTGTCCCGAAACTATGGTGCCAAATTGAAACGAAAGATTCCTTTCGAAAAATAAATAGGACTTTCCTATATATTTTTTTTCAAATGTCGTTCGTTGCAGAGATACGGGGTGTTAAATATGAAAAATTGAAAGTAAACACATTTTCAGTTGCCACCAGTGGCAGAGAAGAAGAGTATCATGGTCCCTTTTCTCTTTTATTTTTTACGCCACTGGTGAAATCAGAAAAATCATTCATTTTTCGCATTCAATTTTGAGTAAAAAATGTATACTTGTTGAATCTGGAAAACCAACCGTTTTCAAGATAATTGCGCTTTTATGAATACAAACACACGTAATGAAAAAATTGTTCGGCTGAAGTGAATTCTACATTCCTAATTACTGGTTCAAATTTCAACCGAAAAAATGAATGACACTTTCACATGCATTTTTTCACGAAGCTACTTTCTCGCAGATGTACAGGGGGTTGAAACTGGAAAATTAAAAGGCTTTTTTCTCGTAACTTTTTGAAAAAAAACAATTAAATTTGAAGGTATGCTTTCCTTCAATTGGTGCTCTATTTTGAAAGGAAATCAGTTGTCACAGTGACGTGCAGAAGAGTACCATAGTTTCTTTTCCCACCTCACATCCCACGAGACTGATACATTTTCATTAAAAAGTGTATAACCCTTTCAAAAATAATTTTTTATTATAAATACATGTTTACGATTTTTTTATTGTATTGTAGTATTATTTCTAAAACAGATTTTGCATTGAATTTCCACCCAATTATTTCAAACAGAAATGCACTTTTGAGTAACATTTCTCCTATGGAAATGTGTATTTGGAAGATTCTGTCGAACTTATTCTCTGTAAGTGCTTATTGGCCACGTTTATACCGTATGTGAATTTGGTAACCTTACCAAGTGTATGTGACCAAATTCAAACCAAATGTTTTAGTAATCGTTTATTTACATCGTGTTTTGTCAAATGATTAATTAACCAACTTGGTTCTGGTTTGGTATTTATTTAGTTATGTAACCAAGAGAAAGGTTTGAAACTCTGCGATCTAATTCGGAATTGTGTAATCTGTCAATGACAATGTCTGGATGTCAGTGAGCTCAGGCTCAGTCATTTTAAATTTCATTTGTTCAGCAGTTTTTGTAAAGCCCCTACTCAACATGTCTTCTTCAAGGCTCTTGGAAATGTCTAGGTGTTTAAATTTTTTGCGATCCAAAATTGATATAATTTTCTTGTCCAAAATTATTTGGAGAAACGCACTGATTTCTTCATCTGTCCAATTATTACCTTTGGACTTTTTTATAGGAGGTTCTGAACTGCAGCAACTCATTTTATATAAAAAATACTAAAAAAAAATACCTATATAAAACAATTTCCGAGGTAATGATGCGGAAACTAAGGTTAGGAATCACAGTACATATTTTTCACTAACTCTCTCTTGCTCTATTTTTTATGGCTATTGTTTCCATTCGGTTCATTCAGCCAGTGCGATAACCACAACAGAACGCTTAGCAATCTTTCAAACCAAAATTTACTGTCACGGTTGGTAAAATTTATCATACTGTTTACACCATCTTAGTCAACTCAGTATTATAGTCTGGTACACAACAAATTTCGGTACCAAACCAAGCTAGTTACTTGACCAAGTGAACAGTTTATACCACACTGACTAACATAATTCAGTTGGAATATAATCATTAGTCTGCATACCAAGACACGGTATAAACGTGGCCATTGAAAGGACCCGATTGAAAAGATAAAAGCACAACAATACCATTTGATATACAGAAAAAGATTCCAAAATGATATCCAAGTGAAGTAGAAAATCGAACTAGTTTACATCATTATTTATTTCAATTCAATTTTACAATGCACTCCTATCCGCAATGAGGTTATTCAGATTATTATGGACGGTAATCAAGTCTGTCATTGCAGTGATATTTTATGAAAATATAAGTGTTTTTTTGGACAGAGTAATAAATACAGTTCCTCAGAAGAACTTGTTCCAGAATGCAAAATTTTTCCTTTAGTGAGCTTGTAGATATGCATTTTGTTTATGGTATGTAATAATAATAAAAATCGACTTTATTCACCAATTATATATATATATATATATATATATATATATATAAATATGAAAGAGAGTAATATCGAGGGGACTGTTAGAAACAAAATGGAAGGAATTTAATGGACATAGCCCTCAGAGAAAAGTGCTAACCGTAGACACGTGTTTCGGGCTCTCGGCCCTCATCAGTACGGTGGAGATGTGCAAGGATATATATTGTTATAAAATGTTGATTTTTATAAAATGAATTTTGTTAATTGAATTTTGTTATTATTATTATTATTCTTATAAATATATTTTTGCACCGCGTTGGGCACCAATTGTGATAATATTAGAATTTTAAAAATAATTGTTGTTAATTTTGTCCCGCTTTGGGTACAAATTGATATGACATGTGATAGATAATTATTTTCGCCCTGTATAATATATTGTTATGTAATAATAATTGCTAGCTAACGTCACTGTTTTCTCGTCACGTTGCTGCCAATTTTTATTACCCTTTTTTACCACGACTAAACTCAGTTGGTACGCCTTTCGTCTCAGATAGCCGGTCCTGGCAATAGAGCCACTGCCCTGTCTTGATGTCGCTTTCAATTCAGTATTTATAAGTAAGATTGCAGATCATATCATTGTGGAAAATAAACCAGAAAGTATCGAAAAACAATTATTTTCTTTATTCAGGAAAACTTATATTAACCTGGCCTACGATAGATAACTTATACTATAATCAATTGACAAATTTTCATAGAAAATAATGAAAAACAGTGATGTACACAGTATACATAACCTCACTTTTTCTTGAGGTTGGAAAAATTCTTTTATAGTTCAATACCCAAAATAAAATAGAGTTCTTCAGATAGACGAGTTATGTTGTAAGGTGATTCAGTTTGTGATGTGCACTAAAAAGTTTATACCTGGAGCTGGAACTGTCGCTGTTACAATACACGCCAATAATATGAAATCATTTTTCAATCTACTGCCCTCAGGGACTCTCCATCACAAAAGGAACCATACAAATCCCAGAAATCAGCTTGGAAACAGTTTTATGTGGAGTACATAAAAGGTAATCTTGTTTTCTCCTATTTATTTGTGTCGAAATTCTCTTGAAATTGAATTGGTTAGTTCATTTTAGACAACTACCTTGTATCAGTGAAATTCTTGAATTTTCTTTCTCCTAAAGTTTTATAAGTGGCGTTCTTTTCAAAATTTTTCTAATCTCCCTCTGGCTTTGTTTTTTCATCCCCTGGATACCATTTCTGTTTTGTCCTTATTATTTGAATTTTCAAACTCGCGCACTTTCTTGTCACATTATCACTCTTTTGGGGTTATTTGAAAAAAGTTATGAACTCAAATATTTTACCTTTCTCATAAACTATATACAATATTTGATGATAATTGTCTTTGACATTTCACAGTTCTTATTTTTCCACAATTTCAAATCTTACATCTGACCATACTGTTCCCTGATTGGCTATCGTCATCAAGAAGTTTGTTGTTCTCCCATTAACTAGTTTCAGTTAGATACAATTTCATATACTGTATGTTTCAAGCTTATAATTTTGTTGATCACATTTAATTCAGAATGATTTTGTGAATCTAGACTTTTTTGTTGTATTTTGAACAATTATAAGTTGTAATCATTTTGACAATGAATGAAAATGATTGCATTATAGTATTTGTATATTTTTACCTATCAATATTATACAGAGGCTTCATAAAGGAAATAGAATCTCAAAAAAATGTGAAAACAATATCTCATGAACTACCAACTATTAAGTAATTATAATTTTTGTGGGTTTTTTATGAAATTATTTCTTTTTTCCTTTTAAAATATATTACTGTTCCTTCATAACATAAAATATATATATATATATATATATATATATATATATATTATATATCTATATATATATACATATATATATATATATACATATTTATATATATATATATATATATAAGTTTATAAAGGGAGAAGTAAATGTTTGTCTGTTTTGGAAATTCGAAGGCTTCCTTGAGAAAATATCAAGAATTATATAGGCGACAAGGTTGAGTGAAAATGAGTCTTCCACGACCAATAGATCGACAGGAAGATCAAGGTCAGCCAGAAATGAGCGGTCAAAGAACTGGTTTGGCAGAAAATTTATCCAAATCATGTGTTCACAGGATATGTAAGGAACAGCAACTTCATCCATTTCATTTGGTCAAAATGCAAGAACTTTGGGCTGGTGATCACCGAAGAAGATTAGAGTTCTGTGATTGGGTTATCGAGAAACATGAAAATGATGCTAGATTCATTAACAAAATATTGTTCACGGATGAAACAATATTTACCAGGAAAGGTATTTTCAATCAGCAAAACGCACATGTATATGCAGAAGAGAATCCAGATGAAACTATAGAACACCATTTTCAATATTCATTTCAATAAATATTTGGTGTGAAGTAGTAGCCGATAACCTATTGGGATTCTTTGAAATCGGAGGAGCACTTAATGGACATAAATATCTCGAATTCATGAACAATAATCCTCCAGAATTCTTGGAAGATATAAATTTACAAGATCGACAACAATTATGGTTTATGCATGATGGTTCACCTCCCCATTACAAACTGCCAGTGAAGGAATGGCTACATCTTCATTTCAATAACAGGTGGGTTTGTCGCGGCAGAGATGCACCTCTTAGTTGGCCCCCCCGAAGTCCAGACTTAAATCCACTAGATTTTTATGTTTGGGGAGAATTAAAACAGAAAGTTTATTTAAGACCCATACACACAATAGAGGAGTTGCGAGAGATAATTTAGAAAAACATGGAAAGGATGCAGCTAACCAAAAACTCAAATTCAATTACCCCAAAAGGGTTAGAGCTTGTTTCCAAACAAAGGTGGACACTTCAAACACTTTATGAGATAAAAGGATTTTGAGGAAATTGTTCAATAACTAGATTCTATAAGTAGTCTTCTAATTTTATTTTTAAGAAATTGCCATGACACTCTTCTTGTACGCCACTGTGGCAACTGATTTTTTTTTCAAAATAGAGCACCAATTGAAGGAAAACATCTATGCAAGATTGATTGAATTTTTTTGAAATCTATGATAGTTATGAGAAAACATGTCTTTTATTTTCCAGTTTCAACACCCTGTACCTCTGCAAGAAAGCAGCTTTGTGAAAAAATGCATGTGAAAGTGACATTCATTTTTTTGGTAGAATATCTAGTTGTAATTTGAACCAGTAATTAGGATTGTAAAATTCACTTCAGACGAACAATTTTTTCATTACTAGTATCTTTGTATTCATAAAAGCGCAATTATCTTGAAAACGGTTGGTTTTTCCGGATTCAAATATGTATATATTTTTTACCCAAAATTGAATGAGGAACGCGAAAAATCAATATACTTTCTGATTTCATCAGTGGCATAAAAAATAAGGGAGCTTTTCTGTTCGCCACTGGTGGCAACTGAAAATGTGTGTTTTTTTTTCAAAATAAAGCATTTATTGAACAAAAACATTCCCTCAAATGTAATTGGAAATGTTTCCAAACTGTGGAAGTACTGAATAAAAAATACTTTCAATTTTTCATATTCAACACCCAGTATCTCTGCAACGAACGACATTTGAGGAAAAATATTTTTAAAAAGTACTATTTATTTTTCGAGGAGAATCTTTCGTTTCAATTTGGCACCATGGTTTCGGGACACCCTGTATATATAAACTATTATACAATTTCCGGATTCCATTAATACGAAACGATCAAACCTTACCTTTTTTTGAGATGATGGTGATTTTTGCTCTACTTCTGTTTGTATATTTGCTACGTTCAGTAACCTCTTTATGTCCGAGTTCATTTCTTTCAGTTCTTCCAAACTTCTGTAAGCTTTTGCTTCACCCTGAAATTATCACAAACATTTCGAATATAAATTATGAAAATTGGGAATGTTCCTGACTTATCGGGAAATTTTTAACAGATCAGAATGACATCAGAACAACCGAAAAATATTGAAATGGTGTTTCCAAAACAGAAATCGAAAGCATTCGAGGTGTGTCAGATTTTATCAGAAATAGACAAATAATCACAGGATCAAGATCACCGGAACATATTCTGAAATACATTGGCGACATCATGATAGAATGGACTGAAACAATTTTTTTCTACTGAAAATGTTGAAAAGAGAAATATCAAAAAGAATCCATTTATATAGTATTGTCAAGAGCTGCAAATTAACGCATCCTTCTGATATGGATCGCGTGTGGGTACCTACTCATGTACCAATTTCGTCACTACATGGTGGCCTCTTCTAGAGTGGCCATTATGGTCATTATCGTCCTTTTTTCTAGTCTAAGTTTGATCCAATGGCAAAGAGTGAGTGGTACGCCTCTTTTGCGCTTCGTCCACAGAGACTAGAAAGAACCTACTCGGATAAAGCACTGAGCTCGTATCGATTAACATCCAAGACAATACTGAGTTGTCAAAACAGACAATAGAAAGAAATAACAAATTTGTCTCTGATCTAGATTCCTGGCCAATCCGGAATGAAGGGTAATGAAACGGCAAACTCTTTGGCCTAAGAAGGTTCTCACACCCCAGAACCAGTGATTAGTCTTCCACCACTCATTGCCTAAAACCCACTAAATACCTGGATTGCGAGGAGTATTTCTGACTTCTGGCAATATCTACCAGGATTGGCCCACCTAATTCCATGAGAAAGATTTCCAAGCATCTTTAAGTGCCTTCCCACACGGAGCTACTCATTAGAAACCAGTACTGGTTTATGACGGAAATTTGAACTGATCGCTCTATAGTTATCGCATAGTAACTCATCATTCATTTTCTCCCAGTCTCGAGTGTCGTATGATGTGAGGTAGTTTAGCGCTGACAATGTCCTCCACTGACTCAAGTGATGGGGAAGCTGTAATTTTGTATAATTATTCAAGAAAAGGGTTAGAAGAAGATACTGGGTCCACCCATATCTCGAAAGAAATGTGAACTGCAGATTATTCGTTGCAGCGACGGAGCTAAGCCAAACAGACTCTATGTTTCTCTCGTTCTATCGAATGTCGAAAGATATAGTTATAGTTATCATTCAACGAGACACTTGTAAACACAAAAAACTAATTAGTTCCCTAAACTCGGAAACTAGACACTAAAGTGGCTTCAAGGCAGTTCGTTAAAAACTGATCACGCACCGATTACCAACTGATTACTTACTGGTAGCGCCTTGTGCGGCACTCTACAGAACGACATAGGAAGAAGCTGCCGAGTGTTTGGTTACTAACTTGAGTCAGAAATCAGTTTCTTTTGAGTAGCCCCGTGTGCGGAGGCTCTTAGACCTACGCTGTCGAATGCGACATTACACAAGACACGGACTTCTTTGTCTGGAAGAACAGCAGAGCACATATTATGTGACTGCCCCGCTGCGGACATAATTCAAGGTTCTCAAGGTTACACTTTTGCCATTGGACTTGAAATAACACCCAACAATAAACGAATCGGCTTCTCTAAGAATCTGCACGTGTTGTGTTAAAAATGAAAGGATGCAAGCCACAATAGACTCACGCAAGTCTCAGTGACCTTGTTTGACCCCTTCATTTGCATCCAAACCCAACCTTGAGGAAGGAATTTCTTACCAAATAGATCACGTTGAATTGAATATCCTGTTATCCTGTGTGTCAAAAAAAGACACGAAACTATTTCAAAGCAAATTTGAATTGGAGTTCATGAGGAAACTTTGATTTGAAAAGGGGAAAAAGTGATTCCAGAAACGTCAAACAAAGGAATTATATTTTGTATCAATAATTTGTAATACTTATTTTGATGTGTTATATGTTGAGCAAACCATTTTTCAAATTTCTCTGGTCGAAGCTCGTTAAACTATAAATATGTTTTTTATTTCAACCATGCATTTGAATGCCTACATACCTTGTCGATGAAGATAATAAGATCGGCTCTTTCCAAATACTGCAAATGGTGTGTCACGATCAGTCTAGTTTTTCCCTTCAGATACGTCAAAAGACAGTTCTCGAATATTTGTCGCCCCACCTCGATATCAACCGCAGATAGAGGATCATCCAGGAGATAAATATCGGCATCTCGGTATATAGCCCTTGCCAGATTGAGACGTGCTTTTTGACCTCCACTTAGAATGAGGCCACGTTCTCCCACCGAATTCATATCTCCCTTAGGGAATTGGTTGAAGTCGACTTGTAAGCTACATGCATTCACGACCCTCTTGTATTTGTGATCTTGGTATTCCTGTCCGAAAAGGATGTTCTGACGCACCGATGACGTGAACAACCATGCTTCTTGGGAACTGTAAGAGACTGTCCCACCAATGTGGACCATGCCAGTAATTGGAGTTAGTTCTCTCAGCACCAAATGAAGTAATGTTGATTTTCCTGAGCCCACTGGACCGACTATAGCGCATAAACAACCAGAGGAGATTTCGATTCCATCCAAACGAAGCATAAACTTACTGTCTCCCGAATAAGATGCTTCAACTTTACTTAATGTTATTTTTCCCACGTTATCAGTTATTTGTTTCAAATTAGGGACTTCTTCTGAGAGCAATAGCTCATCTGCCCGATCCGTTGCAATCCTAGACACCATGATGGTGCTTAATCCCCTAGGAAACCATACTAGGAATGAAGGCTTCAAGGCCGATAGATATTGAGAGCAAGAAAATACGACATCTGCTGATAACGTTCTAGTAGTGAAGAATATGGTGATTATTGACAGATACGAAGATGTGCTTTGAATGATTTTGGAGTAGTAGGGCATCTGGTAATATAAGTAATCATACACTCCTCTCAGCTCCTCCATCCTTGTCATGGCTATGAGCTTACCGAAAGGTTTTTCCCAAGCATACATTTTTATTACTTTGATTCCTGATATGATCTCATGCATTAATTTCACCCTGTTATCGGTATTTCCGGCAACCCTCCTTCGAAACTTTGATGACATATTTCCCATAAATACTGAAAAAATATAGGTGTTTAACAAAGACAAGGGAGCATGGTTATTATTATATTTGATGATAAAAAATAGAATTTGGACTAGTAAAAACCATAAGGGAGGTTAGAACTTTATTGGATCGAGACCATCAAAACTACGTTATAATGAAAATCGAGATAACCTTGTTCGGTTTGTTACGGGATATGGTAGAGTATACACGGAATTGATTTCGTTGAGGTGGTTGTTTTTATTATGATTTCTCTCTTCCTGAGGAAATTGAAATATGTATTATAGACTTTGCTGGTATGAATTTTCTGTGAGCTTTGGGAAGGGGTAGGTTTATCATACCTCTTAAAAGGAAATAAGAATCGACTGGAAAAAATAGAAAGATTATGGAAAAATTATAAAATACGGTAACGTATACATATATTGAAATACTACAGTGACAATGTTCTACCTTATATAATTTTGTGGGAAAATAAAGTTTGATAAAATCGAAAAAATATGGAAAACTTCGGTAGGCATTAATAGGGAAAATAACAATTTTAGGATCCTTTATAAATCTGTTTCTGAAAAATAATGAAGGAAAATACATACAGTGCTTCTCAAAAGTCCTCTCCCCCCCCCCTTCTTATTTTTGGAACGATTATACATAAACAAGTGAAGTTTGGAAACTGAATATTAAAGGTTGCAAACTTCCCTACTAGTGATGATAGATGACAAAATCGTCAAAGATGACGTCACAAGGCCATTGTGACCAATAATTTTAAATGGAACCCTACGGCAAGCGACACCTCTTTTGGAAGGTATCGAAAAAACCTATTCAGTAGTAATTTTGTTTGTGTTTATGGCAGATTTAATGGCTCATTAGTAAACATTAAAATTTAAATTCCTTTCAGTATGATATTCATTACAGATTTAAGAATCAGTATCTACTTAGAGAAATTGCTCGAAGTGACCTCCATTTAATTCCTGACAGTGGAATATCCTATTTTCAAACTCTTCTCGTACTTTTGCAAATGTGTCTGCGGAAACAGCCTCACATTCTGCAACAATACGTTGTTTTAAAACGTCAATATTGTCAGGTTCAGTGGCGTAAACTTTCGATTTAAGGTACCCCCCACAGAAAAAAATCCAAAGGTGTGAGATCCGGTGATCGAGCTGGCCATTCCGTTGAACCTCGTCGTCCAATCCATCTACCACGATACTCCTCATCCAAATACCGTCTTGCTGCACCGTAATAGTGTGGAGGAGCACCATCCTGTTGGAATGTTATTTCCAAATTGCCGAATTCATCTGGATTATCTTCTAAAATTTCAAGGATTAACGGTTCTATTGCGTTTTGCAACAGCTCCAGATAAACCTCACCAGTTAAATTAGTATTTAAAAAAAGAGGCCCACCGATGTGGTTTCCCAGGATACCTGCCCAAACATTCACCTTCTGGGGAAATTGGGTATGTGTTTCACGAAACAGGTGACGATTTGCGTCACTCCAATACCTCACATTCTGTGTATTTACATTTCCATTTAGATAGAAAGTACTTTCGTCGCTAAAACAAATTGTTTTGACATAGTCTGGCTGTTGGTTAATTTTAGTTTCCATATTTTCACAAAATTCTAGTCTTCGGTCTGGGTCGTCGTCTGAGAGTTGATGAACCATTTTTAATTTGTATGGATGAAATTTTTTTTTTTTCAACACCCTGTGTACTGTACTTCGACTGACTTCACAGGTAGATGCAACGTGAGTTGTTGAAGAAGTAGGATTAACTATTACTTCTGCCAGTATATCAATTTTTTTCTCATCAGAAATTTTATGGTCTGCCAGATCGTTTCGCATCATTAATACTACCCGTTGTTTCAAACTTACGAAGAAGCTACCTTAAATAAGTCCTCGAAACGGGAAACCTCTCATTAAAAATGCGTTCTGCTGCATGAATATTTTGTCTAGTTTCACCAAGAATTAGGATCGCTGCTACTTCATCACCTAAAGCACGTACCATTTCGCTTCTCGAAGCACTCAAACGTTCGGCTTACAACAGTTTAACAAATTATTAAAATGTACAAAAATATTAAAAGTACCAAAAGCCGCTAAAAGAGTCGAACGTTCGATCAACAATACACAAATTATTAAATGTACAAAAACTTGGACAATTACGAAAACGTCGAATTAGGGAGACTAACAGCTCATTTGACAACTATCCAGAGGCGGAGCTTGAATTTGGAATTTCAATATTAACTGATTTAATTCATCACAGCTTTGAGTTTTTTAAAAGCGAGTTGCCAATACTGCCATGAACACAAACAAAATTAGTATCATTGAATAGGTTTTTTCGATACCTTTTAAAAGAGGTGTCGCTTGCCGTAGGGTTCCATTTAAAATTATTGGTCACAATGGCCTTGTGACGTCATCTTTGACGATGTCGTCATCTATCATCACTAGTAAGGAAGTTTACAACCTTTAATATTCCGTTTCCAAATTTCACTTGTTTATGTATAATCGTTCCAAAAATAAGAGGGGGGGGGGAGGGGACTTTTGAGAAGCACTGTATAATAGAAATGTCATTATTATAATTTGATAGTGAGCATTCTCTGCGAAATTTGGGAATTATGTTAAAAACATTCTCAATTGAATATAAATAATTTTTTCAATTGAAAAAGCTACGAAAATAATGAAGTTATGTTTTGAAACAAAAACAACTTCCCTGGCTAAAACCACGCTGGACATTGCCCTCACTTGTTTATCGATTTTTGGGGCAAAACTCGTTTGATGAAATCGAAAAAAAAATGTGAAATAAATACGGAATATAGTTTTAGAGCCATTTCCTTTCAGCTTTATGAAAAAAAAATTCATAGAAACTCTATCATTATAATGTAATGGTGTGAATTTTCTGCGACATCTGAATGATGGATATATTCATTGACTGGAGACATCGAAAGAGTATGGAAACATGTCTGGATTCGGTAACATATTGATTAAAAATACAGGATTTGTTGATTCTTGGAGAAAATTGAAAAAATATGGATTACGGTAGGCATTACTGTCAAAATAACAATTTTTTGACCCTCTCAACCACTTCTTAAAAAAATTAAAGAGCAAATACTTTTCATATAAACTTCGCTATTGTAATTTATTACGTTGATTTTTCATGTATTCAACATGTTAATAGGAAGATCTCAATTGATTTGTTTGAAAATATGAACATGATGTTCATAAAATCAGATGTGGAATCATCTTTCAAGATAACCTCTTGTGGGGTATTCATGTTGAAAAGGGAAACATTCTCTATTGAATAGAAATATTTTTCTGTGAATTGAAGAAACCCCGATAGAAAAGAAGTTATTTTTTGTGGATGTCTAACAGAAAACAACTACTTCCCCGGCTAAAGCCTACATCACAAAGAACTACATCTGATAAATATTCTGAAAGGACCCTAAGTCGAAAGAAAAAATCTGAAATTGAAAATTTGCATTTTCATTCAGATAGTTTTTTCATTTTCTTTTCCAGTCTTAATTAAGAACTCATATAGATGAATGAGGCGAAGAAGAATGTTTCTAAAAGAGAGTACTCACCAGAAATCATTTGTAACAATGACGCAAGAGAGACATCGCATTCACTAGGTCTTCAATACATTTTTACGACGAAAATATATTTCTCGCTTCCACGATCATTAGGAAGACCGGAAGAAATGGGAAACACATTTTCTAGAAGCAATCTCAGTCTTTTCCATCTTTGCAGAGTATTTTGTTACACATTCACAAAAAATAACTTCTTTTTTATCGTGGTTTTTTCAATTCACAGAAAAATATTTCTATTGAATATCCAATTGAGAATGTTTCCCTTTTTAATGTAGATCTTATTTCAGAGGTAGTTTTACAGATAAAAAAATACTGAATAATAATAATTCTGTGAGTGATATTTTTCAAATTGTTTTTTTCAACAAAACCCTTTTCCTATTTTAATTCTTATTGTTTGCACTCTCAGGCGCTATTTCCATATTTATTGATGGAAAATGTCACCCAAAAGCCTAGTCAGTCAGTAAAAAAGTGCATTGGCTGATTTATGGGGAGCCTAATTTCTTGGAAATAATATTAAAACATGTTTGCTTACTCTGGAGTGGAATGATGAAAAATCCTAGGAAAACCGTCCCTGAAAGTGAAGATAACCCGATGAACTGCCACATCGATAAGGCTAAAACTACCAATTGAAGAGGGCCTGTTATCAAATATTGTAAGGCAATTGTAACTTCTGAAAAACGATGAATGTCATTGGAAATAATATTAATAATTTTTCCCGCTGATATTTTGTCCAGGGAATTTAGACTCATTTTCAATGCCTGAAAAAAAACGAAATAAGTCACCTGATATATGTTACATAATAATACCCTTCCTCATTTTCCAACAGAATAAGTTAAGCCCAAAGATGAAGTCATTAAAGGTAAGGTATTATATGCCCCAGTAATATGAAATTAACAGGGTTGTCCTTTACAGAGTTGTAACGTTTGAAAAATACATCGAAATCTAAGCATTCATGACCAGAGTGATGCGGGAGCTTGTGTTGCGATTACTTACTTAAATTTTTTGTTGTCTCGAACAAGACAAGACGATACAAAATGAATTGTTTTTCTCTCGTTTCATATCATAATCCACTAGTACATCGACAGTACTATCTCAATACGAAACCGTCTTCCATTTTTCGATGCGATCAAGACAAAGACGGTCATCTTTGAGAATTGGGTCGACTTTTTTCGGGACATGTTTTTGCTTCCCGATTTGGTCACTTTTTCCGCTCTAGATGTGATGAACCTTCGATGTTAATGTATAAAAAGCGGTCATTAATTACCGCCGCGGGCAGAATGCACTCTAAAACACCCCAGCTGTGTAAAAATAATGATTACCGTGTATGGTACCCCTATGGCCGCTGATAAAAAATATGGGCAAGGTAATAAATTATGGAGATAAAATAATCCAACCAAAAACAACTCTTGTTTTTTTCTCATCCGGGAACTGTGATGTCTAAAAATTAGACCCATAACTAACCTGTCATCACGAACGATTATATCGGTAGACTAAAGGCCACGCTTGGGGTTAAACTTCACCCACTAGTAGGGTATAAAACGGGATAAAAATCTTAATTCGCTCTCATTCACCCAGCTAAACCAACTCGGTACACAGCTAGAAGTAAAACTATTTTGGATACTGAATATTCGATGTAGTCGATTAAAAATTCAGTTAACGATCAAATAGAAATCATTGAAATATACAGTGCGGCTTTTTATAGCCCCCACCCCCTGTTAACTTTGAACGGTTGGACGTAGAACAATGAAAAAAAGGGTATTCTATGATATTACCGAAATAAAAGACATTGTGATTGCCCGATAGATGGCGCAGGGGGGCACATCAACTTCAAAATTTTAAATAGCATGAGGGTCATGTGGCACATCGATGAAAAGATAATTCAATTCTTCTGCTTAATGGGTTCATTTCATGAAGGCACTTCCATACCATCCCCGAGTTGATATTGGGGAAACTGGACGCTTTGAGAGTTGCTTAGCTGTCGAACAGAATGAGATATTTCAAATGGCATGTATTTTCTCTCGTTCTTTCCTTTTTTATTGAAATCTGAACGGTACTTTTTATAAAATACCAGTAAAACCTGTGATTTTCCATAAGGCTCAAAGTTAAATGTATGATATTACAAACGCCAATATATTTTTACTGGTTCTCTGTAGCTCTTCAGAAATGTAATTGAATTTTTTTCTTATCATAGTCGACCATATGCCAAATTTCATTAAATTCTGACTAATAATTACAAAATCGAAAGTACAACCTTAACTCGTCAATTCACATAGGGAGGACCCCGTGGAAATTGTTGGCTCATTTAGATATGACAGATCGGTCACCATCGGGTGTTTTCGTGATACTTTTCGATGAATCTGGAATTTCCGATCCTGATGAATTATACATCGATGAATATAAATAGTTATTTAATCAACCAGTGTATTAATGGCGGCGATTAATAATCGAGATATTTTAATGTTCGAAATCATTAATTGCCTTTTATTTTTAATATACGAGTTGATTACAAATTTTTTCCGTCGATCTCGTTCCTGGGGTCAACGTGAAATTTTTGGTATCCATTTGCTTCAACTAGAAGGAAACTTACAATATTTGGATTTTACAATACATAAATTTGACATCGCGAAGGACATTTGAATAGTATTTGAATTCGTGTATGTTTGGCTGCATATATCACAATTATGCATTAATAGAGAAATTGAACGTTAATAGGGGTCAGTAACGATCGATTTTGAGTAGATTGAACAATTTTGTTGACCGAGGTCGCCGGAAAAGAATATTTTCCATTGAACTGAGGGATTTGGCGGAATCTTACATATCGATTCATGGAAAAATATTTCAGCACCCAAACGGTGGTCTTGGATGCGCCACTGTATAATTCATGGATTCCAGAAGTATATGATGGATACCCGAATAAAAAAAATCTTACCTTCGTATATATTAAAGAAGTCGTGGCTACTATCATGTTCGTTCCTAAACATGATAATTCGTGGTGACAATAATGATGTATAACGCAAGAAATAAAAGTGCATATCACCAAAACATTTCCCACTATCCACTTTGCCAATTTTTCGTTTGGATCATTAGCTATGAACAATCCGGTGAATTTCTGCAACAAAATGCAGACAACTATCCTGAAATACAGGAAAAATCGATAATTTTTGTTAGTTAAGGTGTAATTAGAGTATACCCTCGTTTTGAATGTTTTTTCAAGGTGAATTCAAAACAGGCCCAGAAAAATAAACAACCATTCTGACAAGGCGACCAAAAATATTAAAATATGGGAGCCAGGGAGCCGAAACGACGAAATCATCAAATTTTTGGAAGCGGTTCAACCAGAACTTTGCATATTCAAAATAGTCATGACCGCGGAAACCTATTCGAATGGAAAATTAATTATGATTTAATTGCAATCAACCCGCATTATGTTGATACCAATGATCTTATACACTGACAAGAGAGTATTCTATATTGAATCAACAATATCAAAAGAACAAGCTCACGTAACAAATCTGATTTGTTTCGATGTCTGACTTCTCCTCCATTTTCATTTTCTCCCTTGGAACTCTTCTGGTTATAGAGCCTTATATTCTCTCAGTATATGGCGAATTGTCACTTTTGTGTCTGGGTTTTAACGATCACCATACAGAAAGTTGTATTGGAATCGGTTGAATAATAAACGCCAACATAATTACTTTTGACACACCCTGTACATATAAACATTTAAAAATAGGGTGAGATTCTTCTCTGGGTTTATGGGATCACTATCCAAAAAATACATTATAATTGGTTGGATAGTTTTTGAGAAAATCGTGGACATACATACAAACATACAGGTCGAATATAGAATCCCCGTTGTTCGACTTACCAGGGCTTTTAGTTCACTCACCTTAAGAAAATCACATTAACAAATCCGCATATGTAGTGGGGCATAGCTCTTTTGAAATAAATATCCCACAACACTTTTTGCAATTTTGGTTTTTTTTCATTTATAATGGCTGACTTCAACTCCCATTTCCAATTCTGTTCTAGTTCTTTGCTTAAAACCATTGATTTGTCTTCATGTGATAGTTTGAAAAGATCCACCATTTTGAGTGGATTCCTGAGAGCTCGACTTATGATGGGTATTGTCCATCTGGAAAGGAACAGGGTGAAAATGTTTGTGGCCTTCGTCAAAAATTCAAATTATGGATTAACAACGAAAAAATATCATGGGTTGCTTTCAAATGTTTTTGATATTCCTGAAATTTAGTTCATGGTAAACCTACAAAGAAAAAAGAAATTGTTGAATAAAATAAAATTTATTTGAATCAAACAAATAAAAGTGCCGTATACGACAAAATATAATATCAAAATGAGTAAAATTATTTCTTGGTTTTGGGTCAAATTTTCAATCAACTGAAACTAATTTGCATGAACCAAATATATTCTTCGACCAACTCTATTCATAACTCGTTTTGGCAGAAATGTTGTTTCAACCATGTAATTATTTTGTTGAATCGAATAATCAGATCTACAAAATTCGCTGATTGCAAAAATATTCTTTGAAACAAGTATTTATATCGAATTGATGAATTCAATAAACAGTTCAACAAAATAAACTGATCTCTCTACTAAAAATATTTATTCAAATGAGTAATCATTTTGTTAATCCATTGAAATGACAAATATGGCAATCGATCATGAAAGCCTGCACCAGACATTTAAGTCTAGACGTCGCAACAACGATAAGTTGGCTTTGCTATTCCGTAACATTATCTAAGTCAGGGTCAGTTGTGCGAATGCTTCGCCATCTATCGCATATAATTCAACCAATATATCATTCTTCTATTTGAATTAATCTTTTTCCGTTGTTAGATTCAAATAAATATTATATTTGTGTTGAAACAAATTTTCGTTCAATATGAGTTGAAGATTGTTTCAGTAGTTGAACATATATTCAAATCAAAGAAATGTTAGCATTCTATTTTGTCGCCGCAATATAATTATTCCATCAATCGAATACACCTGAGTTTTGGAATGAATTTTATTTAGTCGGGTCAAGCCAATAAGAGTGACTAAATAAATTTGGTTGAATTACCAAATCCTTTTTTTCGTGTATACCCAACGATAAACTACATGTGATAGATACTTCAGCATTGAAGCGTTTAGGTTCAAAAAGTTTTGCAATGCCTTTCCGAAAGAAGAAAATTGAGTGGTCATTATTTCTCAGTTGAATTGAATTTAGTTTCCCTGTATGTAGTTCCCAACCGTGTTATTTGAATTTTCAACTCACATAAACAATACTCTAGACAGGAAACACTGTTTTTTGTCAGGATACTCATTCTTCAGGTCAATTACTTCTATATCCATTTTCACCCAAAGCAAAACGAAATGAATGCAATGATGTTTGTCCTCAGTCACTTTCTCACTATTTGCCGACCTTTGTGTCACGCACATTAGTTTTTTGTGTAAGCGATAAGTTCAGTTCTAGCTAATTAGGTTTTTTTTATGATTATTTCGTGACTTTTGCATTATTTACTGTGATATAACCATGGCGTATCTACTGAACATCGTTAATCTTCAGGGTCATTAACCAGCTGAGATGTGGTCAAGTACGAGTCGAGCTTTGTACAATGAGTGTTCCTTACCAATGTTTATTTCATCACTCCATTTTTTCATCTCCTCTTATTATATTTCCTTCTTGTTCCTTTATATCCAACTAGTTATATTCTTTCTATAGACCATAGGAGTGAGGTTAAAATCACTCTCTTGGCGGGACATTCATATTCAAATTTTCCAACATGGGAGTCGTATGGAGGTTCAACTTTGTTTTAAAAGTGAATGTTAGTATAGGGACATCAAATATTGGGTACCTTCATCATTCGCACGTGTTTCCATGTCCATTCCACATCAAAATCTACTTCTATATTATATCCTTAAATTAAAATTGAAACCAGTGTTGTTCGAAAGATTTCAGTATGTCATAGATTATTTCTGCTATGCGTCAATCATTAAATGTCCGACTAAGGTTATGATATTATTTGTGACTGTGATCTGTTTAGTTAATACCAATAAATAATGGCTTCAAGCTATCTGTTATAAATGAATACTTTCAGGATGATATGAAATGCATTCAACGGGGTGAAAGCAGTCCTCATCTGAATATTTAGAAATGTGTAATTTGGATCCTGGATTACGAATAATAGGTCCATTTTCTTTCAAACCATCTTAGAAGTGATAATTATTGTTTTGTTTGTCAGTTCGGTTGAAAATTCACGTTCAAAACAGTAATATTCATAATTCATCTTCTGAATGTATTTGTTACATACCAATGATAACATGCCAAGTATTTTATCCACATTTTTTCCTTTTGTTGGCATTAAATATAAATTGCAATCACTTGGGTGTCTGTGATTGCAGCCAGGAGAAAAACAATGCAGTATTTCAAGTTTTTCTCTCCACCATACTGCATCATTGTGTATGTCTGATATCTCATGTATGTTTACAAAATTGAATTTCCCGCCAAACTTTGCCTCCTCCAATCAATAACGAAATGAAGCTAAGACAAAGTTCCATCGAATTTGCCCACCAATTATTTTGAAAATATGCAATTTCATTGTAAAATTTTGATTACAGCTTGTTGAGAAAGGTTCATCGTAACTATTTCCACAGAAATAAATCTTATGAAATTTGCCAAAGCTTCTTAAAACAGGCGAGAGATTCACGTAACTTTTAGACCCATAAGAAGTGCATGGAGAATTCAGTGGTCGGATCCACGGATAGATCGTAATTCAAAATTCCCGTCTAACCTCACTAATGTTATCTATTACTTTAGTTGTTTCAGTATTCCATTACATAGCTTTTAATTGTCCCTAGAATTTTATCTTCAAATTTTCCCAACTGAAAAACATGGCGGATATCTTGCTGTAGCACCTGTACTGAGATAAAATCACATAAAACACTGCCCCTGTATCAAAATGAAGTTTCATATACCTAATAATCTTCAGTTTCTGGACGCTTTGATCCCATGGCTCGATATCATTTAAACATAATCAGCTGGCGCCTGGTCAATCATTTCCATTTCCTGGTATATTTAGACCTCTCGCATAATCCAATCAATATGACTAATTATTCTAATTGAAATCGGCTAGGATCAAACGGAATAAATCCGTTTACCAGCTGATATCCGATTAACATAAACACATCATTTGTTAAACAGATTAAAATTGTATATAAGTAAAACAGATTAAAATTGTAGATATATCCAGGTGAAAAGAGATGAAACAGAGCAGAGCAGACTGACAGTCTATGTAGGGGAATAAAAGATCTGTTGACGTTTTTTTTTATATTTAAACAAAGTTTATTGTTGGCTAGTTCTTCCTCGATATGTAAGTCTTCCAAAAAATCCAGTCCGTTGTAATTCTTTGAAGTGACTTCATGCAGAATGTGTGCGTTCATATTGGGGCTGAAGTTATGTTTATTTACTTTCAGATGGTGACCAAAGAAAGAATGTTCATATTTGTTGAAGTGTTCATTTATGCGGGCATTCAAAGGTCTAAAGGTTCTACCGATGTAGGATGCATCACAATCATTAATAATAATAATATATTTATTCCATTATACATGGTATTGGATATGTCAAAGAAATAAGTCTAGTTACATAAACAAACATGTACATATATACATACATATAAGCACATATGTACACTCACACATACATATATATCACAGTTAATACAATTTTAGCTATCTTCCAAAAACTCACTCATATTATAATAACATTTCTCCATTAAATGGGATTTTAGTTGATTTTTGAAACGTATTTAATTTTTTTCACTCTTATTAATTCCAGGAAGATTATTGAAAAACTTGAAACCACTGTATTGGGGACTTCTTTCAAATAATGATTTTCTTTGTGCATGAATATGTAGCAGACTACCATATCTGGCTCTATAGCTATGTTTATCAGAATTGTGTGTATATGAATATAATTTTTACGAATGATATGGGCAAATGTTTTTCCTGGAATATTTCTGACTTTTTTCCAAATCTCACATAATGATATATCAATAGCTAAGGAGTGAGTGAAGTTCCTCCAACTTTCTTTCTGACTTTTCAGTTTTAATGTTTTCGTTTTTGCATGCAAGCGTTTATAATCATTAGTGCAGTATGTAGAGGTTTCTGATCTACAAAAGGTGGGGTAGAAATGAATTCAATTCTCATTTAAAAATATGATTTGTAGCTATTTATTATATAATTATAATTTAGTAATTTCAAAGTCAACTCTTTTCCACACCACCATATGAGGTAGACTAAACTACGCGTTTTTTAAATTGTTGTATCTATAGTACAGATGTTTTTTTGCAATTGAGTACGGATTGATCAAGGTGCCTAACCAGCTAACTTTGGTGTGCCACAAGGATCGATATTAGGGCCATTGTAATTCTGTATCTACGTATCAGATTTCCATGAATTCATAACACCGTGCAGAATATATCACTACGCTGATAATACCCAAATATATATTGACTTTGAATATGAAGGCTCAAATATTTGCGCTACACAAATCAATAACGATTTGGAAAATCTTTTCAGCAAATTCTCCGCACCTAATTCGAAATTGAATGCTGCCAAATCATCGACAATGTTCTTTGGCAATCGAAATAAACACTCTCAGGGAATTAACGTAAATAAATTCATTATTCAGGATCATCTACAATAAATTCTTTCATTATAACAGTTTTCATAATGTTGGCGAGCGATATCCATCAGGTGTTTTGAAACAGTATCTCCTGTCTCCATGAGCAAGTTGAAGAATGTTTCCTGTTTCTCAATTAGCTTGTGTGGGTGATCGTATTCCACCATTATACCAGCATCCATCACTAGGACTTTATCAGATTCCATGATGGTGTTTAGCCTGTGGGCTATTGTAATAATAGTGCATTCGAAAAATGTATTTTTGATGGTGGTTTGAATCAACTCGTCTGTTCTGAAATAAAAAAATCCACCAATTGGTTATACTTTCTTATAATAACTGAATAGTGCAAGACCGTATGTCAGTGTATCTTAAACTGATGGTACGGCACAATGTTTTTCGCTGATGTAAAACCGCGTACAGACCTGAACAAAACATCGTATCGTAACATAGTCGCGTATTAAATCTGGAAGGCATTTCGATATTGGATTATTTATCGGAAGAACTCACTATTTGGGAAATACAATGGAAAAAATATGGAATTTTTTTTCATTGTATTTCCCCTTTGATTTTTCCAAACAAGAATTCAAAATGTCTGAATGACTATGAAGAAGAAAAAACAGCACTAAGAATGGAACATGGAACAGTTTTGGTATTTGGTATTAGGAACAAACTTCAGCGAACTGAATATCAGGATATTCCAATAATCGTTCGGTCTCCTATCGTGCGGATTAATAAACCTGTATATGTTGAAATGCCTTACAGAAGACTTTTTGTTAATTGTGATTTGTTAAGTGCTTTGAAGTATGCTGACTTTATCTACCCTTTTGGATATAATGAGGTTCGTTTATGTCGTTTATGTCTGTAAGCGGTTTTTACAAGACTTATCTCCACCGCAAACGTCTCTGTTTAAGCCACGTACAGACATACAACAAAACCCTATTTTGCGGTACCGTCGCGTATCAAGCCTGGACAGAATTCCGTATCATCCGTCACATCAAAGAAATGTTCACGACAATGTCGCACTCTATATTTTCTCACGTGTTTTTTCTACTGAATAGTGCATAACCATATAGGCTACAGCCGCAGTATCTATATTGTTTGGAAGAATCCCACGAACTGATGGGGCGGCATAATGCTACGAGCTAATGTTCCACCACGAAATTCCGCCCGCGAACACAAGATGTTTGTTGTTGCATGTCTGTACACGGCTTTATGTCTGTTAACGATAGGAACGCATTGTTCGAGCAAGTAAGTACTTATGGTCGACATTGGCTGTAGCTTCATCCAAAACCACGATTTTGTTGTTCCTCAAAATGGCCCTAGCTAGACAAATCAGTTGTTTTTGTCCGGTACTGAAATTGTTACCACCTTCCGTAACAATCATATCCAGGGATAGAACAGCCCTCCTCAACTCTACCTACAAAAAAATATACATGGTGCGTGATTTAAAGAAAACAATGGACACCAAGCATGTGTAGGGTGTTCGAAATCAATTTTCATAATATTATACAGATATCCCTTTGATTTTCACCTACAGATTTGGAAGTCATTTCAAATATCAGAGATGTGTCGCAGAACGCCCATCTATTGGTGCGGTGTCATTGGTAAGCTCTTTAAGGGGCCTACAGACGTACCAATTTACTGGATCCGATATCAGGGGGTCGACGTCGGGACTGATTGGTCGACTGTACACACGATCCGATTTTAATCTTCCCTATCAAGTGCTATCAGTTACTAGTTATACGTGAACCGGCAAGGATGGCTCCTGTTCTGTCGAAGAAGAAAATAATTGGGAACAGCGATTGGGTCCCAAATGCACTTATGTTGTTTCCAATATTCAATTAATTCAATCATTGCATATTATCACTTATTGAGCTTAAACACGTTTCTTGAATGTCATTAATTTCCATGTCAATAACACAAACATTGCACGAAAAATGAGAAGGAATAAGTTAAGTGAAATGAAGAGGGAAAGGAAATCGTGTCCCAACAAGGAAGAAAAGGTGGGGGATCGGGTCGATCTACTTGGTCGGGAGGTCCGGGCCACCCGACAACCCGATATCGGAAACCCAATTAGATAGATAGAGCAATTTTGTCGACGCCAATCGATTCATAATGATCGATTTGATATACAGTTTCAAGGTGAGAGTCGACCTATTTTTTTTTTCTCGAAGAAATCGCACAATGTCTATACCCCCAAAAATCGTCGAAAATCTAAAATATTCCTATCAACTTCAAACTAGAACCAACATGTAGGAAATTCCATGACGATTTCAAAAACGTGTACTATACTGCACTGCATAATGATAGTTTCCATAAAATGGCAAAAAAAAGTAAAGAAGTGCCTCTTCAAACGGCGGGAGGAGGGATAAAATAACATCTTATATTTTCATTACGACTATCATTTTCGTAGGGGAATCCTTATAGATCTCGAAGCGCTGATTCCTTATTTTGGGCAAAGGAAACAAAAAAATGCATTTAAATGTCGATTTTTTTTAAAACATGCAGAGGCTTGCATATTTGGCAGAGGTTCACATATTGAACATCTGATTTAATTTATTTCTTTGTGCGTTCGGAGTAATTTTGTATTAGCATCCCAAAATTTGATAATTTAACCGTTTAAAACTTATTCTCTTCAATAAATTTTTATATATAGTTGCTAAACAGTGTCAGTGCTTGACTGAAAATTATAGATAACGGTTTAGCAAAAATGACAGCACAGCCTTTCGGAAGAAATGATGGAATACCATTTTCGGTTTGCATCTGTGACAACCATGATAAATCAAGTATGTTAATATATCCATGTGTGAAACCATTAACTGGAGAATACGGCTATAAGAAGTCTGCGTTTTATTTTCGTTCGAAATTAAATAAGACAGCAGCGTCAGTGTGTCAAAAAATGTAACAGCTCATAAAATATCAAGTCACTATCATATGTCATCGGCGGTCTTTTTGGAACGTTAACAGCCGCGGTGATATCGGGAAGGAACTTAAGGGGTTACGTAAACTATAAAAAGTAATGACCTATTAGTGTAACATATCATGGTGGCTTTTCAAATCAAAGGCGAGACGGGGTACCCGTAGACACATAAAGTATATTTTATTGACTCTTGCGGCTTCGTTTGATTACCGAGAGCTATATATATAAAAATCTCCATAACGGGGAAGAATTCAGTAGAGATTGAGAAGTCATTCAGTGTTCAGCAAGTGCAGAGCAATGCTCTGCTTTAAGTTTAATAGTTATGAAGCAAATTAAAGTAAAGTCTAGTTTCATCTAGAGAAGATGTATTCCCATCTTCTGATGCGAAGTAAATGTAGACTTCGTATTATATACTTAAAATAGCCAATTCATCAAAAGTATGCAGAAAAATAGTGGATGTGTAACTCTCAGAAATAATCTCAGTAATAACTAAATAAATGGAATTAATATTTATCAAGAAGCTAAATAATCATATTACGACCAGTGAACGCGTAATAAAACTCGGTAATAACAAATAATAATCAAGTAACATTTAAAAACGTGGTGTGTTCTCCAGTTGAGGGTAAGAAAATAAAATTGTTTATTTGGCAAGGTATATATGTATAGTGTAATAAGGAAATGTTCCATAGTAGAATAAATTATTGATTTGACAAAAGTAAGAATATTATCAATTGTTAAAATAAATGAAGAACAGTTATTTTTATTGACATCCCATCTTTGTTTTCCATTTAAGTTTATTTTATATTCAATTTCATATCGACTCTCTATACATTTTCTCCGTACACTATACCAGGTGTATCAATTGTAGTTTTTATATTTTAGAAAATACATATACATATTATTACAAGTCCTAAGTGTATTATTGTTTCTGAACTATCTGAGATTGGTTACTGTACTGTCAAATTAAGTCCCACGCTTCATTACATACTGAGTGAGATAGCTTTCTCAAGCCGCTCTGGGAGCTTGTCCAGTTATTGGTCAATAGACTAATAACGCTCAGTATGGTTAAGGCTTAGCTTTAACAAAAATATGAGCAATCGTAAGACTGGTTGACCTGACGAGGTATATTTATTTACTCCCCAAAGGTCACCGGTTATATCACATCTTTCAAGCGACTTCATCTCCTATTATTATGGGAATGGACAAAGTTGGTGTATAAGAATTATCAATGATTTCAGATTGGATGATTTGATGAAGGCAGATTCAAGAAGGTGGCACAGGCATCGACTATTTGTTGGTGCTGGGGCAGCGATCCCAAAAATAATTTTAAAAATATCGCCAGGATCTCATTGGCGATGGTTTCTTAAGAGCTGCATTTTTTAATCACCAATACTTTTTTCAAAATTTCTTCTTCACCCTATACATATGAAAAAAAAAACAAACAAACAAACAAGATCATCTGAATATATTCTGAGATATACAGGGTGTTTCATAATTGAATGCTGATCCTAAAGGGCGATAATCCTTGGATGATTTTAAGAAAAATTCTTCATATAAACATAGGTCTGCAACCGCTTTATTTCTGAGATACAGATGTTGAAATTCAACAAAAAAATCAGTTTTTCCCCAATATCTCTGAAACCGCTTTGGCTTTTTCTTCAATTTTGGTACATGCAAAGTACGCATAAAATACATTTTTTCCATGATAAAGGCTTTCTTAATTTTCATCAGTGGCGTCCCTGTTAACATGCCCTGTCATATTTTTGATCAAAATAATGATACGCCACTGCCTTTTTTCCAAATAAATATTATTTTTGTAATTGTCCTCTATCTTCTCATAAAAACCTGCCATTTTTCGTCCGGCGGACGGTTTTTTATTTAGAAAATAAAATACACTCATTTGCTTGTCCCTATTCGATTTTTTCTCTTAGTCTTAATTTCACAATTGTGGTAACCAGAGGATCTAGGCAAGATTTTTATAATTTTATGGTAACTATTATTTAGTTTATGTAATGAGTACGCATAAAAATACATTTTTTATTTTTAAAAACAACTATTATGAACAAAAAATACCAAAATCAAATTAACTGTTCAAAATGTCCGCCTCCTGCAAGTATGCAAGCTTCAGCCCTCCTTGTCATTGATACGCGTACTCTTTGGAAAATTCCTGGAGTATTCCTTATTGCTTCACAGGAAACGATTACGCGGTTTCGCAATTCTTCCTCAGTTAGAATTGGTTGACTGTACACCAAAGTCTTGAGATGTCCCCAAAGAAAATAATCAAGACTGTTTAAGTCTGGGGATCTAGCTGGCCATGATTCTGTTCCACCACGACCTATCCAGCGATTATGAAAGTTTTGGTTTAAATATTCGCGTGCCAGAGCACTAAAATGAGCAGGTGCAGGTAATAAACCACATGCGATTTCGCATTAAAATAGGAACATCTTCCAACAGAATTGGCAAATTATCTTCAAGAAATCGGCGATAATTATGTCCATTTAATCTTCGTGGTAAAAAAAAAGGTCCAATTAAGTAATCTCCAATAATTCCAGCCCAGACATTTAATGAGAACTGCTCCTGGTGATGAGATTCCACGATTGCATGCGGATTTTCCTCGGCCCAAAAATTATTATTATGAAAATGTCTGTACCTGTTTTTAATAAAACAAGCTTCGTCCGTAAATTAAATTTTCCTGTCAAATAAAGGATTTTCGGTAACTTTTTGGAGAAACCATTGGCAGAAATTCACTCGTAATGGAAAGTCTCTAGGAAGTAGAGCCTGAACCCGTTGAATGTGATAGGGATATAATAAATAATCATGTCATAATCCATACTAGAATATGGGCGATATTCAAATTATTGGAAACTTGCCTCGTACTTATTTCAGGATTTTCGTCAACTGAATTTAAAACAGCTATCTCAATTGCTGGAGTTCTTGCACTCCGATGTGCTCCTTTCAAGTGATGATTTGGCTCAAAACTTCCTGTTCCACATAACCTTCTGTGGGTGCTTGAAGTCGTTCGAGCATCAAGAACCATTATATTTGGGAAGCGCTCTTGATACAGTCGCCTGGCTTCATATGCGTTCCCGTCAGCAAGCCCATACAAGTAATGCATGTCTGCTAATTCGGTATTTGTAAAATTTACCATGTTTTTTTTAATAAACAAGTTTTTATAACGTAAATAAAATCACGTATCTAGCTAAAGAAGTGTCAAATTTGTTTATGTTGGAAACAACGAAATGTCTTCTTATATACTAGATGTTTCTAGCCCACAAGATAATTCTACTGCTCTTCAACGGCTGATTTCGCATAGGGACAAGCAAATGAATGCATTTTATTTTCTAACTCAAAAACCGTTCGCCGGACGAAAAAAAGGCTTGAGATCATTTTTATGAGAAGATGGAGGACAATTACAAAAATTATATTTATTTGAAAAAAAGACAGTGGCGTATCATTATTTTGATCAAAAATATGGCAGGGCATGTTAACAGGGACGCCACTGGTGAAAATCCTTTATCATGAAAAAAATGTATTTTTATGCGTACTTTGCATGTACCAAAATTGAAAAAACAGCCAAAGCGGTTTCAGAGATATTGGGGAAGAACTGATTTTTTTGTTAAATTTCAGCATCCTATATCTCAGAAATAAAGCGGTTGCGGACCTATGTTCATATGAAGATTTTTTCTTAAAGTCACCCAAGGATTATCGCCCTTTAGGATCGGCATTCAATTATGAAACACCCTGTATTGACAACACATGATAGAATAATGGGCTGAAACCAAAATTTCAACTGAAAATAGACATCAAATAGAATCCTATTATATATTGTTATCTGTTAAGAGCTGCATATTAACGCTTCTAACAGAACAAGGATTTCTTCTTCTTCGTCTGGAAGAACAATACGCACATTTGGCAGGGTTGCACTTTTGCCATCGATCCTGAGATAACACCCAACCATAAACGAATCGACTTCTCTAAGAAGCTGCACCTGCTGTGTGAAAAATAAAATGATGTGAGCCACAATAAATCCTCGCGGGTCGCAGTGATCTTGTTTGACCCACCAAACCAAACCTAGAGAAATAAATTTCATACCAAATAGAACACGTTGAATTCATCTGTTAACCAGTGTGTCAAAAAAAGACACAACACTATTTCAAAGCATATTCATATTGAAGTATATTTTGTATCAATGATTTCTAATACTAATTTTGTGTGTTAAGGAAACCATTTTTCAAATATATCAGGTTAAAGCTTATTGAGCTCCAAACATGTTTTTTATTTTAATTCCGCATTTGAATGCATACAAACCTTATCGATGAAGATAATTAGATCGGCTCTTTCCAAGTACTGCAAATGGTGTGTCACTATCAGTCTAGTTTTTCCTTTTAGATACGTCAAAAGGCAGTTCTCGAATATTTGTCGCCCCACCACGGTATCAACCGCAGATAGGGGATCATCCAGGAGATAAATATCTGCATCTCGGTATATAGCCCTTGCCAGATTGAGACGTGCTTTTTGACCTCCACTTAGAATGAGTCCACGTTCTCCCACCGAACTCATATCTCCGTTAGGGAATTGGTTGAAGTCGACTTGTAAACTACATGCATTCACGACGCTCTTGTATTTGTGATCTTGGTATTCCTGTCCGAAAAGGATGTTCTGACGCACCGATGACGTGAACAACCATGCTTCTTGGGAACTGTAAGAGACTGCTCACCAATGTGGATCATGCCAGTAATTGGAGCCAGTTCTCTTAGCACCAAATGAAGTAATGTTGATTTTCCTGAGCCCACTGGACCGACTATAGCGCATAAACAACCAGAGGAGATTTCTATTCCATCCAAACGAAGCATAAACTCACTGTCACCCGAATAAGATGCTTCAACTTTACTTAATGCTATTTTTCCCACGTTATCAGTTATTTGTTTGGAATTGGGGACGTTTCCTAAACGCAACAGCTCATCTACCCGATCCGTTGCAATCCTAGACTCCATGGTAGTGCTTAATCCCTGGGGAAACCATACCATGAATGGAATCTTTAAGGCCAATAGATATTGGAAGCAGGAAAATACGACATCTGGTGATAACATCCTAGCAGTAAAGAATGTGGTGATTATTGATAGATACGAAGATATGTTTTGGATGATTCTGGAGTAGTAATGCATCGTGTAATATAAGTATTTATACACTTCTTTCAGCTCCTTTATCCTAGCCATGTCTATGAGCTTACCGAAAGGTTTTTCCCAAGCATACATTTTGATTACTTTGATTCCTGATATGATCTCATGCATTAACTTCACTCTGATATCTGTATTTCCGGCAACTCTTCTACGAAACTTTGAGGACATAGTTCCCATAAATACTGAAAAAACATTGGTGATTAACAAAGGGGGCATGGTAATTGCTATATATCGAAGCTTTGATGAAAAAAAAATTATTGGGACTATTAAAAACCTTAAGGGAGGTTAGAGCTTCATTGGATCGAGACCATCAGAACTACGTTAGAAGGAAAATTTAGATAACATTTTCCAGTTTGTTATGGAATGTGGTGAGTATACACGAATTTAAGTGTTTATTATTATTATGTTTTTATTCTCCCTGAGGAAATTGAAATATTTATTCTATATGCCCCATTTAATTGGCTGGCTATAATTTTCAATGAGATTTGGGGAAGAGGAAGGTCCATTATCCCAAAAGAGAAGGAGAATTGACTGGAAAAAATCGAAAGATTATGGAAAAATATTAGATTACGGTAACGTATATATTAAAATTCTACAGTGACAATGTCCTTTCTCGTTTAATTTTCGGGGAAAATCTAGTTTCACATCGGTTGGCATTAATAGATAAAATGAAAATTTCAGAGTCCTTTCTAAATAGTGAGAATTTTCTGCGGAATTTTGGAATTATGTTGAAGAGGAAAACATTATTCTCAATTGAATCTTGATTAGAATCATTTTTCTGAAAATTTAAAAAGCTGCGACAATAACGAATTAATTTTTTCAATATCTAATAGAAAACAATTACTTCTCCGGCTAAAACCACGCTGAATATTAATTAAATCTGATAGAATGCCCTCACTTGTTTATTAAATCTTGGGGAAAAACTTGTTTGACGAAATCGAAAAAATGAGGAATAAATTGGTAGTTATATATAACATAATTTTAGACCCATCTCTTTTCCGCTTTCTGAAAAAAAAATACAGTTCATAGAAACTCTATTATTATAATGTAATGGTAGGCATAAGAGCCAAAATAATAATTCTTGACCCTCTTTACCTCTTCTTAAAAAAAACAAAGAACAAATACTTTTCATAGAAACTTCATTATCACGTTGTTACGTTAATTTTTCAAGTATTCAACATGTTATTAGGTAGATCCATGCCTTGCGAAAACTTGGTATAGAAAATAAACATCTGTGAATGGGTAGTTTTACAGATAATTGGGATAAACTGAATACAAATTCCAAAAAGAATGCTGGGAGGGACATTTTTCTCATTTTTTTTTTCAACAAAACCCTTTTCCTATTCGAGTTTTGTAGTCAGTCAGTAAGAAAAGTACATGGCTGATTTATGAAAAGAATAATTTCTTGGAAATAATATAAAAAAATGTTTGCTTACTCTGGAGTGGAATGATGAAAAATCCTAGGAAAACCGTTCCTGAAAGTGAAGATAACCCAATGAACTGCCACATTGATAAGGCTACAACTAACAATTGAAGAGGGCCTGTTATCAAATATTGTAAAGCAACTGTTAATTCCGAAAAACGATGAATGTCATTGGAAATAATATTAATAATTTTCCCCGCTGATATTTTGTCTAGGGAATTTAGACTCATTTTCAACGCCTGGAAAAAAAAATTAGTCACTTGATGTGTTACATAAGTATAATACCCTTCTTCATTTTCCAACAGAATAAATTAAGCCCAAAGATGAATGGTAAGGTATTATATGTCCCAGTAATATGGAAATTTACTGGGTTATCCTTTACAGAGTTGTAACGTATAGAAAATACATCGAAATCTAAGCATTCATGACCAACCAACACACACAAGCACCTGCATTGCTTGTGTTGTGATTACTTTTATGTTTTTCATATTTTGAAAGGTTGTTATACCTAGAAAAGCTAGTCAGTGCAAAAATGGTACTTTGCTAGGGTACTACTCAATTGAACTGTGGGCCAATCATATCACCAATATTTATTTTGGAGGTGAAAACGGGTACTTTGAGATTCAGATGAAATTGTCTTGTCAATGAATAGTCTAATACAGCCATAATCGCTATTTTACAAGCTTTTATTCAGTTTCACCTGTCCGGGTGTCTGTCTGTCAGTCTGTAATCAAATCCTGCAAGTTGAATTTGACCCACTTCTAGTTGGCCGATTAACAAGAAATTTGGCAGGTGTTCATAGTTCCCGTGACAATGCATTATGGTATCTGTGTTAGACACGTCAATAGCCCAAATCAGACAATAAAAATTTGTCTCCCAGGCCCCCATTTTTGCTTGCTTGAGAGAATAATAAAGTTATTTTTGAATTAATATTTTTCTTTTTGCATTATCCCTGATACAGAAAAGAAAAGTTCTAGGCTCAAAAGTTGATTGGGACCTCCAGGCCCCATATTTAAATATTCCAAAAGCTGCAATGTAATATGTGATCTTTACGGAGGTTCACAGAGCATAAAGTGAAAGCAAGTAGTGAAGCCCGTATGTCATGTTACAGGGCCTGGGCTCTTTGAGTTGAGAACAAAAGGCCGGTTCACATGGCGACAAACGTGTTAGAGAAAAAACAAAATGGCGGACGATTTGATTTGTGTTTATGGTCCGATTCGACTCAAAATTGATATGTGGGGGTTTTTGGGATCGAAGATAATGAATTTTCTGTCAAAATTCATAAAATAAAAATGGCGGCTCCAAGATGGCCGACGGTTTCTGTGATTATGGTCCGATTCTATTCAAAATTGGTATGTGGGGGTTTTCGGGGTTTGAGATTATGAATTTTCATTCAAAATTCACAAATTCCAGATGGCGGCTCCAAGATGGTGGGCGAGATTTGTAATTATGGTCTGATTCGATACAAAGTTGGTATGTGGGGGTTTTCGGAGTCGATGATTATGAATTTTTTGTCAAAATTCATAATGTCACAATGGCGGCTCTTAGGTGGATGATCTCTGTGATTAGGGTCCGATTCTATTATTGGTATGTGTAAGTTTTCGGGGTCGGAGATTATGATTTTTTTGTCAAAATTCCTAAATTCAAGATGGTGGACGAGTTTTGTAATCATGGTTCGATTCTATTCAAAATTGGTAGTATGATAATGTAGACATAGATTCCAATCCAAATATCAAGAACAATTTTCCAATAGAGACCATATCTGATCAGAAATATAAAACATCTGAAACCGAAAAAGGATTTGAGACCAGACCATATCCCAGCATACATTATAAAATGTGCACGCTGATTCAATTTTGAAGTTCATCCAAATTTGTGGAAATCGAGCAACATCTGCCCCATATTTAAAAATTGCGATGAAAATCAGATAATCAATTACAGACCTGTTGCTCTAATATGTGTACCGAGTAAGGTATTTGAATCGATCATTTATTTGAGAATGGTGGAAATCATTGGTTCCCAAATACCGTAAAAACACGGTTTTATGCCAAAGAAATCGATAGCAAACAATACATTTTTATCAGAGGGCAAATGAAGAGGTTGATCACGACATTTTACGCAAAAATTTTGGTATGCTTGGGGCTTAATTCAAAATGCTGGAACTATGTGCATTATATCTGAAATGTGCTATTCAAAGAGGGTCCCAATTTAAGACATGTTTTTGCTGTACTCAATAAATCATTTGCCGAATTGTATGTAATCGGCTGATATATTTGCAGATGATTTCAAAAATTTCAGTAATCGTCATTCTGTCCAAAAACATTCAGATGCAGTAATAACCTGGTCAAAAACCAACAATCTACCTCTGAATATTTTTCAGTACCTTTGTCGAGGAAAATAGCCTAAATCCAACATGAATATTTTTTTTAAATGTCTCTATGGGCGGAAAAATTTCAATATTAGTACTAATAATAATAATTAATATTAATGAGTATATCAATATTAAAAATAATAAATCATCTTTGCAACACACAGAAAAAAATCCAATCTGTTGGTAGTATTGGCAGGGATTATCCCGCTCCTTCAGCTCACGAAATAAATCTGATTTGTTTCGATGTCTGACTATACCTCCATTTTCATTTCCTTCCCTGGAATTTTTCTGGTTAAATCATGTGATCCAGGGCCTTATACTCACTCAGTATATGACGTTTTGACTCTCCTTTTGTGTCTAGGTCTTCACGATCACCATACAGAAAGTTTTATTGGAATCTCGGTTGAATGATAGGCTAAGCTTCTTCTCTGGGTCTGTATGGTCACTATGCAAAACTTGCATTATAATTGGTTAGATTGTTTTCGAGAAAATCGTGGACATGCATACAAACATACAGGTAGAATATAAAATCCCCTGTTTTCGACTTACCGGGGCTTCTAATTCACTCACCTCAAGAAAATCGCATTTATAAATCCGAATATGTAGTGGGGTGTAGCTCTTTTGAAATAAATATTCCACAGCACTTTTTGCAGTCTTGGTTTCCTTTCGTTTATCATTGCTGACTGCGACTCCCATTTCCAATACTGTTTTAGTTCTCCGCTTAGGACCACTGATTTGTCTTCATCTGAGAGTTTAAAAAGATCCCCCATTTTCAGAGGATTCCTGAGAGCCCGACGTATGATGGGTATTGTCCATCTGGAAAAGAACAGAGTGAACATGCGTTTGTGACTTTCCTCAAGAATTCAAATTACGGATTAAAAACAATCATGTGATTGCTTTCAAACGTTTTGGATATTCCTGAAAGTCAGTTCATAGTGAAGCTATTTGCTGAACATTTTCAAATTTAAGTGCTCGAAACAACTACTTAGCACCTTCTCCCGATTTTTACAAGCTTTGTTCAGCTAACTCTGGAGAGAATTGTAGGGATTGTGTTCGCCAAACTACCTGTGATATTTCAGCGTCGAAGGTTTCAGGTTCAAAGAGTTTTTCAATACCTTTCCCATAGAAAAATATGGGTTTTTCAATATTTCTCAGGTGAACTGAATTTACTTTTCCTGTATGCAGTTCCCAACCGTATTATTTGATCTTCAACTCACATAAACAATACTCTAGACAGGAACCACTGGTTTTTTTCAGGATTCTCATTGGTCAGGTCGATTATTCCTATATCCATTTTCACACAAAGCAAAACAAAATGAATGAAAAGATGTTTGTCCTCAGTCACTTTTTCACTATTTGCGGACCTGTTAGCAATATCTGCACCTATTTGAAGCACTAAAATTTGTTTTATCTAGATGATTAGTTCAGTTCTAGCTAATTGCGAAACACTTAATTTTTTATAATTATTTCAGAACTTTTTATATTATTTACTGTGATAATACTATGCCGTGTTCCGTGAATATCCTAAAACTGAGATGTGGTGAAGTTTTCACAGGAGAGGCGGTCAAGTACGAGTCGAGCTTTGCATAATGTTTATTTCACCCCTCCATCGTGGTACATCATATCAAAAGAAACTGGAATCACGAAACCTTCATCAATAACTTATGATAGATATATATAGATTTATTGAATCATTAATTTATTCATAATCAAATTACATTTACATGAAGAATATAACAATTTGAAATACCCTTCAATGCTATAAAAACAACCGGTAATCAAAAATTATCTGAGTTTCAGAATAATTTTTCCACTTCAGAAGACGCACAATTTACATACAAGTAAGACGGCGATATTGCAGGCAATGTGGGAATATACAATAGTAAAGGATACAATTGAAAGTTGGGTTTTATTGAAGTACGGAAATTTGGTATCATTTGATGATTCAATGAATTTCTCAAAACAATATTGGCCCTAGAATGAAACTGCACAACCAAAGAATTTTTGTAACGCCAACTTGTGAACTCGAAGCTCAAGATATTCAATTTTTCTTGAAGTTCCTCTGGGTTACCGGCATGGGCTGCAAGTGTTGCATCATCTGCATACAAAACTACATAATCTGTGGTTATATGACGGTAAAATAACAAAACAAGTTAGTGGGGTATGAGGAAAAGCAAAAGAAGAAGTGTTGGCAATGCATGATAAAACAATGTAACATCTGAAACAGATAGAAGAAAAACTCGGTTAACTAAAGATCCAAGTCCAGAAGACCAGCGTAACAGGATTGCCACATCGACAGTCGCCATGGTCTCCCTATCGTAAATAGTTTGAAGCTGCGGCAACGACCAATAGATAGGATGATGAAGAGAAGGCTACGCATAGTTGCCTTGAGAGGACATGCTTTGGCAAAGTTACAAACCAGCATCGCAATTATGGAGACCTGATTGCTGCCCTAGAATTAAGGTACGGCGAATAACATCGAGAACAACGGTAATTTATACCTGGATATGCTACAAGAAACGATCGATCCACTCATTCCTCAAATACTAGAAGGAAATTGGAAGGAATTCCAGGAACACATCACTTTCCAGCAAGACCTTCTCACTTCCAAAGTCAAGTTTGAGAGTATATGTGTGTAACATACCCTATGAGATGGATTGGACGTCGTGGAACAAACGAATGGCCGACACGATCGCCAGACCTCACACCTTGTGACTTCTTTCTGTGGGGTTGCGTCATATCAAACGTATAGGAGCTACAATCCGACTCTTTGGAAGAACTGAAACAACGAATAACACGGGTGTGTGCTGGTATACCTGAAGTTATGTTACATAATGTTCGAGAAGAATTTTCGAATCGAATATTTTATTGACAAGAAGCATTAGGCGTGCATTTCGAACACCTAATCCGTTAATTGACAACAAGTTTGCTTCTTACTCTCAATAAATAAAAATCCTACATATTAGTTTTGTTTTTTGTTTTACTCGACATTTCAAATGCATATCGTGAAAAATCGTATTAACGAAATTCAAAAAAAATTAGATGGTTGAAAAGAAAATTAAATAATATTTTCAACGATGTGTCACTTGATCCCCATGAAATTTTCAAGTTGTTTTGAGTATCCCCGCGCCATCTAGCGAGCAATCATAACGTCTTTCCTTTCAAAAAGTACTATCGGTGATATCATTCAAAACTGTTTTTTTCCTCTTCGTCCAACCGTTCAAAAGTTAACAGGAAGGGGGGCTATAAAAAGCCGCGCTGTATATGTTTGTAAAGTTAATTATTTTCTATATCATTTTAATTATATTTACTTCTACTATAATCTGTGAGTAAACCCTGATGTTTAAACAAGCAGCATGAAAACTTTTACAATTTGTTTTCTTGATCCATAGACGTCGCCCTAGCTGCGTATTTTGGAAGTGGCGAATGTTTTGGTTGTTCAGTGATGAAAAGCTATACATACTCGGGTATAGGAGTCATTCGCACATGTGAACACTAGATTTGCCTCTTTTTACATATACAAGTATTTTTAAATTACTACTTGTATTGCACTCAGCTGACTTCATTTTGTCTAAAAAAACGAAATTCAGACCCCACCCTATACACGAGCGCCATTCTGGACATTTTCTGAAACGTTATTCAATGCTTTTTGGTAGACACTTCTTGAGATAAACAACCATATGAGAGTGTCCTCCGTACCTTTACCATTGTATATAAAACCCTTGAAGCACAATTGCATCCAACTACGACGATGGTAAAAATGCCATGGGCGCCTAAAAGGTGGAAAAAATCAGAACTTGTAGAAAAGTTAGGATAACAATAACATTCATGTTAGATTTAAATTAATTAACATATTAATAATAGTAAAATAAAGTTAAATAATAAAAAAATACAAATTATTAATAGTAAAGCTAAACAGGTCTTTGCTACTTTTACCTGTAAAAAACATTCATAATTTGAGGTTATAGCATAAACTATTACATTAACAATTTCTCCTACGAAGTGGAGTGAACAAATATGTATTTATTTATTAACATGATCAATCGGTTGGAATCAAACATCACATTCAAAAACTCACTCCTAGCGCCTTTGATGGACGTATGCATCGTTACTTCATACAGTTCAAGCTTTTACCGCTAGGTGCTTCAAACTGGCAATTATAATTGTTTTCTGTCTTCGTTTATATGTATGTTGTACTAATATTTTTATCATCATAGAATTTTCAATTGTTACTAAATTACTTTAACATATTTGGGTTGTAAAAAATATGATTGTCTATCAATATTCCTGAAACAACCACAATTGGCACTAGTGTTTGGTAATTTTTGAGGACCGAACTGTTGAAAAGAAAATCATACTTATCTCCAATGTTTATTTTTGGATGAACCCAAGTGATCTAGATTTACTGTTGATTCAATTAATCGTTCGTTTAAAAATTTATATACAAGTAATTTTCTCTGCATTTATCCACTGTTTACGTTTAAAGGAAAATCGATAAAATTTGACTTGTGTATTCAATGCTTTATTTGAACAGCCACGTTAATTTTGATGAAGGCATCACGAAAAATAATTTTATTAGTTAATAAAAAATAATTAAAGACAATTGTAATGCAAAAGCAATATAGTTTTCCCCACAAAGTTTATTTTTTTCCAGCAGATGGCGTCAAAGTCATCATGCACGGTCCCTATTGTCGTAAACTTGGCAACATTGGGTGACACCTGTCTTTATTTCTGATTTCTATTTATTTCGTTTTGTTTCCTTAAGTGAAAAGTCAAATACGACAGTACGGCTGGTATTTAGTAGATTAACTGTTGTAATGTAAACCATAAATAAATAAATATACATTATTTTTTTTCCATCTTATCTAGATGTTCAGGTAAGCGATCATAAAACAAATATTGTTATCTAATTGATGTAATCCGAGGAGTTTAAGTTCGATTTGAATATGAATCATTATAATCTTGCCACTCCCATTGCCTGTTAAGCATTATGCATGTATTTATTTCTCTTTCAGAAATGGGTTTATTCCAGATTTTTGGATGTTCATTATTTGTGAGCTTGAGTTTTGCACAACTAGATCCCAATAATGCGAATGACAATCGAAATTTGAAGGACAATCAAATTTATAACAATCCAAACTCGAACTATAATCCTAATTTGAATTTCAATCCCAATCCAAACGTTAATAATCAAAACACAAACGTGAATTATGGATCAAATTTCGATCAAAGCACAAATTATAATCCTAGCACTAACTACAATCCTAGCACCAACTACAATCCTAGCACTAACTACAATCCTAGCTCTAACTACAATCCAAGTTTGAGTTATAAACCATATGGGGGATCTCAAGGCACTTACAACTATGGAAACATTGAAGAACTTAAATGTCCAGAAAATTGGATTCACTTCCAAAATTCCTGCTATCGATTCATCAAGTCCCCTTTGAGGGCTTATAGCGAAGCTAGAAAAATATGCCAAGTAAGGTGATGGAAATCCTTCAGGAAAAAATGCAGTTTAGAGAGAATCCACAGATTTATAGAATACATTTTCTTTGTAAATAAACAAGCCTCTCTAACCCAAATCCGACGGTCAGTCATAAAAGAAAATGTTTTTTTTTAAATCAATTATTATCACAACGGTAAATAAAGTTGAAAGTTAAAACATTTCCGGATGACGAAGTAGACAATATCTTTCTACCGCACGTACATTCTCAAAGTCGTTACTCTTAGTGAAATTTGGGCTGGCTGGCAGCTGTCACTTATTTTTATTGCCATAAGCAGATAAAGTTGAAACGAAATAAATATATACATTTCGTCTCACCATTGATTTATTGCCTACTTCGCCATCTGAAAACGCCTGCACTTTATCCAGTAATTATAATCGCATGACTTGGGACATGCCGTTTGGTGAAACTATCATATTTTTGCCTTCTGAACACAAGTCCGAAGTCAAAACGTGGCAATCTCAAATACTTTCCGGAATATGAGCTTCCAGAAGGACAAAAGGCCTCATGATTGGCTGTTTCTTCTTCATTTTAAAGTTGAATAATTTCTTCAAAATACGTGACCGCCAAGATTTTGTTTGTGTTCAAACGTCTAGAGAACTGAACTATCGAATAAACCAAAAGTTTTCATGATACGGGAATTCTCCCTAAACTGCATTTTTACCATCCTTGATTTTCTGATATTCTAAAAATGTTCAAATCCCTTTCAGACGTTTACTACTGATATTGGTGGGTCAGACTTAGTGTCGATAAGAAATCCCGATGAACATGGATTCCTCATTCATCAGTTGAACAAACTTGATCCACAGCATCGCAGATGGTACATTGGGGCTCATCAGACATCTCCCAATTATTATACAAATCCGGACAACACACAATTGGTGAACATGGAAAATGCCATTTTACAAGATAATAACTTCTCTTATCGAAACGATATCGCAAAAGATTATTTGGCATATAACTTTTCAAAGACGCATTTACACTGGGGATTCCAACCTGTACGAGGTGATGAACCCTTATTATTCATCTGCGAAGCCAATATTGCAGCTGTTCAAAAATTAGTCAGTCAAGATAGGAGTGCTTCTTACGGAATTGATATTGTTGATCCTATCAGAATGCCAAGAGGGCCTTATTTTATCAGGCAACCTAGGGATGCCACTTTTGATACTTCCAAAAGAAAACTCTACAATGACATAAGTGTCAGGTAAATGTACTTACTTATTCAAATATATACACTGCCATTGATTTTTGTGAGTACACTCTTGTATCTCATTTATCTAGCTGTTGAAGAAAAACTGCCATTTGAATATCATTGGTAAAATTCAGGGAAACTAGGAATTGATCGAGTGTTTATTTTGCATGAAAGGTTGGTGCTTGAAAATCTAACTTTTGAAGGATTCTCAGCATAAGAGATCCATGATGCTGAAGCCGGCAGACCAAATCCCGCATACCACTATTCGGCAACAGCCGTAGTTTTTTAACACGTTGACTGCCAACTACGAGATAACTCGTAGATTGCGTTCTTTGCTAGGACGCCGACTACGAGTTATCTCGTACTATGTTTACTTACCATTTTTGCAGCCTTCTGATGAAACTTCGTAGCATATCAGTGCTAATATGGATAGATGGCTTCTGGGAAGAGAACAAAAAATCAATGCTGGCTACATGAACAGAAATTTTATTAATAATAAATCAAGAAGTAAAAAATATTTTTATTGTTTGTGAAACTTTTAAAACAATCTTCCACACAAAGAGCTGGCTTCTCTTCACAGGTCGGACAAAATAACGCGTTTCTCGGCGTTTTTTGCTTGGTAATATCGACATGGCTTTGTCGGACGTTGTTTTTTCGGTAGGTGGCAGACTCTCTAAATAATGAAGCTCTTGCAATCTTATCTTTTCGAAACTGGTTGAATCTCTTCTCCAATCAAGCGCGACGAATTCTTCTCTAAACTTTATCAGTTTTATTTTAGAAGAAGTTACTTTTGAAAAATTTTGTGCGCATTGTGTAAATATATCTCTATAATATGTAGTGAAACCTTTTTAGGCCATCTAATAGTCTTTCTTAGAGATGTGTAGTACGACAGCATTTGATCTGATCGGTCAATTCCAGACATTCCTTTATTGTAATCTCGAATTATATTCGGTTTCATAGAAAGTTTTCCATTGCGATTGGACACCTCTACCATTTCAACAACATGCATGTTGAACTGAGAAAACCTGGTAGGACCTTCAACATGCATGCAAATATTATAACAATCAATCAGATTTTTCAGTCTTAGTGTGATAATGTTATTATCACTGAAATTAATATTGAAATCTCCCGTTACAATAATGTTTGCGCGATTTGGCAGATCACATAAAATTATTTCAAGCTTATCCAAAAATTCTGTCACTCAAGAGGAGGGGGAGCGATAAATACATAAAATATATAAATTGAGTTTTTTAGAAAATATCATCGACAATTCAAAACACTTTTCAGAAATATGGATATCAAATTTATCAATTCTTTGAAATGAGTTATTTTCAAGAAAGCTTGATTTTGAAACTATGAGAGTACCACCATGTATTGAATTAGATCTACAATAAATAGAGAGAGTTTCATAATTAGGTATATAGAACAATTCGTTAGCTTTGAGCCAGTGTTCAGTGAGAAGAACAATGTCGGGGAAAATTAACTTGATCCAAGAATAAAAACAATTCATCCGCTTTGTGTCTAAGAGACTGAATGTTCAATAGCAGAACTGATAGATCATAGTTGTCTAGGTTTGACTTGTTCAATTGTGGACTTGGGATAAAAAATCTTTCGACATGGTATTTTTTGTTGTATGCGAGTTTATGATCTATGGAGTAGATGAGTTTTCCTCAAATTCGGATTTTTTACTGATATTCGCGGAACTATTTTCCAAGATTTTTGTAACGATATTTCTTGATAAAAAATTTTTGCTTATCAAAGAGTTATTGATATTTGTATCCATGAAGAAAATATGTCTAAACTGTAGATCCATTTTAACTTGTTTCACACCCTGGAATGACGGGTGAAAACGGATTAATTGAGATTTTTTTTCATTGAAAAATAGCTTATTTGATTTACACCATTTGAAAATACTATTCAACACACTGTCTCATTCAGAAGTTATGATATCGTCATTTTTAACTGCATGGTAAGGACATCTCGTTTGTCCTTCCATTTGCACACAGTAACAGGTCCATTTTGCTGCCAAATACACTCTCCTTTTTTGAGTTTACGATGTACCACATCTCTGAGGTTTCCCTTTCTTTTATTTCGTAGAGTTCCACACACGTAAGTTTTTCTTGTATTTAGTAAGTTAGTTAGAGTAACAGAATTATAAAAATTGTCCATATAAAGCGTGTATCCCTTATCGAGATAGTCCTCGAGTAAATGTAACACAACATCAGTAGTGTGACCTAAATTATGGTCAGTGTCCTCTGATTTTCCGCTGTAAATTTTGATTTTCATTACAAGACCGTCGGACTCACATAGTTCGTACAGTTTGACACCGTATTTGTGTTTTTTATTTTTTATGTACTGGCGGAAATGCAATCTTCCACGCCACAGCATCATGGATTCGTCAATACAAATATTTTTATCTGGTACATAGTTTTCACGCATAATATTGTTGAAATGAGTTAGAATTGGTCTCACCTTGTATAACCTGTCGGCAGATGGTATTGTGTTATCAACCAAATGAAAATACTGAGTAACAACTGGATTTCGACTCATATTTGGCGCTAAAACATTACATTATATAGCTTGCTTGTGCTCCAGTAATGTTCAATTGATGGGAAGAACAAGGCCCCATTTGTAACAAGAGGCCAATAAACACTTTCATCTCTGCAGCACTGGCGTCTGTCCACTTTGATACCCTGTTAGATTTTTTTTATTGCTAATGCGTTTTGCAATTTCTTGCGCAGCATATAAATTAGTTTGTTAGACCAGTAATGCAAGAAACTCTTCGAAAAAATAAGTCAACTAGCGTTTGCACTGTAAAATTTGGCGTATCAATTTCAAACCAACATTTTCTTGGAAAATAAATAGTTCAGGATTTTGTTGAATGTCTGTCCACAAATTATCATTCGGATTTGATGTTGTTGCTTGGGGTTCATCATCATTATCATCTGGATCGGGAACAACTTCATCTTCAGGTTCAGAGCGACTTCATCTTCAGGTTGGAGCGACTTCATCTTCAGGTTCGGAGACGACTTCATCGTCACTATCACTTGAATTCACAGAAGGTTCATAATCGCTACTGTCGTTACCATGTTCATAATCGCTACTGTCGTTACCATCCTCGCCGAAAATCGCGTCAAATTCTGAATCACTTAGATTAGCGTAGTACTCAAGTTAATTTTCAGTCATTGGTCTTTTCTTATCCATATTGGTTTCTTAATTTATAACAATAATTATAAAACAACACTCTCAAGAAAGACGTAAATGTGAAGCACTGGACAATATCTGATATACTACTGACGAATATGGACGCATATATCTGATTCAGCTTTAGCGAAGCGACAGGTCTAAATGTGTCTGAGTACGAATTAACTCGTAGTTGGCTTCCGCGAAGAGATTTCTGTTACATAAGCCAACTACGAGATAATTCGTAAGACCTTTTTTTTTTTAAAATACATTTTATATGCTTCTTGATAATTACTATGTAATATAATTAGAGTTTTTAATAATATAAAATGATTAAATGAAATTGGCTTTTTAGACCGGAATTCTGAAAATTGCCGTGGCAGCCAACGTGTTAAGGGTACTACTCAATAAAGACCTGCGAATATTACATCCATTGGAATCATTCGCTCATTTAATATATCTGTATCATTATGCGAAAAGAGTCTACTTACAATGTTTTCTACAATTTTTTTCTTCATAACTCTCCAACACATGAACTCTGGTACATGAAATTTTCCTAGGATGTGAGCAGAAGTATTACTGATAGTAGTTAACAAGTGCTTTTTGGACCAACTTTTTTCAGCAGTCTCCGAAAATTATGATCGAGGTGTCATTCGATTCGGAATGACATCTAGATGATTTTTGAAAAAAATGAAGTTCCGCTTGCAAAAATTGTAAAAGTTATTAACAATTAACTAAAAAAAAGGGGGCTTTGGTTTTTTGCAAATATCTCAAAAACTAATAAAGATTTTTCAAATCTGAAAAAAGATTCAAAAAGAGGAGGAAATTTCCTAAAAAAGTCTCGAATTGTAAGATCAATATTTATAATGTTCCCAGAGGGATGAAAATACGGCCGAAAAGGGGTACTCTGGCTTGGGCAAGCCGCGCCCACTTTGGACACTTTAACAATAAAAATTATTGAAGCATACTTAATAAAAAATTTAAAAAATTCAGACACTAACTGAACAGATGAATGAACAATAATCCGCTTGATTTTTTTTTTTAATTTTTCAATTAGTTATTCAATAGTTAATTAATAATTTTTTTCTGCTTGAACATGAACATTGCAAGTGTGATAATTGTTAAACTATAAATTTAAGATTTTTTTCCTCTCTTGGAGCAATTCTTGAAAGGCTTCAGAATGAACCCCGTTGGAAAAATTAAAATTTTTCATTTTTCAGTTTTTTTTAATAATTTTCGTTGTTGCAAAATTAAATACTTAAATTAATCATTGAAAAAAATGTTTTTTTTCAAATATTATTAACGATCCGTTTTTATGTTATCAGAAACTGCATAGAAATAATTTTTAAATTTTTTTATCTCTAATTGTTTAAAAAATTGTTATAAACAAATGCGTTGTTTATAAGATAATTGAAATTATTTTTATGGAATTTCAATCTTTAATACAAATAATGATTTTTTTGTTCCATAAAAAAAAATTTTTTTAAAAATTTTTAATTAATTTTCTCCAACTTCTAATTAATATTAAGGAACCATTTTTTCTTTAAAAATCATTTGTTTTTTTTTTGATATAAAAAAAAACATTTTATTTAATTTTTCATTGTTTATGCAATAAACAATTTGTTATAAACAAATACATTTTTACCTTTTTTTTTTCTATTCTACTTTCTGTCGCAAAAACAAACATGTTTTTTTTTTAATTGTTTTTTTATTATTTTTTTAATTTTTAAATATAAGTTCTTGTAACTTTGTCAATCTTACCTGGTTTTTCATCCTTAAAATTATTATAATTTATAAACTAATCGAGATACGATGAAAATACTTAAGACTTATTTATTCTCCATTAGATAAAGAACAAATTTAGCTGAAAAGTTTAGTTGTTACTTATTTATTTATTAAATTTATAGCAATTGTTGATAAAAAATACTTGGAGATAATTTTTTTTTGCTTTAATGCTTAAAAATTAGTTGGACCCTTCGAGACCCTTAGCAGATGTTTCTAACAGGTAACAAAGAAGGTATTCAATAAGCAAAAACCTGAAGCTAAAGGTGATTTGGAGAATGAAAAATATTCGCAGCTAAATATGGAAGTTTAAGACAGGCATGTTAGAAAGTAATTGTAATTATTATTAGGTGACCGTTGATAATTACTCGTAGACATGAGGGTCTATTATAATAAAATGAGATTTTAATGATAATGGATATGAACATGCATAAAATATTCTGTTCATTGATAAATAACTTCTAGATATTCGTAAATTTTCCTAGTATAATTAAGTGATATTAAAATGTAAAAGGTAAAAATGTTGAGTAATGAACAATAATTGATGAGATACTTGAATGAGGTAGTCACATTTTTATTAGTTGATAAGATTTTTAAACATTAAAGCAAAAAAAATTTCTCCCTAAATATTTTTCATCAAAAATTGCTATAAATTTAATAAATAAATAAGTAACAACTAAACTAAATTTGTTCTTTATCTAATGGAGAATAAATAAGTCTTAAGTATTTTCATCGTATCTCGATTAGTTAATAAATTATAATAATTTTAAGGATGAAAAACCAGGTAAGAATGACGAAGTTAAGAGAACTTATATTTAAAAATTAAAAAAAAAAAAAAAAAATAAAAAAAAATAGAATAGAAAAAAAAAAATAAGGTAAAAATGTATTTGTTCATAACAAATTGTTTATTGCATACACAATGAAAAATTAAATAAAATGATTTTTTTTATATCAAAAAGAAAAACAAATAATGTTTTTAAAGAAAAAATGGTTTCTTAATATTAATTAGAAGTTGAGAAAATAATTGTTAATTAACAAATGCGTTTTTAAGCAATAAAACATTTTTTTTATGGAACAATTTTTTTTTTAAATCATTATTTGTATCAAAGATTGAAATTCCATAAAAAAAAAACAATTATCTTATAAACAACGCATTTGTTTATAACAATTTTTCAAACAATTAGAGATAAATTTTTAAAAATTATTTCTATGCAGTTTCTGATAACATAATATTTGAAAAAAAACATTTTTTTCAATGATTAATTTAAGTATTTAATTTTGCAACAACGAAAATTATTAATAAAAAACTGAAAAATGAATTTTTTTAATTTTTCCAACGGGGTTCTATTCTGAAGCCTTTCAAGAATTGCTCCAAGAGAGGAAAAACATCTTGAATTTATAGTTTAACAATTATCACACTTGCAATGTTCATGTTCAAGCAGAAAAAAATTATTAATTAACTACCTATTGAATAACTTTTACAATTTTTGCAAGCGGAACTTCATTTTTTTCAAAAATCATCTAGATGTCATTCCGAATCGAATGACACCTCGATCATAATTTTCGGAGACTGCTGAAAAAAGTTGGTCCAAAAAGCACTTGTTAACTAGACTATGAATGAGACTGGGTAGATCATTTTCCGGTTCCTGTCCTCATTTTCCAATAAAAAAAACGCAAATTCGACGACTCTATTTACAATGTTTTCTACAATTTTTTTCTTGTAAATGAAAATAAGGAGAGGAACCGGAAAACAAACTACACAGTCCCATTCAGTAATACTTCTGCTCACGTTGAAAAGGGAAACATTCTCAATTGGATATTGATGAAAAGATTTTTCTGTGAATTGAAAAATCTACGATAAAAATAAAGTTATGTTTTGTGAATGTCTAACAGAAAACAACTACTTCCCCGGCTAAAGCCACGCTGGACATTGAACTACATCTGATAGATATTATGAAAAGACCCTAACTCAAAAGAAAAAATCTGAAATTGAAAATTTGCATTTTTATTCAGATAGTTATTTGATTTTCTATTCCAGTCTTAATTAAGAACTCATGAAGATGAATGAGGTAAAGAAGAATGTTTTCCAAAAAAGAGTACTCACCAGAAATCTTCTTTACCTCATTCATCTTCATGAGTTCTTAATTAAGACTGGAATAGAAAATCAAATAACTATCTGAATGAAAATGCAAATTTTCAATTCAATTTCTTTGAGATTAAGTCTTTAGAATATCTATCGATGTAGTTCAATCAAGCTGGCTTACGAATATTGTTTCTATTAGACATTCACAAAAATAACTTCATTTTCATCGTGGATTTTTCAATTCACAGAAAAATATTTTTATCAATATCCAATTGAGAATGTTTCCCTTTTCAACATAAATACCTCACAAGAGGTTATCTTGACGATGGAAGATAGTGGCTAAAGTTTATCTTTCAGTCGCAGATGATTCCACATCTGATTTTATGAACATCCTGTTCATATTTTCAACAAATCAACTTCTCACATTCTGAGAAAATTTCATATACTTACCTGAGTTCATGTGTTGGAGAGTCATGAAGAAAAAAAATTTAGAAAACATTGTAAATTGACTTCTTTTCGCATTCGCAATTTTTTTTATTTTGAAATGGGGAGATGAAGAGCATAGTGAACTACACAGTCTCATACATTGATGTTTCTGCTAACATTCTGGAAAATTTCATGTATTTGGGAATCATTAGAAATAAATTAGAAGAAAAATTGCAGATGTCCTCTTATATAAAATATTTAATAATCATGTTGATTGCCAAGAATTATTATCAGAGATCTGAATACATGTACCTGGAAGAGACACTAGAACTGACCATTTTTTTGAAATTGGTTCTCACAGTTGCAGCTATGGAAATTTTTAACAAGAATCGCGAAGCACAGCAATGAAACTCAAGTGGATATTTTCAACTCAAAATCAATAGTCTCGTTTAAGCAAAAATTAAAGGAGGAATTTAGTTGAACTACAACGGAAATGAATAGCAGTCATTGTTGCATGTGGTATATACATTTTTTTCTTTTTTTACCCACATATATTTAGTGTTGTTTAATTTTAAGTTAATTTTAGTATTACATTAAGGAAAATTATATCTTACTTACTACTTACTTTATAAACTGTTGTTACCCTTAAATTTAAAAAAAAATCAGTAGAAATCTCTCCAAATTGCCCCATTCGCTGTTTTTCCACATAAAAATGAGAATACGAAACGAAAATTGAAATATACCGACTCGTTAAACAATGTTCAGCCTACTTTCTAGAAAATTTCATGTATATTTATCTTTGAATATTAGAGTAATGAGAAAAACTCATGAAAATCCCGTGGGACTGAACATGTCGTTTGCTAGTCTTTCCTTGATGTTTAAGTTATTGTTTCTTCATAAGAAATCGTGAAATAATATTGAATCTATGCATATATATCAACCAAGGCAGAAGGGCTTCGGTCGATAGCCTATTAATTGAATTTTGGTTCGGTTCAATAAAGTTCCTGTTATTATTATTATTATATATCAACCGTAATGAAACAAATTGATATATTAATTTCAAATGAGTGAATGATCCAAATGGATGTAATATTGGCGATCCGCATTGAGTACAGTTCCCTTCAAAAACTGCGGCTGTCGCCGAATAGTGGTCAGCGCGATTTGGTCTGCTAGCTTCAGTGTCATGGGAGATCCTCAATTAAAAATGTTGACAGTTTTGTTCATGTATTTTTTGCATGGTTACCAAATGAGGTGATTTTTTTATAGAGTTCAACTAATCCTTGAATATTGTGTTTCAGTTGCTTAGCAGGAGGATATCCTACCCCAACATATGAATGGTATAGAGAAGATTATGAGAATGATAGATTGGTTGCTCATAAAATAGACCCACTACAAGACAGTCGCTACACTATTAGTGGTGGTACTCTCATAATACACAATCCCCAGCAAAAACTTGATCATGCAACATATCATTGCAAAGCCACAAATTCGTTCGGGACAATAATATCAGAAAGTGTACAACTCAATTTTGGATTCATCCTGGAGTTTGTGTTGAAACGATCTCCTGAAACGGGGGACCAAAACTGGGGAAAATCAATATACTGTGACCCTCCCAATCATTTCCCTGCTGTGAAATATTCTTGGTCACGTGATTATTTCCCGAACTTCGTGGAAGAGGACCGACGTGTGTTCGTGTCTAACGATGGGGCCTTATACTTTTCAGCCTTAGAAACGATCGATAGAGCTAATTACAGTTGCAGTGTTAATTCGGAGTTTTCGGACTCTGGTAGGAATGGGCCGTTCTTTCCGTTACGTGTAAACCCCCATTGTGAGTCATGATGAACATCACATTTGATCAATTTGTGAGTTTTATTTTCCTTTCAGCAAATTACCAGCAGCTCAAATTCCCCAACAATTTCCCCAAAGCATTCCCAGAAGCACCCACAGCTGGAAAAAATGTCAGATTGGAGTGTGTAGCCTTTGGATAGTAAGTTCCTTCATTTCATATTTTTTATAGATAGATATATTTATTTCAACTGAGTATTTATAGTCATTCACAAGTGGCAGAATATTTTGTCTAAGAAATACGTCAAAAAACTTGGAGTAAAAAATCAGTAGGTTCCGGTTTCAAACCGATTAAAACAATTTAAAATATGGGGCATTTACATCTTATAAAAAATAATTTTTCGATAAATACATATATACATAGCACGATTTTGTATAAAATTGGATTCATAAATTTCTACAGGCCAGAAAGTATTCCTCGGTATTCTAGGGTTCTAGGTTACATAAAAATTCTCTGACGGATTTCAGAAATCTGCTAGCCACCACAATATCTTTTATATCTTGTGGGAGGTTATTATAAAATTTCATTGCGCTATAGATGGTGCTCCGTTCATATAAGAATTTTGCATGAATGGGATTTGAGAAGTCTTTTTCTTGTCTTGTCTCATAAATATGTGTTTTGCGATGTATGTCGAAAAGTCCAGGATTATTGATAATGAATTTTATTAATTTTAAATTAATTATATTAAAGATATAGATTGCTGACACAGTCATTAGTTTGTTTAGAAATGTCTGACTTATTTCCTTTTTTGTGAAGTGGTTTCACTATTGGTATCTTCAGTTCATCTGGAAAAACTCCTTCCTCAAATGATTCTCCCCTTTCGTTGTTCCTCAAAACTACAACATTTAGTGAAAATTTCTTGTTGGATTTTACCTTTGACACAATTTTTACTGTTATTTTTGATCCATTCAACGAAAAAAACTCGTGCATAGAAATCTGAACTCTCAGAGTTTGGCCCTACAATCCCCTACAAAATTATTAGTTATTTCTCTGGTTCATGTGGTTTACAGTACCTGCAGTAATACATTTTGTTGTAATAAATATCGCTAATTTAAGAAATATGAACAATTCATATCAATGGAACTCAAAACATACAGAAAAAATGCGAATGGTACTTCATATGAATCAACTTCACAACATACGATAAAGGCAAATGATAATTCAAGCTTGTCAGGTTGACAAAAGCCTATCAATATCCATCCGCCTTCCAGGAAGCACTCCTGTTAGAAAGCCCATACAACTGCAGTGTAGTAGCTTATCTTCAGCTTCAATTTCAATTTATTTCGCCTCATACATATTTACAGTCATAGTTTATTACAATTACCTATAGCATTTCGAATCACAGTCAGCTCTCTAGTGGGATATCAAACACATTTGGGATAATTACTAAACAAAGGAGAGGTAAGAGACGTAAGCTTCATTAAAAGCTTGTGTATAGCACCTCTTCTCATTCCTTAGGTATCGTACTCTGGCATATAACAAATGTCAAGGTATGAATACATGTTTAGATTATAGCGTAGGATTGAATACAAATATAGTTTCAGTTTTACAGTATTATTATTCTTTAAACATATAAAGTTATGCATTTAAAATATCATGTTACCAACAATATACATGAAGTTTTCTTTGATCAAGTTTTTTATTACTCTGTAGAATGTTTTGTGATTGTTATAGTTTTTTAGATGATTAGGAATCAAGTTAAAAATCTTAGAAAAAATATATGAGAAGTGTCGTTGCGTTGTAGAGAAGTAAGCATTAGGTATTACAAATGAGTTACTCGAGATAGCTATAGTTGTTGATATAATATATAGTTCCCTGACTCTGGTAAACTTATCAATACCAAATAGTTAATTTAAAGGTGTCAATATTGGTTTGTTTAAAATAATTTTTAGGATAAATTTTTGCATTATTATAAATGGATTCAATAAAGTTTTATATGCACAGCCCCAGGCAATTATGGCATAGCTAAGAATAGACTACACGATGGCAGTATATATCAATCTTTATACTTTTATAGTTACAATTTGTCTCAGTTGATAGAACTTATAAATGGTTTTTCTGATTTTTTTGCTGACACTTTCTATATGAAACTTCCATTTTAAATTATGATCAATGTGTAATCCTAAACATTTGCTAACCTCCTTTTGATCTATTACAGCCGAACAGCTACAGCAATTATCATTATTATTTAGGCATTGTTCTGTGTATTTTTAATTTTACATCTTGGGTTTTTGATAAATTAAGAGTAAGTAATCTTACTTAGACTTATTTCCAAATTCTTGAGCACTAGCTGCCAGTTATTACCACTGAATCAGCTGCTTCAGCTTTTTCCAAGATGTTGGTAATATAATTGACATAAATTGAAAATAGGAACGGTCCAAGTACCGTCCCCTGTGGCACACCAAGCTCCACCAATTGCAAATGACTAACCTCTTTGTCTATTTTGACACTCTGGGCCCTATTTGTTAAACATGATTTAAAAAGATAATGTGCAATACCACGTATTCCCATCCGATACATTTTCGATAGTAGAACCTGTGTCGTATGCCTTGGCCAGGTCCAAAAAGGCAGTAGCAACTTTTTGTTTTTCATTAAGAGCTGTATCTATATAATTGATTACTTTACATATCGCATCTTCAGTACTACATCCCTGTTTAAAACCATACTGTGATTCGGACAGAAGCCCATACTCATTAAGAAAGTCTACCAACCGTTTTTTGATTGACTTTTCAATTACTTTATTTAGTTATTGCGATTGGTCTGTAATTCTGCTTACTAAACTTCTGACCTCCTTTAACTTGTTTTCTTTAGGATATCTGGGTATTCCCCTGTAGCTACAATCAGATTGGTAATGTGTTGAATTGGCAAAGCAAGAGTTTCATAAATGTACTTCAAGATTTAAGCAGTTAAGACACAACCATTGCTAGAGGGGTTATTTTTCAAACTATTTATTTGCTCTATGATATCTTCCACACTAAATGGCACCAGGAATAGATAATTTGCACATTGATTTTCTAGGTTAAATTTAAATGTATTTTCTTTAATATTTTTAGCCATCATGTTTCCTCGGTATATTAGTCAACCAAAACATTACCAATATTCTTACTACCAGTTATTTCTACTTCCCCCTCATCCAATCTGTCAATTGTCTCTTTTTTCTTTTATAATTTCCCAGGTATGTTTCATATTGTTTTTGTTTTGTTGAATTTTGTTTTTATAGAAATTATTTTTTGTTTCGTTTAATGCGTACCTGTAGAAAAGGGAAACATTCTCAATTGTATATTGAATAGAAATATTTTTCTGTGAATTGAAAAATCCACGATAAAAATGAAGTTATTTTTTGTGAATGTCTAACTGAAAACAACTACTTCCCCGGCTAAAGCCACGCTGGACATTGAACTATATCTGATAGATATTCTAAAAGGACCCTAACTCAAAAGAAAAAATCTGAAATTGAAAATTTGCATTTTCATTCAGATGGTTATTTGATTTTCTATTTCAGTCCTAATTAAGAACTCATATAGATGAATGAGGCAAAGAAAAATGTTTTCCAAAAAAGAGTACTCACCAGAAATCATTTGTAACATTGACGCAAGAGAGGCATCGCATTCACTAGGTCTTCAATTTATTTTTGTCGACGAAAATCTATTTCACGCTTCCACGATCATCAGGAAGACCGGAAGAAATGAGAAACACATTTTCTAGAAGCAATCTCACTTTGCAAAGCTGGAGAAGAGTTAGAAACAATTCTTTTGGAGAGACACTTTGAAATTAGTATTTTTCTGACATTAAAACCTGTTATGGGGTATGATGCATTGGTTTGTTTGAAAATATGAACAGGATGTTTATCTTTCATTCGCAGATGATCCCACATCTGATTTTATGAACATCCTGTTCATATTTTCAAACAAATCAAGCGTACCTGTACTTCTTAAACTTTTGCCTGGTTTCATTTATGATGCATTGATTTGTTTGAAAATATGAACAGGATGTTTATCTTTCATTGGCAGAATATTCCACATCTGATTTTATGAACATCCTGTTCATATTTTCAAACAAATCAAGCGTACCTGTACTTCTTAAACTTTTGCCTGGTTTCATTGTTGTCAACATCATTATTGACTATTTTCTTCAATTTATCCATTTTCCTAATATAATTGATTATTCCTTGTGTTATCCAAGGCTTTCTTTTCTTAAATTTATTGTTCCCATACATTTTGATTTATGTGCATCTTATGCTGCTTTGTACCCTATCTATGAATTTCTCTAATGCTAGAGTTGGATAATTTATTTTAAAAACCTCTTCCCAATCAGTGTCAGAAAACTTTTTTTTTTAGATTTCGATAATTAACGTTTGCAGTGGATAGCTTATTATTCTCATTTTTTCCTTTTATAGGAAAACAGAGGTTTAGCATAATTGGGTAGTGATCCGTCATTTCTGATGTGTTCACAGCTGAATTGACCCTCAGTTTACAGTGACTTTGAATTTTAGTAAAAAATTTATCCAAACATGAACTTGAACGATCTACCCTGGTATAATAATCCTAGATAAGTATCCCATGCTAGATAAGCAGTTTAAGTAATCCACTGTGTCTTTGGAATTTTCTTCCAATATACAGGGTGTTTCATAATTGAATGCTGATTCTAAAGGGCGATAATCCTTGGATAATTTTAAGAAAAATTCTTCATATGAACATAGGTCCGCAACCGCTTTATTTCTGAGATACAGGATGTTGAAATTTAACAAAAAAATCAGTTCTTCCCCAATATCTCTAAAAGCACTTTGGCTTTTTTTTTCAATTTTGGTAGGTACATGCAAAGTACGCATATTTTTTTTTTCCATGATAAAGGATTTCTCAATTTTCATCAGTGGCCTCCCTGTTAACATGCCTGTCATATTTTTGATCAAAATAATGATACGCCACTGTCTTTTTTCCAAATAAATATTATTTTTGTAATTGTCCTCTATCTTCTCATATCCTCTCCTCCCTTTTTTCGTTCGGCGGACGGTTTTCGACTTGTCCCTATTCGATTTTTTCTCCTAGTCTTAATTTCACAATTGTGGTAACCAAAGGATCTAGGCAAGATTTTTATAATTTTATGGTAACTATTATTTAGTTTTTGTAATGAGTACGCATAAAAATATTTTTTTTATTTTTTAAAACGACTATTATGAACAAAAAAAACCAAAATCAAATTAATTATTCAAAATGTCTGCATCCTGCAAGTATGCACGCTTCAGCCCTCCTTGTCATTGACTCGCGTACACTTTGGAAAATCCCTGGAGTATTCCTTATTGCTTCACAGGAAACTAATACATGGTTTCGCAATTCTTCGTCAATTAGAATTGGTTGACTGTACACAAAACTCTTAAGATGTCCCCAAAGAAAATAATCAAGACTGTTTAAGTCTGGGGATCTAGCTGGCCATTACTCTGTTCCCCCACGACCTATCCAGCGATTATGAAAGTTTTGTTTTAAATATTCGCCTGCCAGAGCACTAAAATGAGCGATTTCGCATTAAAATAGGAACATCCTCCAACAGAATTGGCAAATTATCTTCAAGAAATCGGCGATAATTATGTCCATTTAATGTGCGTGGTTAAAAAAGGTCCAATTAGGTAACCTCCAATAATTCCAGCCCAGACATTTAATGAGAGCTCCTGGTGATGAGCTTCCACGATTGCATGCGGATTTTCCTCGGCCCAAAAATGATTATTATGAAAATTTCTGATCCTGTTTTTAGTAAAACTAGCTTCGTCCGTGATAAAATTTCCCTGTCAAATAAAGGATTTTCGGTAACTTTCTGGAGAAACCATTGGCAGAAATTCACTGCTAATTTGGTATTTGCTAATTTGGTATTTGCAAAATTTACCATGTTTTTTTAATAAACAAGTTTTTATAACGTAAATAATATCACGTATCTAGCTAAAGAAGTGTCAAAATGGTTTATGTTGTAAACAACGAAATGTGTTCTTAGCATACTAGATGTTTCTAGGCCACAAGATAATCCTACTACTCTTCAACGGCTGATTTCGCATAGGGACAAGCAAATGAATACATTTTATTTTCTAACTCAAAAACCGTTCACCGAACGAAAAAAAAGCAAGATACCATTTTTATGAGAAGATAGAGGATAATTACAAAAATAATTTTTATTTGGAAAAAAGACAGTGGTGTATGATTATTTTGATCAAAAATATGACAGGACATGTTATGTTGAAAGGGCACTGATGAAAATTAAGAAAACCTTTATCATGGAAAAAAATTATTTTTATGCGTACTTTGCATGTACCAAAATTGAAAAAAAAGCCAAAGCGGTTTCAGAGATATTGGGGAAGAACTGATTTTTTTGTTAAATTTCAACATCCTGTGTCTCAGAAATAAAGCGGTTGCGAACCTATGTTCATATGAAGAATTTTTCTTAAAATCATCCAAGGATTATCGCCCTTTAGGATCATCATTCGATTATGAAACACCCTGTATTTATATTTAGGTCCCCAGCTTACAGGCGTTAAGTCAATGAGCACAAGATATAGTGAGAGGTATGCCTTCCTTCGTAAGATTCGGTTAAGATCATCTGGTTGGAAACACCAGACTATTCGAAAAATTCCCTGTTGAGAAAAGTGTGCTCAGGTATCGGTGTTTGGCCCTGGTAGTAGAAATAAGCCGACGTTAAATAAAACAACAAATATAAATTGTAGTTTGTTAGCATGGTTGAATTTCAAAGCATGAATAAAAAATGAAGTAGCTCTTAATTTTATTATAAAATTCTTTCAGTCCAGTTCCCAGTTACAACTGGACCAGGAAGGGTGGTAGCTTACCAAGATCTGCCATCTTGACCAGCTATAATAGGGTGCTAATCATTCCGAAAGTGCAGGTTGAAGATGAAGGGGAATATGTCTGCCTTGTTACTAATGATAGAGCTAGTATTCAAAATAGTGTGATATTGAACATTCAAGGTATAATTTTGGTAAACTATTAAACGCATCTGTTTTCAACGAATAATTCATTTTAGCCGAACCAACATTCACTATTCCATTAGCAGATAAACATATGGATAGTAAAAGTGAATTAATTTGGACTTGTGAAGCATTTGGAGTACCTGATGTCAATTATACATGGTGGAGAAATGGTAGACAACTTGGTAAGTCATGTTTTCTTAGTTATTGTGGTTTAGAACACAGTGAAAACTGTTAGGGAAAATTTCCATTTTTTACAAGAAGAAATTATTAGAGGCTAAATGTTTTTCCTAAAAGGTATTGGCTATTTAAAATGGTATGTCTCCTTAACCCTTTGACGTATTGACTTGGAACCTTGTTGTTTTGTAGTCCCCAAACCCCCTTTTGTGTCATTGAAATATGAAGGACTTCGGAAAATCCGAAAGTAGTTTTCTTGATCGTTAATTGTGAATGTAATTGGAAGTTAAACAGGCAAATTTATTGATTTCATATTTTACAATTTTACAGGACGACATTTGTACAATTTTACAGGACGTCATTTGTACAATTTTACAGGACAACATTCATGAACTTCTCCATTGGTGCACCGAAAACAAACTACCACTAAATGTCCAAAAATGCAAATACCTACTTATTCTCTGAGAAACGCGATCATTGATTTTCAATACTCCCTTAGCAACACTCCATTAGAGCACAAAGTACAAAATAAGGACCTCGGTGTTGAATTTGACCCGAAACTCAACTTTTCCCAACACTATAATAACACAACCTCCTCTGCAAAGAGGATGATCGGTCTAATATTCCGTACATGTAGAGATTTTCAAAACAAAGAATGCCTCACCACCCTATACAATGCATATGTAAAATCAAGACTGGATTACTGCTCTCTGATATGGTCACCACTCTACAAATGTCATATCGATCAGCTCGAGTCAGTACAGAGGCTCTTTATGAAGTATGTGTCATTCAAGACAGACACAAGGTTTCAACAACAATATGTTATTGAATAAATTTTCACTCCTGTCACTAGAAAACTGTAGAACATACTATGCCTGCTTGTTCATTTACAAACTCGTACATAACTTAATAGACTGCCCCGAACTGTTAACACAATTGAACTTTCATGTTCCACATATCAACAGCAGGTACAAAACTTGCTTCTACTTAAAAAAACCCAAAACAAATATTCTCGTTAAATCTCCTCTGCACTCAATGTGCAAAAAAACAAATGAAGTCTGCACAAATATCGATATTTACAACGAATCAAAAAGTAAAACAAATATTGTATAGCAAACAATCACTTCCATATCACCAATAAACAATTTCGAGCTCATTCTATCGTTCCCACACATGTAATTTGTACCTTTTAGTTTTAGTTTATATATTTAGCTTAGTTATTTCTAAATGAAACTTGCTTCATCTTTTCAACTGTCTTGTAATTGGGTTCCTTCTGTTTAGACAATAAATGATTATTTTTTATGGAGAAATACCTTCTCTGCGTTGGTTGGTTGGTTGGTTGAAAGCTGACGAGCCAGAGAATGGGTTGGCACTTAGCTTCCCTTGACACTGCGACCAGCTGGGGTCTATTGTATCATTCTGTCGTCAGTGGTTCCTCATTCAAACAGGTTTGTGCCTTTAATTAGGTTTAGTAGCCTGTTAATAAGGTTCTTCGGATTCATGCCTGTTTCCGGGCTGATCTCTCCAAAGGTTCTGTGTCGCCTTCTACTTAGGGCGTCACAGTCTAAGATAATATGAGAGGCTGTTTCCTCCTCTTCATCACATGGCCTACACTCCACGGTTTCCCTGCGTACTCCCATAGTGTTTGTTGTGGCTTTTGATGGCTTTTTGAATACTTGCCCGCATTAAAACCACACTTTGACAAACGTCACTTTATTCTCTATTTCATCATAATCAAAAACAACGTTGCCTGCAGTCAAAACAGTGCTGCCTGCTCAAGCAATAGTGGTAGGTATCTACTGAAATATATAAGTCACTATAATTCTCCCCCACTATTGAAAGTAAATGAAAACACGACAAAAAACAAATATTGAAGTTACGTGAAAATTTATGGTCGTAATTCAGACCTAACTTTGTATCTTTAAAATGTAATTATTGAGATGTTCAGGGTGATGACTAATCCGTTCTGAACGTCTCAATGGCTGACGTTGCACTGAAGGTAGTTCTGTTGGAATAATTGGAGTTTGATGAAGTTCAGGTGGTTCAGGCTCAGGTTCAGGCGTTGGCACTTCAGGTGGAGGCAACAAAACATTCTGTAGCTCTGGCTGTGGAGGCAACAAAATATTTTGTAACTCTGGAAGGTTCACTTGTTTACTTCTGCCGTCTTGTTCATGGGTATCTTCTTCAGTTGGCTTGGTGGTGGTTCAGGCTCAGGTTCAGGCGTTGGCACTTCAGGTGGAGGCAACAAAACATTCTGTAGCTCTGGCTGTGGAGGCAACAAAATATTTTGTAACTCTGGAAGGTTCACTTGTTTACTTCTGCCGTCTTGTTCATGGGTATCTTCTTCAGTTGGCTTGGTGTCAGGTGCAAATGATACTGATTTCTGAACAACTTTGGTGCTCCTGAGTTGATCTATATGGCGTTTATAAATATAGCCATTATCAAGCTTTATCAGGTAATGTAAATAACCAAATTTCTTCAAAACTACGCCAAAGCGCCAAGTCGGCCTGTTGTTTGTATAATATCGAGATTGTATACGATCTCCAACTTTGAATGAACGTAAACCTACAGCTGGTCGAGAAGTATGTTGTTGCTCATGGAATGGCTTGATTGCATCCAACCTGATGCGAATACTTCTTTTTAGGTACAATTCTGCAGGGTTTTTCCTTCCTAGCGTGTTGCTCTGTCGATTTGCAGGATTTCTTGCAGTTTTTTCTGAAGTGGATGTGGTTCATTCTCCATAGCCTTCAATCGAATTTTGAAAGTACGTGACATAAAGTTAAAACAAGACCATTGGTTTGTGGGTGTCCTGGAGCAAAAAACTTTTGGAAAATTCCATTTGAAGAACACCACTTCTTGAAAATTTCACTTGAAAAGATCGCGTTGTCCGATACCAAGACTCTAGGAATCCATGTCGAGAAGATATTTTCGAGTAGTTCTATGGTTTTCATGCTTGTAGGTGCTATATTTGAAACACGAACCTCAACCCATTTCGATTGTGCATCTACTAAGATTAGCAAATGTTTTCCTTCGTACGGACCTGCATAATCGATGTGGACACGATCCCAATTATCTTCAGGTTCCTCCCACGGATGTATTGGTGCTTTAGGCGGACTTGATTTGATGACAGCATAAGTTTCACATGATTTTGAAAGATCCTCAATTTCACGATCGATACCTGACCACGTGCAATATCTTCGTGCTAATTGTTTCATTTTTGTACTACCCATATGTGTGCTATGTAGTTCCTTCAATACAAATTGTTGAAGAAAGCGAGGAATTACTACTCTTTGTCCTTTGAATAATACACCACCGTCAAGTGTATAATCTTGATTTTCACAATTGCTATTGCGGAGTAAGTCATTCTTGAGTTTGGAGAGTTCGGGATCCTTGTCTGTTTCTTGAACAATGATCTCCGCAGTAACAGTTTTGGAAGAAATTTGAAAAACTGAACATAGCAGATATCGGAAACTTCTTGATTTATGAAGATATCAATGGTTTGAATGTTCGAATCAACTGGTGCTCTCGACAAACAATCAACATTAGTGTTATCAGAACCTTTCTTGAATTTAGTTTCATAATCGAATCCTGATAGAAATGAGGCATATCGAAGAAGACGTGCCGAAGTCATGGCTGGAAGTTTATTAGAATGGTGAAAGATTCTTATCAGAGGCTGATAGGTCAGTGATGAGTTGAAAGTGATGCAGATATAAATACATATAGAAATGACTTACAGAGAAACGATCGCAGGGCTTCTCTATCAAGCTGGCTATAGTTTCTCCAGCGGTGTAAGCTTAAGCAGATGCTTAACGCTATCGGACATTCTTGTTCGCCTACCATATGAAAGAACCCGGCGATACCTGTAGGGCTAGCGTCACATGTGAGAACAATCGGTAGCTCTGGATCAGAAGGCACGAGCACCCTGTTGCTGGTAATTTCTTCCTTCAGCCTTACGAAAGCAGCTTCACATGACTGAGTCCAATAGAATTTGGAATTTTTCTGCAGTATTTTTCTCAGTGGGTACGTTTTGTTGAACAATCTGGTATGAATCTTGAATAGAATGTAACCATACCAAGAAATCTTGGACTTCATCTGCATTGTAGGTTTGGGCATATCTACTATTGCCTTGACTTTGATTGGGGACTTCAAAATTTGATTATGTCGAATTGTATATCCAAGATACTGAATATCTGTCTTGAAAAATTTGCATTTTTCTTTATTAAGATGGAGGTCATACTTTGAAGTCGTGAAAGGCATCTGTTTAGCCTAATCTCGATTCTTCCTTTGATATTCGAACACAATTATATCATCGAGTAGGATAAGGTTCCTTCTAATCCATGAAGAATTTGATCTAGAATTCGGTTAAATTCGCTCGTGCAGTTTTGATTCGAATGATAGACGATTCATTGTGTATGTTCCACGATGTGTCGTTATAGTCTGGATTTTTGCGCTATCTGCATCCATTTTCACGTGAAGATATGCTTTGAACAGATCCAAAGAACAGAAATATGAAGCATTTCGAAGACTGTTAAGAATTTCATCTATTCGAGGATTGGATAATGTGCAGATTGTAACTGTGGATTAACTCCAATTTTATAATCAACGCATAGTCTAACTTTATTTCCGGTCTTAGGGACACATACCAATGGAGAACCCCAATCACTAGGATTTGCTTTCTCGATTATACCATCTCTTTCTAGCGAATCTAGTTCTTCATCTACTGCTGCTCTCAAAGCGTAGGGTACATCACGTTCACGGATGAAAATCGGTTTGGCTCCTTCTCTCAAGTGAAGAGAACACGTGATTTCAGGGATACAACCAATCTTCTGTTCGAATATTGAAGCGTACTTGTCAAAAATGTCTTCTATCGAATGAATCTGTGAAGTTTTTGATACTGTGATTTCCTGATCCAATTCTCTCAATTCAATACCTAAGTGTCGTATCTATACACGACCTAATAATGGCGAATAATCGTCAGGAACAACATAAAGTTCTTCAGTGGATATCCTATCTTTATATTGAACATTGACTTCTAGCATTCCATCGGGTGTAAAGAGATTTTTTGTATAAGAACGGAATATCAATTTAGATTTCTGAAGAGGAATATTCAGTTTCAATTTTTGATAACATGAACGGGGAAGGAGGGTAAAACCTGTTCCGGAATCAACTTCAAATGTTTGTGGAAGACCTTGAATACTGACAGTGACGAAGTATTTCGAGGAATCTGCAGGTGCCTTACTATTTTCATAAACATCCACAATGTTATTGATACCAAAAACGTGTTCAAAATTTGAAAATTCCTCAACCGAATGCGTACTATTACTTGACTTTTTCTTTGAAGCCATGAGTGTTTTGATACATACTCGTTGTACATGACCTGTTGAGGAACATGAGGTACAGCGAAGTTCGTCAGGTTTAACAGAACAATCTTTGACTCTGTGTGAATAGTATTCAAGATGGCGGAGAGTGAGAGCCAGACTAATGTGCTCCTCACTATTGCTGAAGAAAACTTTGGGGAAAAAACATTCAAATGTTGCCAAACTAAAGCAAACAAAACCATTATATGCATAGTTTGTGGAAATGCATACCACTTATCCTGTGCAATCAAAAACAAGTTAAAGTGCAAAAAAATCTGTGAATCGCGAATTCAGTGCTGTGAATTAAACCAAAGTGAATGGAGTGAAATCCATAAACTGAGACATGAAAATAATAATAAAAAGATGACAAATACAATTTACTACTAGAAAACAATAAACTATTGAAAAGTAACAATCAGTTACTTCAAGAAAAAATTAATTTATCTCGGCTAGAACCCAACAAAAAACCAACAACTTCAAATACCAGAGACACCACCACAAAAACACAAACACCCAACTTTTTGCTAGGAAATGCCGTAAATAAAAAGGGCCAGCCAAACAAAACAACAGAAGAACACAAAAAACTTATAGACCACCAGGAAAACAAAATGAGGGAAATCATAGAGATAAATAATGATCTAGATGATAAACATGGATTTACAACTGTCAGATATGGAAAGAACAAAATGAAAACGGGACCCACAAAACTTTGGAGAAAACAATACCAATGAGCTTTTGAGCTGAAAGGAAAATTTGGTTATACTTATATAGGATCCAAAGACATATCACTACCGAAAAAATTAAGGATTATGTCAAAGAACAAGATACCCTGAAAAATGCTGAAATTACAGTAAAGAATTGCCCACAGATGAATCACAAAATAAATGCTTCATGTTCGAATCGACGAACGATTTAAAGATGAAGTTTAAAAAAAATCCACATGGCCTAGAAGTGGTTCAGACGTTCGATTTTAGAAAGTACCGTGAATTATCAGAGAAATGAGGATTTTGATTAATAGGAAAACCTATGAGAAGAACCATGACTCAACTCAAACACTAAAACACACAGCAATTAGCAAACACTCGGTGAGCCTAATTCATCAAAATCTACAATCAATAGGAAATAGCATAGATCCAGTAAACGCACTACTAGACCAACATCCTGACTGTCTCTTTCTCGCAGCAACGGAGCATTGGAAAACTGAAAGTGAGTTAAAAACACATGGTATTAAAAACTTCAGAAAAAATGTGAGGTATTTGAGTGTGCCGCAATTGAAAGCAGGGTAAATAACACTAATTTCTTAATTATAAGTGTCTACCGTCCCCCATATACTGAAAACCTAGGACCTTTCTACGGAAAACTCGAAGAACTGCTTGAGATAATAACTGATGAGAATAAGGTAATATTGATTGCTGGTGATTTCAATATTGAACTGAGGGATACTGTTGAAAACATAACTAAAATGAATCTTTTATTGAACTCTTATTCTTTTGTGTTCACCATCAAGGAATACACAAGAATAACTCCAACTTCGAAAAAATGTATTGACAATATTTTCACAAACCTGAAAGACAGTTATACAACAGACATTCTGAACTCTTCTATTTCAGATCACACTGCACAAAAAATTTGCTGTTTCACAAATAAAACAAAAAAGTAGAATTTTTAAATATATCAGAACATTCTCGGCAAAGAACAAAAAACACTTTCATTAAAAAACTGGCTGATCAGAATTGGTCAGACATATATAACTTGAAGGAAAACGGGAATGAACAATGGGAGAAATTCATGAGTCACTTCAAAAACATTTTCAACGATTGTTTCCTATAAAACAAATGAAGTAAAGAATCAACCTCAGCGAAAGATCCTGAATTAGAAGAGTGTAGAAATAAATTAAATGTCTGGTTAGTTATATCAAACAACCGCCCAGAACTTAAATATGTATATAATGATAGGAAAAAAATTACAATGAATTGTTAATTCGGAAAGAAAAGAAAACTATGAATATAAAATTACTAACTCAGATAACAAAATGAAAAACTATGTGGAGTATTCAAATGAAATTGTAGGAAAGCAAAATCTCACAGATTCGGCTTTCAATGGTGAACAAGCAATGTTGCAAATAGGTATAATGACTTCCTTCTAAATATAATTCCTAGTTTGTTAGAAAATTTAGAAGCTAAACAATTCAGTTGTAATAGCCCAAGTAGCTCACAATCGATGTTCATCAAACCAGTATCAATAAATGAAATTAAGGTTTTAGGAAATAGACTAAAAATAAGCACACATGTGGTGATGATGACATCCCTACTAGTATGGTAAAATTATGTGTAGGATCAATAGCAAGCTTACTATGTTATATAATGAACAACCACTCCAATATGGAGTATTCCCAGAACAACTTAAAATTGCACTAATAACTCCGATCCATAAAAAAGGGATTGTGAACAATTCGAAAATTATCGTCCAATTAGTGTCCTACCATCATTCTCTAAGCTCTTTGAAATGGCTATGTGTGATCGCTAATGGATCATATGAACGCATAAGTTTTTCAATACAAGTCAACATGGATATATAAAAGGCAGATCCGTAGAAACAGCAATCACACAGTTCACTGAAAAATCCTTGAATCATTGAAAATAATGAAATGCGTTGGGTATTTTCCTAGACCTCTACAAAGCATATGACTGTTTGAATCATGACTACCTACTGATTAAACTCGAAAAATATGGTATTAGAGGAAATGCTTTAGATTGGTTTGAATCCTATTTGAAACATCGCAACAAAGAGTAAAAATTATAACTGATGGACATGCAACCAAATCTAACTTACAACATACCAAGATAGGGTCCCTCAAGGTAGCATTACAGGACCAGTACTTTTCATAATTTTCATGAATGATATTTTGGATATCTTAAATGACACTCATGCACACCTAACTAATTATGTAGATGACACTAATTTGATAGTTTCAAGTCCGGACTATCCAGACCTAATACTTGAAAAACTCAGGACATCACGAGAAACATTAACAAAAATAAAAATTTTGGGATTAAATAAAAAAAAAAATATAAACTTACTCAACAATAAAATCAAAATTCAGAATAATACCAAATTTCTGGGAGTCTTCATAGAGGAACATTTACTTTGGAACGTCCATATTTTAAGCTTAGGAACAAAACTGAACCAGATATGCTATAGCATTAGAGTCATAAGCAAATACCTTAACGAAAAATCATTAAAAATTATATACCATGCAAATTTTGAATCCTGTGCTAAATTTGGAATAATATTCTGGGGATGTCAAAGTAACATTAATGACCTTTTCTGTATTCAAAAAAGAGTGATTAGAGCTATGTTTAAAATGAAATTTCGGGAAACATGCAGAGGTGTTTTCAAAAGAAGTAACACAATGACAATTTATGCGTTGTATATATATGAATGTGTTCTGTATTTGTTCAAGAACACAAATGTTACTGAACATAGGCACAGTCATAAATATCCAACACGAAATATAAATGTGAATTTTCCGGTACACAGATTAGTACTATCAGAAAAGCATCCATCATATGCATCTAAAAAATTCTTTAATAAACTACCAAACAATATAAAAAGTCTGAATAGCATCAGTAAATTCAAAAAGGGAGTAAAGAAATTACTTATCGACATTGAACCTTACTCTCTTGACGAATATTTCCTACATACATTCACATAGCTCTAATCCTACTCACATGGTTAAATGTGATCTTGTTTTTGACGCCTATTTCATTTTTGGTTTTTGTATTTTGACTATGTATAAAAATATGAAATATTCCATGAAATAAAGACTATGTTATTATTATTATTATTATTTGAAGCACACCTAATGCATAAATTATCAATTCCTAGGTGTTTGTAGTCGAGGCGTGACTTTGAACGCGGTCGCCAATGTCTTGATTCATGTCTCTTGCTTTTGGAACGATTCCTTCGATGAGAAAATTGAACATCACTTCTTGAAGAGCGTGAAATTTTGTTTATATCTGAAGCAGTTGATGAATCTGATACTGACGGTTGGTTGGCACTCAGCAAACGACTGTCTATTTTGGCAGCTTCGATAGATAAAGATTTCTTTACTATTTCATCAAAAGATGTTTCATTTGACTGTAGAATTTGTTCTCTTATTGAATTATCTTTAAGTCCTCTGATGAACTGTGCTCTTAAAAACATATCGGTAATAATAATTTTACAGTTGCAAGGTGATATAAAATCGCAATCACTAACATTCCAACGCAATTGAACTATAAAATCTGCTATTGAATGATTATCTTGTTGGTAAAGGGACAAGAATTGATGCTGTGCTACTAACACGTTCTTCTTTGGGCATAAATGATTTTCCAATTTTTGTAATAATTCATCGTACGGAAAGTCTGTTGGTTTATTAGGAGAGAAAAGAGAAACAATAAGCTGGTAGTGACTAGAACCAATTGAATTCAAAAGCATCTGGCTGCTAAATATCTTATCATTGAATATGCCTTTCATTGTCAAATAATTTTCGAACCTCTGTCGATACATCTTGAAATTTTCTTTGCACGAATTGAAATTTTCGAAATTCGGTATCAACACACTTGATACTGGTGTTTGGAAATGTCCAGTGCTGTTAGTAGAGGGTATTTGTGAAGTTTTGGTGATCTGCTGAAGTAGGATCTCCTGACTTTTGTTGAAAGACTCGAGTAATTTCGTGAACTGCTGTGCATCCATGTTGAATAGTTGAGCGGAATCTCTCGTCAAATATTGAATGTATTTGCACTAGAACAACACCCAATTGCGTTTTCAATCTTCGTCGCCAAGTTTGTTGTGGCTTTTGATGGCTTTTTGAATACTTGCCCGCATTGTAAAAAAAATTAATTTTTGTAAAATTGTTTTTAACCGCCTTTCTTAATTGTTTGAACAACCCTCAGAAGTTAATGAAAACTTGTACGAGTTAAAATCACGGGGACCTTACCTTTAAAACCACACTTTGACAAACGTCACTTTATTCTCTATTTCATCGTAATCAAAAACAATGTTGCCTGCAGTCAAAACAGTGCTGCCTGCTCAAGCAATAGTGGTAGGTATCTACTGAAATATATAAGTCACTATAGTGTTTAGGTGTTTTCTTAGGCCGCAGTGTCCAGTCAACAGACCTACTATTATATGTGCGTTCGTTCTGTTCAGGTTCAGAAGGTCAGGGTCCGGTTTGGGTGCCCTACCATGACTTTGCTGTGTATTTGCCCGACAGTTTGATCCCAATATTGTTGGTGTCTTCTTTTTATCCACTCGTCGATCAGGGTCCTGCATCGGTTTTTGCTAATTCCATGCACAGGTTCTGGCCCTGTGAATAGCATTTCAGATGCTTATCTAGCTAGCTGGTCCGCTTTTCCGTTGCCTTCAATGCCTCTATTACCTGGCACCCACATCAAGTTGACCTTGTTGTGTTTTGCCAGCTCGATGAGGTTCTGGAGGCAGTCCCAGACCAGTTTAGATTTTATCTGTATAGAGTTGAGTGCTTTGATAGCACTTTGACTGTCAGATAGAATGTAGATGTGTTTTTTCCTATAACCACTTTCTAGATTCTTCTGAATGCATACCATAATAGCATGTGTTTCAGCTTGGAATATCGTGGAGCATTTGCCAAGTGGTATTATGTAGTCCCTTCTTGGCTTACTCCATGTATTCCTGCTCCCGTTCCTTCAACTGTCTTTGAACCGTCTGTATACCAGACTATGTCAGCAGTTGATTGTGATTCTATACTTGGGGCCCATCCAGATCCGTCAATTCGTGTTTCGAATGGTTTTTCGAATGAGTATAGGGGTTGCATGTAGTCTGAAATCATTTCGAGTTCTTCGATGTTGATTACATGAGTGATTCTGGAATGTCCAGTTGTTCGGATTCTCCAGTTTTTTGTTTGTTTCAGTCTGTATGCACTCATCCTGGCCTCTCCAATGACATGTAAGTCAAGGGGTTCGAGGTTTAGGATGATTTCCATTGCAGCTGTTGGAGTGCATTGCACACCCGTGATACAGAGACAGGCAAGCCTCTGGATTTTCCCAAGGTTGGTTTTTGCCTGTCTTTGATTTGTTTTTGGCCACCATAAGAGTGAGCCATAAATTACTCTTGGTCTTATTACCGCTATGTAAAGCCAGTGCATGGCTTTCGGTTTGAGCCCCCAGGTTTTCCCAAAAGCTCTCCTGCACATCATGAAGGTTATCTTGCGTTTATTGGTTACATGTTGAAGATGCGGGTTCCAGGTTAGTTTCTTGTCAAGAATCATCCCTAGATATTTCACCTGCTCTACTACTTGTAATGTTTCACCGAATAGTCTGGGAGGTATGAGATCTCCCATGTTTCTCCTCCGGGTGAAGGGAATTACTGTTGTTTTGTTCTGATTTGCCCATAGGCTCTCTCTGTTGCACCATTCCTCTACTGACCTCAGTGCATTTTGCATTAGCTCTGAGGTTGTTCGAGTATTCTTTCCTTTGATGAGGATGACCAAGTCATCTGCATACCCTTGAGAGTAATACCCTTGGTTATTCAAATAAATTAGCAATTCATCTACAACCATGTCCCACAGAAGGGGGGAGAGTATGCCCCCCTGTGGGGTACCTCTGGATATTTCAACCTGCTCTGTTTCCTCGAACATGTTGGCTTGGACCAGTCTATTGTGAAGCATTGAGTGTATCCACCTGCAGGTGGTTTCATCAATGCCTCTTCGAGTGGCCGCAGAGACCATACTTTCAAAGGAGGTGTTGTCCTCTGCCTTACTGAAAGCCTGTTGAAACTTGACACTATCAGAAAGTTGGTTTCCACATTTGATGGAAATCTGAAAAGTTCACTCCTTGGATTATGCATGCCTTTACTAGGTCTAAAAATACTTCTTAAACAAATCGGTAGTGACACTGCTCATAATGTTTTTCATGAAAGTGTCTCGAAACAGGTTGATTACCTACAGGGGACGGGATCGGTGAGACTTCCTCACCGGCATTTATTACCAGTGTCTTCCGTTTCATCTCACGGAATCTCTCGAACCTTAATAATTCCCATTCTTCCCGTTCCTCCTGCGATACCACCTGCCGAATAGCAGGGATTTCACTATTCGGGCGGGCCGTCTGATGAACGGCCTCGCGTGCAGATGGGACCCCTTCGATCGGGGGCCCGACATTCGCTCGCGAGCAATTGGGCTCTGATATACTAGAATAATTGTCTGGAGTGTGGGGGCGATTTGACTCATACATTCTATTCTCATTCATTCCTGATTTGTTTGAAAGTTGTTCAGAAAAATTGAGTGGGCTGGAGGCCCCTGAACTTAATGTATTGCGCTCTAAATTTTGGAAGGCTTCCACAACTCGTTGAGGTGAGCCATTACTTACTGGGGTTTGAGTTACCCTGGCTGGTCTATCGCCGAAATTCAAAATATGACTGGAGGCTCTCAATGGCCTATTGAAACAAAAATTATTGGAATTTTCCCTCTGACTCAGATCACGCATTGTATTCTGTTCAACAGAAAAATTATTCGGTGTTTCATCATTGTCTTCAACAGGAAAGTTCCCCACGGGAATTTTGTTCGCATTCATACTATCCATACTTTCTCTCATACGGTTTAACCTAGGAGATGTAAGTAAATTTAAATGCACCGCTTTTTGCGAATCTAGTGGGGCGCTAGATTCCGTTGCGCAATTTTCAACCTAAAACTTACTGAGACAGAATTATCCCTATTGATTTCAGGGCTCTCCAAGCTAGAGCTAAAAGAAAAATTATTTTCAACAGAAAATGAATCACGGACTGGCGCTGTTAAGATGGGCTGAAAAGCCGACCGGTTCTCATGTGAAGAACAAACAAGAGCTTGGGTATATGAAACTCGCGTGATACCTTCAACGGGGTGAAGTACACATGAAGTTTGTTGAATTTGTGTTTCGGGGCGAGTCCTCGAGCGTAAATTGTAGGACATGGGGGATGTCAAAAATGAATTTACTCCCTAAAAATTAAACGCGTACCGTGGCCTATCTTAATAAAATTTACCTAAGACAGAACTATATAACGCGTACAACTGCAAACACGACGGTCATACAGAGGCCCCTACGATCCCTACACATATTCGACACACCTGAACTAAAACCTTCAGCTTTGTTGACAGAATTTATTATTAATAACCCGTGTTTACACCTATCACCGCAGTGTAACTGATACGTTTTTAGTCGCAGAAAGACCTGTGCACTGAGGTTCATACACGTGTATGATCTCTAGGTTCAATTCTGGTTGACGCCTCGCTTCAGTGTATCTGTAACAAATCGCGGTTTGGGAGGGATATCACGTCAGTGAGCTGCCGACGATATGGGGGTATTCTCCCAGCCTCAAGAGAAATCAAATTAGGCTTGTTCCACCCCGCATACCAAAGCACACGTGTGCAGGATCCTGCAAGAGAAGGGTTAATTAATATACAAATCAACGTATAACGTAGAAATCAGCTGGACGCTGGAAAAACCTGTATCAGGAGCTGAAACGAAAAGGTTGATTAATCAAAAGACTGGAGGCTAGAACTCTTGAAGTTGACGATCCAAAAATTCCTCAATCAACCCTTGTATCTAATCCTTAGGAATTCTCAAAAATAAAAATTATCGCTAGGCTTCGAGATTACAGTTAGGACTCCAAATAACTGTGAAATAATGAGCTGCATTTCCCAAGGAAGCACTCGCCTAATATCCACTGGACTGGCTATAGTCGCAGAAAATCGCACGCAGGCAGCGCGTCTTCACAGAGTAGAAGAAAATATACCACTCACGTATTCGAACTTGAGAGGCCGGCGAAACGAAGTGAACTGACTCTTTTTGATTTTTTTCAAAGCCTTCCAGGCTTCGAAGACTATTACTCCCCCACCCATAACTGGCTAAAATCCCGTTCGTCCATTGTATTTTTTTCTATGGTTCTCAGAGAAAATCTGTTTTTAACTCACATCTTGAAAAAATATACGGGAAACCGAACAAAGACACAATATCTCTTACACTTGTTTTATAAAATCCCAAACTTTCAAAAGCCCTTTCAAGGATTAACTGCAAATCGTAAATTACGCCTTTCTGGCCGAAAATCTCAAGTGCTATTGACAATAGATACTGGGTTTATGGCCCACCCGTCGAGCGCACCCCAATTACATCCTTCAGGTCAATTTTAGTTTGAAACTGGAAAAACGAATACTGTGTTCATTCCTCATATGCATATGCGCTCTGAGATTAAATGTACACAGGGTAATTTGATGACAGGGATTTGGCCCAGAAAATAGTTTTCCACACGACGAAAGGTGAATAAATATTTCATCTTATTTTTTTATAAAAATTATGAATAGAATAGAGAAATCATTGAAAATTCTACAATTGTTGAGAATATTGAATGTTGAGTTTAGACTGTAAAAATTTCCCAATAGAGTAGAATGCGTTTTGGATGAGATGATTGTGTAGAGCTGATTTGAAGCTTCCTAAGTTTACGTGTGTTTCTGAATAGTTTGTCTGCATGATTTTAGCAGATGATACCTCAATAATTCACAGAGTCCTGGCCCAGGGTAAAACGAGAGTAGGGTAGTCATAGTTAATTATCTTCTTCATGTTTTATAGTTATGAATCATATGTTTTTGGTGTGGTGTTCTTAATTTTACAAGCTTTTATTTAGTTTCACCTGTCCCGATATTTGTTTTTGCCAGAGAAAAAACAAAATGGCGGCTCCAATATGGCGGACGAGTTTTGTGATTATGGTTCGATTCTATTCAATTAAATTAGTACTTCGGATGATACTTAAAAAGCTAAGGTCCCCGTCTTCTTTACTCACACAAGTCTCTGACTTCCGAGGGTTGCCTTGCAACTAAGTTAGCGGTTAAAAACGCTTTTGAATACTTTTTTTTATAAATTGTTATGTGGTGGTTTTCGGGAACAGATATCACGAATTTATGTGGTATGTGGGGGTTTTTGGGGTCGGAGATTATGATTTTTCTGTTAAAATCCACGAATTCAAGATGGCGACGAGTTTTGTGATTATAGCCCAATTCCTTTCAAAATTGGTGGGTGGGGTTTTTGGGGTCGGACATCATGATGTTTTTGGGGTCGGACATCATGATGTTTTTGTCAAAATTCATTAATTCAAGATGCCGACTCCAATATGGGGACGAGTTTTGTATATGCGATTTATTCAAGCATTGGTATGGGGTTGGGGATCATGATTTCATTTTTAAATCACGAATCAAAGTGGCGGATTTAGTGATTATAGAATTTTCAATATTGTGAGATGAAGGTTTTATGAGGTCAGGACATAAATGATTTTTTGTAATCATTAATTCAGAGTGGCGGCTCCAGATGCGATATCTTTGTTATAATAGCCCGATTTCATTCAACATTGGTATGTGGGTTTTTTTGGGGTCAGGGATTATCAATTTTTGTCAGAATGCAATAAGATGGCGGATTTCATGAATGACTAAAAAAAATTGAATTAAAATTAAAAAAAATAAGACTAGCTTTATACAAATGCACTAAAAAGGAAAAAATAATTTATTTTTTGACCCAGGTTATTCTGTGAGTAGCAGCTGGCCGTGAATATAAAATAGGTATTCTTGCACGGCAAGATTTTGAATCTGCTACTCACAGAATAACCTAGGTAAAAATTGAGAATTATTGTTTCCTTTTTATTGCATTTGTATAAACTTGTCTTAATTTTTTTTCATTTTTAAATATATTCATGTTTTTATAATATGTACAGGCTATGAGATATCAGTATGGCTATCTGTGTAAATGTACCCTTACATGTAGTTCAACTAGACATCTTATGACTTTTTTTGGACTTTGAAAGCTTTTGTTAAGTGGCTGAGTTTCCCCAGAAGGGCAGTCTAGAAGATAGGATTCATTTGTACAATCCATCGTAGGTTAGCTCTATCTATGTGTGCCTCCCATGTAGAGTATTTGAACTGTCTCACTTGCTCTATGATTAATTTTTATTAGGGGACATAAATCATAGGAAATGTTTTTTTGTTGGAAGACCATCATAACTGTTTTACTGATGTTGATCACTAAAACACTGTTTTTTTACATCATCTGGCAAATTATGTACTGCAATTTCAAAATGGCTGCCTCGATATGCTGGATAATTTGGTCATTCATGTTCTGATCCAATTCAAAGTCAATGTCTAAGGGTTTTTGGGATTGCAAATTTGAACTGAAAGTCGATACCAAGCTTGTTTTTGATTGGAAATTTCTCTAGACCTATCGAAATAATCATAAAATGGTGGCTAGTGAACTATTCTAACAATACAAGTTCACTATTAAGTATTTTTCAACTGTTTGCTAAATACTGGATTAAATATCTGCTTACAGTTGGGTATTTTATTGTTCTCTGCATTTCTAGTTATGGGTTATATGGAACAAGAAGACAGAGGGCGTATAAAGATCCAAGATAATGTCTTAACAATTTCTTATCTGGATCAAGAAAGGGATCCGGGAATGTATCAGTGCCGGGCTTCCAATACGTTGAAAACAGCATACTCTTCCGCCCAACTCAGGGTTCTCGGTAAGAATGATATTATTTGTTGTCGTTTCCTTTTTTAGTGGTGTTTTTGTAGCTTTCAAACCATCCTTCAAGAAAAACCCGTTGGAATTCGAGACATATGCTGCAGAAGGTGGCAATGCCACCATTAAGTGTAATCCCGAAGCAGCACCAAAACCGCAATTTGTTTGGAAATGGAATGGAAATGTGATAGGCGCTGGTGGTCATAGAAAAATATTTGAAAATGGCAATCTTTTCATCAGCCCAGTTTCAAGGGACGATGAAGGCGTGTACACTTGTACGGCTTCGAATGAACTCGGCCTGGACGAATCCAAAGGAAGGCTCATTGTGTTGAGTGAGTAATCATAGAGATAGTTTCCCTTATATCTTCCAGTACCTCAGCTTCGCATCCATAACAAATTTCATATTCAAAATATTTCTATGTTTCTGGCATGGCAATCGCTATCCACTATTCCACTTGGTTCCTCCACATATCTAATAAATTTTGCCAAAAAAAAAACAGGAATATGAACTGGTGATTCCTATATGGTGGCCCAAAATGAATGTTTTCATTCATAATACACTAATATTGCATTTTATTTAATTGTATATTTTTTTAATTGATTCCATTATGAACACACATTACTTTTTTTAGGGGGGCCTCGTCTTGTGGAACCTTTGAGAGAAAACATAATATCATACGTTGGTAGAGATATTGATTTGCGTTGCTATGCAGTGACAGATGAAATGTTGGATATTGCGTATATATGGAAACACAATGGAATGACTGTTCGAGATATCGATGTTGTAAATTCTAATAATAGACTGGTAAGTGATCAATTCTCACATTTATTTTTTCCCTTTTATGGAATAAAAGCGAGAAAATTATTGATTTCAGATTGTTGTTTTCAGCTTCCTTTAGTTTGTTCATTCAATTATTATCTACGATGTGAACAAACGTTTTAGAAGTTCCTTTTTTGTTTCAGTCGAAAAAAAACACTGCAATACTTTTATTCACTGCATCATATGTGATAATCATATCACAGTATTCCTGTGACATAAATGCTAGCATATGAAACTTGTATTCACATACAAAACACATTCTGCAACAATTGATAACAAAGCTGAAATCATAAGCTCTGAGTTTCATAAAGTTATATTTCATGCTCTATTTTTGTCATTTATGATTTCTGTTTTATAGAAAATCGACGGTGGTTATTTGAGGATACTCAATACGACGTTCTCCGATACTGGAGAGTACGAGTGTGTGGTCAAGTCGGCAGTTGGAAGGATATATTCCAAAGCTAGGGTTACAATTGAAGGACCGCCAGGGCCACCAGGTGCCGTACAAGTTATCGAGATCCAAAAGTCTTCCTTCACTCTACAATGGACTGATGGCGCAACTCACGGCTCACCGATACACAGCTACACTATTAGCGGAAGGACCAACTGGAACAGTTCTTGGGTGAACATTACTTACGGAATTCGAGCCACGGAAATTGACAGGTACACGGGCAGGAAGGAAGCCATCATAGACAATGTCCTCACACCTTGGTCTGTGTATGAGTTCCGAGTGGCAGCTTGGAACAACTTGGGCATGGGGGTGCCATCGCAGCCCAGTCCTAAGCATTCGACTCCGCCTGAGAGGCCATTCATTGCTCCCCGAAATGTAGGAGGTGGCGGAGGCAAGATTGGAGATCTAACCATAAAGTGGGAAACCTTGAAAGCGCAAGAGCAAAATGGTGCGGGAATTCACTACAAAATATTCTGGAAACGCAAAGATGGAGAAACTGAGTTCCAGAGCAAGAGTTTGAAAGAGTATGGCAACACTAACGAGGCTGTTGTCAATATCGAGTACCAGTACTTCTACACTGAGTATATCGTGAAGGTTCAGTCGCTTAATGACATAGGACCGGGTCCTATTAGCCAGGAGGTCGTTGTTTACTCAGCAGAGGATATGCCGCAGGTGTCACCTCAGCTGGTGATTGCTAAATCATATAACTCCACTGCCCTCAATGTTAGTTGGGTGCCAATTGAACAGACCAGACAAAGGGTTCGAGGAAAACTCATCGGGCATAGGGTGAGTTTCTCAATTTTTTTAAAGATACATGAAATCAGAGCTGCCTCGAAATACTTTTTTGTAATTTAAATACTGTTTCAAATACTTCAATTAATTTTTGCACTAGATCATTTTCGGTGTATTTTAAATGAATGAATGTATTTCGAATAATGCTCAGATGTGTAACGGCAAAAACATTTATTCTAGATTTCTAAAAATGAAACAGTTTATTCCAAAGTAATTGAAATATTTGGAATTATGTGAAATCTTCAGGAAAATTTCAAATATACCAGTATTTCAAAGACAAAAATTGTATCTTATGAACCAATATGGTAATTTTCCATGTATTTGAAATAATTTTTGGCAAGATTTCAAACTCTTTTTTGTAATGAACACTGTGAATACTTTCGGTAAATCTTCAGGAAAATTTCAAGTATAAATATTCTATTTAGTATTTCAAATATAAATATTCTATTTAAAATTCCGCAAATACAAAAATTTTAATAATTTCAAGTATCTCTCTATATTGGACCAAAATTCAATTTGAATTTTTTTTTTTTAGGCATCAAATTTTATCTATGGCTTCAATTATCTTTTTTACGACTTAAATATGCAAAAAATCTTGAAAACTTACTTGCTGACCAGTCAGTGAAATCAGTCCAATATAGGCAACTAGTTTCTTAATTTGGATGGTATGGTTGGTTGGTTGAAAACTGACGAGCCAGAGACACTTAGCTTCCCTTGATACTGCGACCAGCTAGGGTCTCTTGTATCACTCTGTCATCAGTGGTTCCTCATTCAAACAGGTTTGTGCCTTTAATTAGGTTTAGTAACTTGTTAATAAGGTTCTTCGGATTCATGCCTGTTTCCGGGTTGATTCCAAAGGTTCTGTGTCGCCTTCTTCTTAGGGCGTCACAGTCGAAGATAATATGAGAGGCTGTTTCCTCCTCTTCATCACATAGTCTACACTCCACGGTTTCCCTGCGTACTCCCATGGTGTTTAGGTGTTTTCTTAGGCCGCAGTGTCCAGTCAACAGACCTACTATTATACGTGCCTTCATTCTGTTCAGGTCAGCGGTCAGGGTCCGGTTTGGGTGCCCTACCATGACTTTGCTGGGTATTTACCCGACAGTTTGATCCCAATATTGTTGGTGTCTTCTTTTTATCCACTCATCGATCAGGGTCCTGCATCGGTTTTTGCTAATCCCATGCACAGGTTCTGGCCCTGTGAATAGCATTTCAGATGCTTGTCTAACTAGCTGGTCCGCTTTTACGTTGCCTTCAATGCCTCTATGACCTGGCACCCACATCAAGGTGACCTTGTTGTGTTTTGCCAGCTCGATGAATTTCTAGAGGCAGTCCCAGACCAGTTTAGACTTTATTTGTATAGAGTTGAGGGCTTTGATAGCACTTTGACTGTCAGATAGAATGTAGATGTGTTTTTTCCTATAACCACTTTCTAGATTCTTCTGGATGCATACCATAATAGCATGTGTTTCAGCTTGGAATATCGAGGAGCATTTGCCAAGTGGTATTATGTAATCCCTTCTTGGCCTTACCCCATGTATTCCTGCTCCCGTTCCTTCAACTGTTTTTGAACCGTCTGTATACCAGACTATGTCCGCAGTTGATTGTGATTCTATACTCGGGGCCCATCCGGATCCGTCAATTCGTGTTTTCAAATGGTTTTTCGAATGAGTATAGGGGTTGCATGTAGTCTGAAATCATTTCTAGTTCTTCGATATTGATTAGAGTGATTCTGGTATGTCCAGTTGTTCGGATTCTCCAGTTTTTTGTTTCTTTCAGTCTGTATGCACTCATCCTGGCCTCTCCAATAACATGTAAGTCAAGGGGTTTTGAGGTTTGGGATGATTTCCATCGCAGCTGTTGGAGTGCTATTCATTGCACCCGTGATGCAGAGACAGACAAGCCTCTGGATTTTCCCAAGGTTGGTTTTTGCCTGTCCTTGATTTGTTTTTGGCCACCATAAGAGTGAGCCATAAGTTACTCTTGGTCTTATTACCGCTGTGTAGAGCCAGTGCATGGCTTTCGGTTTGAGCCCCCAGGTTTTTCCAAAAGCTCTCCTGCACATCATGAAGGTTATCTTGCTTTTATTGGTTACATGTTGAAGATGCGGTTTCCAGGTTAGTTTCTTGTCAAGAATCAGCCCTAGATATTTCACCTGCTCTACTACTTGTATTGTTTCGCCGAATAGTCTGGGAGGTATGAGATCTCCCATGTTTCTTCTCCGGGTGAAGGGAATTAGTTTTGTTTTGTTCGGATTTGCCCCTAGGCTCTCTCTGTTGCACCATTCCTCTACTGTCCTCAGTGCATTTTGCATTAGCTCTGAGGTTGTTCGAGTATTCTTTCCTTTGATGAGAATGGTTATTCAGAGAAATTAGCAGTTCATCTACAACCATGTCCCACAGAAGGGGGAGAGTATGCCCCCCTGTGGGGTACCTCTGGAAATTTCAACCTGCTCTGTTTCCTCGAACATGTTGGCTTGGATTTCAAACTCTTTTTTGTAATGAACACTGAATACTTTCGGTTGATCTTCAGGAAAATTTCAAATATAAATATTCTATTTAGTATTTCAAATATAAATATTCTATTTAAAATTCCGCAAATACAAAAATTAGAATAATTTCAAGTATCTCGAATAATAGGGGAATGTTGCCTAAATTGGACCAAAATTCAATTTGAATTTTTTTTAGGCAGGGTATTTGCAACCAAATTTTACCTATGGCTTCAACTATCGTTTTTACGACTTACTTATATATGCAAAAAATCTTGAAAATTTATTTGCTGACCAGTCAGTGAAATCAGTCCAATATAAGCAACTAGTTTCTTAATTTGGATGGTAAGGACTTTACAACAAATAATCTTTTAACAAAATAAAGATGTTTTTTATTTATAGGTACAAAGCCAAATACAAATAAAATATATTGGAGATACAAATATATATGATTCTAGCTACATCTCCAATTTTGTCAACAAAAATACAAAGAAAAATAAAAAAGTTAATAAATTGGGAAATTAAACTCAATACCAAAAAATGTAATACTGGCTTGTAGACGTTTTGTTTGACCGTGTTCCTGTAGGTTTAGTAGTTCCATCTTGCGTCACAATCATTAACTACAGAAATATCAGGTACAGCTGGAAAGATTAACGACGTGTTTAGTTTAGCAAAAAGAAATTGCAATTGCACCTTCTTATGATTTCTCCAACATAATAGACATAATTCCCTTTTTCGTCTTGTAAACACACTATGATGTCATTAACTTTCAATTCGTTATGATCAATATCCTTAAAATCATTGGGTCCAGCCAAATCATCTTCAAAACCTTCACCACCAGACGATGAACCACTTGCTTCAAATTCCTCAGATGTGTCATCGCTCTCTGACAAAGTTATTTTTTACTTGGATCCTTTTGCTTTACTGTTATCTAAAACACTTTTGAATTTTGCTGCTGCCTTTTCTTGTGCTTCTATTGCTCTTGATTCCTCTTCTCTCTTATCACTTTCTAATTTTCTTTTTTTCTTGGGTTTCTCCTGGTTACTGTTATCAGCAAACACATTGCTTTTTACATGCTTTATATTAGCTTCACTTGTATGTTTGTTTGTTTGTAACCGACTCCTTTGGGCGCGATTTTGACCCACTTCCAGACGTCCGAATGATTTGGTTGGTGTACATAATTCCGGTGACAATGCATTAAGAAATTTTTGTGTGAAAAAATAAACAAAATGGCGGCTCCAATATGGCGTACGAGTTTTGTGATTATGGTCCGATTCTATTCAAAATTGGTATGTGGGGGTTTTTGGGGTCGAATATTATGATTCTTTTAAAAATTGAAAAATTCAAGATGGCGGCTAAAATGGGGCCGAGTTTTGTGATTATGGTCTGATTCTATTCAAAATTGGTATGTGGGGGTTTTTGGGGTCGAATATTATGATTCTTTTGTAAAAATTGAAAAATTCAAGATGGCGGCTTTAAAATGGCGGCCGAGTTTTGTGATTATGGTCTGATTCTATTCAAAATTGGTATGTGGGGGTTTTTGGGGTCGAATATTATGATTCTTTTGTAAAAATTGAAAAATTCAAGATGGCGGCTTTAAAATGGCGGCCGATTTTGTGATTATGGTCTGATTCTATTCAAAATTGATAGGTGGGGATTTTTAGGGTCGAATATTATGATTCTTTTGTAAAAATTGAAAAATTGGCGGCTCCAAAATGGCGGCCGAGTTTTGTGATTATGGTCTGATTCTATTCAAAATTGGTATGTGGGGGTTTTTGGGGTCGGAGATTATGATTCTTTTGTACAAATTGTAAAATTCAAGATGGCGGCTTTAAAATGGCGGCCGAGTTTTGTGGTTATGGTCTGATTCTATTCAAAATGGGTATGTGGGGGTTTTTGGGGTCGGAGATTATGATTACCCAATTTGATAAGATTATTCCATTATTTAATTTGCCAAAAAATTATAAAAATAATAGTTAAAAAAACTAAAAAAACACGCTTTTATAGAAAACCAGACTAAAAAATAGAAAATAATAAAAAAGTGTATTTTATTTCAAAAAAAGCGTGGGGTGCATGGTATCAATAATTATATAGTACATTACACACCTAGGGCAGTAAAGTAAGAAATGTCTCAGATCACAGGTAATTGTTGGCAGAGGCAATACCATGCACCCTACGCTTTTTTTCAAATAAAATACATTTTTTTCTTATTTTCTATTTTTTTAGTCTGGTTTTCTATAAAAGCGTGTTTTTCAATTTTTTTAAACTATTATTTATTAACCCTTTCCGTACGGCTGACGAAGCATATGCGACACCGAGGATATGTGCCGCACAGACGGCTGTCGCATATGGTCGACGACATGTATACTGTCTCCTGGATGACTGCCGGTTGGGATGCGACGCATAAAATTTTTAGATTTGGCATACAGACTGTTGTCGCAATGTTTGCGTTCACTGCATGCTAACCACTCAGGCGGCTGACGCATATGGTCGACACCGTCGATCATATGCGACATCCGGCAACCTGGCATGGCAAGTGCTAAGTCAAGTGCAGTGTTTTTGTTTTTTCTCGCCAGTATGCCTTGAAATGTCGTTGGAGAATGCTGCTGGTCCCTCGGGATCTCGTCGCGGGCAAAAAGAGAAAGAAAAAATCACGATAGCCACTGTGGATTATCTGAGGCTGAAGTATAGTATCAAAGTGTAGTGTCACACATAGTCGATAGCCGTCTGTTCGGCACGGTCTATAAGTATAGTGTCGCACATAGTCGACAGCTGTCTGTTCGGCACGCTCAAAAGTCCCGTCTGTACGAAAAAAAAAATCGTGTAGCTGCCGTACGGAAAGGGTTAATTTTGCTTCTGCCTTTTCTTGGGTTTTTCTTTTTTGCTGTTCCAAATTATCTACGTAAGGAGTACTGTTTAGAATTTCAGCGTATTGTTGTTCTCTTTGTCTCGAGGTACCAGCTATTGCCTGTGGCAGTGGAGAAACAATATTCAACGACTCTAAGAAAATTTGTGTAGCAGCACTGATGCTGGTCTATAAGTGTTGAAAATTGCCTGTCTATTTAGGAGTTGGTCCAATATGAACAACTTTCCCCTAAATGGTATTACAAATACTCTGAAGTATTCAAACACTGAAACGTGGTTTTGATATGTCTACTCGGGTTTATTTCAAATACGTGGATGTATTTTAAATATTATATTTATAATAATATTTACCAATAATAGGTATTTCATTTCAAAACACAAAAACTTCATTATGGTATTTGAATTTTGAATACATTGGTAATTGATTACTTCTACATTCCTGTTTCATTTCAATGCCCTGCTTACCTTGTGAACCAATTTTGATATTTTTATTAGTCTTCATGGAACCTGTGATGTTTGTGAATTTTGAAGTATACATCATTTTTCTCGTTCTTTTTTTCAGATCAAATACTGGAAGAAGGAAACTAGTGAGCAAGACAGTGTATATTATCTTTCAAGGTCAACGCGACCCTGGGCACTTATCGTCGGTCTCCAACCTGACACATACTATTTCGTCAAAGCAATGGTTTATAATGCTGCGGGCGAAGGGCCTGAAAGTGAAAGATTTATTGGTGAGTTGAAGCTTTTTCGAGAAGATTCAAGATAATTACCAGTTTTTTTTTTTCAGAACGGACCTACAGAAAAGCTCCACAAAAACCACCATCTTCTGTCCTCGTGGAGGGAATCAATCCTTCTACAATCAAAGTTTCATGGCGTTATGTGCAACCTTCACTCGAGGAAGAACCCCTCCAAGGATACAAGGTGAGTAAAACACTTGAGTTGTGTCTTTTCTGGGGCAGTTAGTGAAACTGAATAAGTACTGAGACATTGATTTGTTTGAAAATATGAACAGGATGTTCATAAAATCAGATGTGGAATCATCTGCTATCTTCCACCGTCAAGATAACCTCTTGTGGGGTATTCATGTTGAAAAGGGGAACATTCTCAATTGAATATTGAATAGAAAAATCTTTCTATTCTATATTCAATTGAGAATGTTTCCCTTTTCTACTTAGACATATTTTTGGTCTATTAATATGTACAATATATGGTGAATTGAATATCCAGTGAAAACTGTGTTTGCTGCTGCTGTGACCTTGTGTTGACTGGTAAGACTGGGTAGGTGAGCAGACTGATGTCTGTCCTTCATCCATATCTTAATATTTATCAAGATGTCGACTAGACGGACTAGAAAACAACTACTTTTCTGACTAATACCTTGAAATATTAATTAGCCAGGAAAATATTTTTTATCTGATGGATGGACATGTTTCTTTCTTTACATAAAAATGCACATTCTTGAAATGTTACCTCTAAAGTTTCAGCGAGCAAGCAAAATTGATTATCATCTCAGCCTACTTATGAATTCTGTCCACCATTTTTAATTTTGATCAAAAGTTTATAATCCCGGGTCCCAAAAACCATTACAATACAAATACAAATAATACAAATACTTTATTCATCACTGGAGACCTTTGTACAAATAATAAATATAAATCTACAAACGGCACAAAAGTTCATTGGACTAGTCAATTAAACACTAATAAAAAAATATAAAAACAGTAGAGCTAAAATTTATAAAGTACATTTACAAAAATATTTGCCATGGACAGTTAAAACCAGTTATATACACCTGTTCAAGGATAGCTATAATAAATCATGCTTCTAAATAATCATTTATAATATAGAATGCCTTACTCAGCAGATATTCAGATAAAGCTGATTTAGCTTTGTTAACATTCGCGAGATTGCCAAAGAGACTGATGAATTTGTTAGGAAATTTTATTTGTTGATATGTATGGGAGGCTTGACTGACTGTGAGTCTGGAGAAGGACTGATGGAATTGATTACAGTTTCTTGTATCATGATTATGCAGATCACTATTTCTTTAAAAATCACTGTAAATATGTATCATATTCGAAACCAATAAATATATGTATAGTGACGGTAGTGTCATAATTTGCAATTCAATAAATAAAGGTTTGCATGACCTTCGGGGGTGTACTCCCTTCATACATCTTATTATTTTATTTTTGCATAATGAATGCCCTGTTAAAATGAGCTGATGCTCCCCAGAAAATAAGCCCATAGGACAGTACAGATTGCACCAATCCATAGTAAGCCATTTTCAAAACATTTAGAGATACTGTATTTTTCAATTGTCTGATAAGATAGCATACTGAACTCAGTTTTCCTGCTACATTGTCAATATGTTTTTCCCAAGTCATTTTATTGTCAAGAGTGATTCCTAAAAATTTTATTGAATTTACTTCCTGTATTGGCTGATCATTCATCCATACAAGCAGGTTGTCATTTTGTGAAGCGTTTTTTGTTAAGAAAGATATAAATACAGTTTTATCAATATTAACCAATAGCCCATTGTACACACAGTATTGATGGAATTCTTCGGTACTTAGATTAGCTTTTATTTCTGAGTTTATGCTCTTACCATTTATACCAAAATTAGTATCGTCTGCGTATGCCACTGTCAAATCAGGGCTTTCACAGACATCCTTTATATCATTCACAAAAAGTATAAATAGCAAAGGACCCAGAATTGATCCCTGTGGTACACCGACACTTACAGAAGATTCTTCAGATTTAAGCTGTCTTACAACTACTACTTGTTTTCTATCACTCAAGTACGATTCTATCCATTTGTTGGCAATACCTCTAATTCCTAATCGATTCAGTTTTTCTAGAAGTAGTATGTGGTCAATTGTGTCGAATGCCCTACTCAGATAAAAAAATATAGCTAATGGAGGTAACTTGCTATTTAAATGATATATGAATGAAGTTAATTCACTTATGGCAGAGCAAGTGGATTTTTTCTTTCTGAAACCATGTTGATGTGGGGAGATTAAATTAAAACAATCCAAGTAATTTACAGCTCTTATATTGTAACATATTTCAAAAATTTTTGCAAATTGGTTTTGTAAGCAAATGTTTCTACAATTGGCTATTTCACTTCTGGATCCCTTATTTTTATAGACAGGGATTGACTTTGACAACTTTAAACTACTTGGATACACACCGTTCACAAAAGATTCATTTATAAGAAATGACAGTGGTATGCAAATGATACTAGAAACGCTATGTATAATTTTACCTTCAATTTCATCAATACCCGCTGCTGGCTTCGAAGATGTTTTGTTTATCAGTGAATCTATTTCTTCAGGTGTTGTTGGATAAAGAAAAAATGTGTTTGTTTCATGTGTAGTGAGATGTACATTTTTATAATCTGCTCAATACGTTGCCAACTAGATGGACTAGAAAACAACTACTTTTCTGGCCAATACCTTGATGAACATTGAATTATATGAAATATTAGCCAGGAAAATAGTTGTTATCTGACGGATGGCATGTTTCTTTCTTTACATAAAACTGCACATTCTCGAAATGTTAACTCTAAAGTTTCATCGAGCAAGAAAAAATTATTATCATCTCAGCCTACTTTTGAATTCTGTCCACCATCTTTAATTTTGACCAAAATTTAATAATCCCGGGTCTCAAAAACCATTAAATGTATCAAGATGTTGCCAACTAGATGGACTAGAAAACAACTACTTTTCTGGCCAATACTTTAATGAATATTGAATTATATGAAATATTAACCAGGAAAATAGTTGTTATCTGATGGATGGACATATTTCTTTAAATGAAAATGCACATACTCGAAATGTTATCTCTTAAGTTTCATCAAACAAGTAAAATTTTTATCATCCCAGCCTACTTTTGAATTTCGTCCACCAACTTGAATTTTGACCAAAAGTTAATAACCCCGGGTCTCAAATTTCATTAAATTTTTTAAGGAAAACAACTACTCTTCTGGCTAATACCGTGATGAACATTGAATTATATGAAACATTAGCCAGGAAAATAGTTGTTTTCTGTTGGATGGATATATTTCTTTCTTTACATGAAAATGCATATTCTATGTTATCTCTTTAGTTCCATCAAGCAAGTAACATTTTCATCATCCCAGCCTACTTTTGAATTTCGTCCACCATCTTGAATTTTGATCAAAAGTTAATAATTTCGGGTCCCAAAACTCATTAAATTTTTTCAAGGTGTTGCCAAGTAGATGGACTAGAAAACAACTACTCTTATGGCTAATACCTTGATGAACATTGAATTATATGAAATATTAGCTAGGAAAATAGTTGTTTTCTGATGGATTTATTTATTATCACAGCCTACTTCTGAATTTCGTCCACCATCTTGAATTTTGATAAAAGTTAATAATCCCTGGTCCCGAAATCCATTAAATTTATCAAGATGTTGCCAACTAGATAGACTAGAAAACAACTACTTTTCTGGCTAATACCTTGATGAAAATTGAATTATATGAAATATTAGCCAGGAAAATAGTTATCTGGTGTGGACATATTTCTTTCTTTACATAAAAATGCACACTCTTGAAATGTTATCTCTAAAGTGTCATCAAGCAAGTAAAATTGAATATAATCTCGGCCTACTATTGAATTTCATCCAACATCTTGAATTTTGATCAAAAGTTATTAATCGCTAGTCCCATTAGATATAAATTTTATATAGACTTGGACCATAAATCACAAAACTCATCTTGAAGTCTTACAAAAAATTCAACTCATTTTGGATTTAGAATTATGAAATTGTCACCAGACCTATATAGACATGCTCTAGTACAAATTTTGGTTGCAAGATTTGACCGGGACGTAAAAAGTGAGTCAATAAAAGTGTTGTAAAAAAAATCATTCATCCATGAATCCCATTTCTATAATACTAAATTTCTCCTAAAAGTTCAACGAATCACATGTTCTTAGAATTCAGTGATGGTATTCCATAAAATCCAAAAATTATAGAAATCCTCCTAAAATTTTACATATCTTAAAATGTCGTTTTATACAAACTTTGACATAAAAATCAATTATGTATAATAATGTTTTCTCTGTCCTTTACATTGGGGTAGTAGACAATAATGCACTTGTTTCTTCAATAGAATTTAATCTAAACATGGCAAACATCAACATGCTAATTTTTTCCAGATATTGAAAAAATCCTAAAAAAATGTGTTACACCTTGGTAGGACCACTGTAAACACAACTTTGAAGCACTATCTACAAACAAATAATATCAACAAAAAATTACTGTTGCTAACATTTTAGATTAGACTAAATTAATAATAATAATAATAATAATCTCTTTATTTACTCAGATTGATCTGTACAACCACAGGAGCAGGAGTACAAATGAAAAAGAGGAAAACGTCAATGTACAATATTAAAAAAATAAAACTATACTAAGATAGATAATGTCACATAGTTGTAAAATCGAAAATGGTTAAAAAAAATATGTATATAAAAACATAAACAGATGTATACCACATAAATATAATAATAAATAATTCCTTCCTATATACACATATAGTATTGGATTACAGATAAAACTCATCTATACTGTAGCAGTTCTTTGACAGGAGAAGTTGCTTCAGTCTTGATTTAAAAATATGTACATTTTCAGAATTTTTCATGTTATCGGGAGTTTATTAAAAGTTTGCAGCCCTGAAACTCAAAACTTCTTTGGTAAAGAGCAGTGATGTTGACTAGGTAATAATAAGTGGGCATTCGGTAGAATGATTATGATACGCTCTGTTAGCAGCTAGTGTATTTCTATTTCGGTAGATATATGTGCAAGCTTCCATTATGAATACTCCTGCTAGCGTTAAAATTTTCAAATTCTGAAAAGTTTGTCTACAAGTATCTCTATAGCCCAACTTAGCAATGATCCTAATAGCATACTTTTGTATACAAAACACACGAGACACGGTAGAGGATGTGCCCCAGTTCAGGATACCATATCTAAGATGCGAATTGAAGTTTGCATAATAGACAGTCAATAAAATACTTTGACTACAATGGTTGGAGAGAAACCTAAGAGAATAACAGGCTTTTCTAAGTTTATTACATACTTTGTCAATATGTGTCCTCCATTGAAGTTTGTCATCAAAAACAACACCCAACATTTTTGTTGACTTAGTTAGGTTCAATTCCAAGGAAGTATCAACAAACAGATTCAACTCATATTGTTGTCCAGTATTCATCTTGAAATTTAACACGTTAGTTTTAGCTTCATTCAACATTAAATTGTTTTTCTTCGACCACATTATAACGTTTTTGTAGGTCTCAAGAGCTGTGATTTTTGCGGAGTCCATATCATTTTCAATAATTAATATATTAGTATCATCAGCATAACATGTACAATGAATGGCCGAGTTCTTGTTTAGGTACCCTACCAAGTCATTGGCAAAAGCTAAATACAAGAAGGGTCCTAGAATGGATCCCTGTGGTACTCCATCCTCAATATTTCTTTCAGTACTTAGAATTTTTCCAACTTTGACTACTTGTCTTCTCTTATATAAGTATGAGTTTAGTAAGGATAGGGGTATTCCTCTTACACCATATCTTGAGAGTTTGTCGAGCAGAAGATCATGGTTTACACAATCGAAGGCCCGTGATTAACATATTTATTTTCATTTTTTGCAGATTCGTGTTTGGGAGAGTGAGAGAGATTTCAGCACGGCCAATGATACGATAATACCTTTCGGAAATAAATTGGAGGGATACGTAAAGAATCTTTCTCCTGGAATGACTTACAAATTGAGAATTCTCGCATACTCGAACGGTGGTGATGGTCGAATGAGCTCGCCAGAGAGAGAATTCCAAATGGGTGCGTTGAAAAATTTTTAGATTTATGTATGATCGTGTTTGAAGTTCAATCGTTTCATAATAACTGGTTTTTATTTTCAGGCAAGCCGCAATACTTTCGCAGCACAGCTATGAATGTACAAACTAGTTTACTCACTTTGGCGCTAGCACTAGCAGTAAATTTTTTGCTGAGAGTGTCATGATATTGTTTTATTAGGTTTTAGTCTCGATTATATATATTTTTTATTTTTTTATACCGAGTGTGAATGATATTTCTCCGTGTTAGGCTTAAGGTGAAAGATCTGATTTTTTAAACAATTTTTCTGTTGATATTTCAACTCGAAGTGGTATTTACTCCGTCCAATTTATATTCGTTGTTTTTTTTCTGTATTTTATTACACTTTGAACGATGTAAGAGTACCTGTTATAGCAAACCAATCAAATATGTTTATTCGAAAATTTATAGAGAAAATTAATAGTTGAAAACTGAAGAGCAGCTTGGTATTGCAGATTCAATGTTGATATTTTTAATCCAGATGATTTTCATATTGGTAGGTAATAAAACACATATTTTTTATATCCTTGCATTATTTCATCTCCTTTTTCCTCATAATGGTACGAAGGCGTAGAAGGGCCAACAACAAATAACATTTGGAGTTCCACTTTGAACTGTAAATTGTCACTTTGAAGTGACAATTGTCACTTTGAACTGACAATTGTCACTTTGAACTGACAATTGTCAGTTTGAAGTGACATTTGTCACTTCTAAAAATATCTGGAATTGCCATTGAAGTGTCAATTGTCAATTTGAAGTGACAATTGTCACTTTGAACTGACAATTGTCAGTTTGAAGTGATTGCAATTGTCAGTTCAAAGTGGCAATTCAAAATGATTTTGTAAGTGACAATTGTCACTTCGAAGTGACAATTGTCAGGTCGAAGTGACAATTGTCAGTTCAAAGGGACAATTGTCACTTCAGAGTGACGACTGTCAGTTCAAAGTGGCAATTCCAAATGTTTCAAAAATATATTTTGTTTTTGGCCCTTCTACGCCTTCGTATAATGGAGCCCAGTCATATTCATTATAGAATTACCGGAATTTTATTTTTTCCTAAGAATTTTGGTTACTGGATCATACTCATCTAAACTTTATATACTTCCAAGGGTACTGCTAGGCTCCATACTTGGCTCCTTTTTCACAAGCTTTTATTTAACTTGCAATGTTTCTTTGTTTAGGTCAAATATTGCATGCTGAATTAGAACCACTTCTAGTCCGATTAACTTGAAATTTGGTAAGTGTTCATAGTTCCAGTGAAAATGCATTATAGGAAATTTTTGTTAAAAAAAATGGCGGACGAGATTTGGGTTTATCGTCCGATTCGATTCAAAATTGGTATGTGGGGTTTTTCGAGGTTGAAAATCATGAATTTTTTGTCAAGGCTCCAAGTTGGCGGACGATCTCTATGATTATGGTCCGATTCTGTTCAAAATTGGTATGTGGGGGGTTTTTCGTGGTTGGAGATTATTAATTTTTTGTCAAAATTCATACATTCAAGATGGCGGACGAATTTTGTGATTATGATCCGATTCTATTCCAAATTGGTATGTGGGGGTTTTCGGGGTCGGACGTTATTAATTTATTGTCAAAATTCAAGATGGCGGACGAGATTTGGGTTTAGGGTCCGTTTCTGTTCAAAATTGGTATGTGTGGGTTTTCCGGGTCGGAGATTATGAATTTTTTGTCAAAATTCATACATTGAAGATGGCGGACGAGTTTTGTAATTATTATCCGATTCTATTCAAAATTGGTATGTGGGGGTTTTCGGGGTCGGAGATTATGAATTTTTGTCAAAATTCATACATTCAAGATGGCGGACGAGTTTTGTAATTATTATCCGATTCTATTCAAAATTGGTATGTGGGGGTTTTCGGGGTCGGAGATTATGAATTTTTTGTCAAAATTCATACATTCAAGATGGCGGACGAGTTTTGTAATTATTCCGATTCTATTCAAAATTGGTATGTGGGGGTTTTGGGTCGGAGATTATGAATTTTTTGTCAAAACTCTTAAATTCAAAATGGCGGACGAGTTTTGTTATTATGGTCCGATTCTATTCAAAATTGGTATGTGGGGGTTTTCGGGGTCGGAAATTATGAATGTTTTGTCAAAATTCATACATCCAAGATGGCGGACGAGTTTTGTAATTATGATCCGATTCTATTCAAAATTGGTATGTGGGGGTTTTCGGGTCGGAGTTATAATTTTGTCAAAATTCAAGATGCGGACGAGATTTGGTTTATGGTCGATTCATTCAAAATTGGTATGTGGGGTTTCGGGGAAAATATGATTTTTGTCAAAATTCATACATTACAGTGGCACGATCTTATATTATGGTCGATTCTTTCAAAATGGTATGTGGGGTTTTGTCGGAGTTATGAATTTTGTCAAAATTCAATCAAGATGCGGACGAGTTTTGTTATGTCCATTCTATTCAAAATTGGTATGTGGGGTTTTGGGTGAGTATTGATTTGTCAAAATTCAAGATGGGGACAGATTTGGGTTAGGCCGATTCGTTCAAAATGGTATTGGGTTTCGGGTTGAAACATGATTTTGTCAAAATTCATATCAAATGGGGTCAAGTTGTGACTTCTATATTATGGTCGATTCTGTTCAAAATTGGTATGTGGGGTTTTGGTCGGAGTTATGATTTTTCAAAATTCATAATCAAGATGGCGGACGAGTTTTGTATTATATCCGATTCTATTCAAATTGGTATGTGGGGTTTCGGGCGAGTTATGATTTTGTCAAAATTCAAGATGGCGGACGAGATTGTTTTATGGTCGATTCATTCAAAATTGGTATGTGGGGTTTGGTGAAAATGATTTTGTCAAAATTCATAATCAAATGGACGGTTTTGATTATGGTCGATTCTTTCAAAATTGGTATGGGGGTTTGGTGGATTATAATTTTGTCAAAATTCAAAATGGCGGACGAGATGTGGGTTTATGGTCCGATTCGATTCAAAATTGGTATGTGGGGGGTTTCGGGGTTGAAAATCATGAATTTTTTGTCAAAATTCATTGAATCAAAATGGAGGCTCCAAGTTGGCTGACGATCTCTATGATTATGGTCCGATTCTGTTCAAAATTGGTATGTGGGGGGTTTCCCAGATAACACATGGAAATCCATCGGACATCCTTCATGAATTTTATGGATATACCATGGACATCCAATTATATCCAAAAGATATCTTATGGACATCCGATGGATGTCCAAAGTGGAACAACCTGTACATCCATAGAATATCCTTCAAGGATATCCTCCAGAGATGTCCATAAGATATCTTTCAAAGATATCCATAAGATATTTTTCAGGAATATCAGGAATATCCTTCAGGGATATTCAAAAGCTATCTGAAAGATTCCTTGAGAGATATTCTAAAGATATCCTTCGGGGATATCCATCGAAGATAAAATATAGTAATAGCAATCTGGAGGGAAATGAAATAATGGTATTGAACAAAAAAATGTATTAATAAACTCTGGTATCAAAAAAATTCTCATAAACTCCGGAGTTATCAACAAATGAAATGTATATGTAAACTCTAAAATAAAAACAGAATATTAAATGCAGAATAATGAAAAAAATTAAGTTGAAGAAAAAATAGAATGCTATTTTCTTCGTCCATCCGGGTGTTTCCTTTATTCTAGAAGTTGACAGATGCCATTCTTTGGCCCTTCTCAGCCAAGCCTAGATGGCTTCTTCAGTAGATTTTTCATTTTCTGTCGAATCACTGAGGTCGGCCGCTTCTGAAATGATATATTCACGGGTATAATTAACGTTGAAATTTACAAAAAAATACTGAGAAATATTATGCTTTCTTTTGAATTCGAATACTGATGATGATAATATATATACCACTGCCATAGTTTTTCTCTCTCTTTATTGGTATACTATGATATACATATATATATATATATATATATATATATATATAACATTTTTTACATAAACTTTTTTTGGAAATTTTGCATTCTCACTGAACTAGCAGTCTCTTATGAGACAATACAAATTATCAAATAAATTGAACAACTGAATGGGCTTTTCACCTAGTGATAATTCAGCCAGTTTCAGTTGTCCACTTTATTTTTTTTGCTCCATACCAGCTATATTTGGAGGCAACCATATTAGTGAGCACGGAAGGAAGGCATCGTTCCAGTCATATTTTTGAGATTTCATTTAGGTACCTAAAAAAAGAGTTCTAGAATAGAAAAACATACAACTTACCTACATAAGCTTTGAACTTCGATCCAGTTCCGAAAGATTCATTTTTTCAGTGCAATCAATAGGAAAATGTCCGAATCTACATCTTCATCACATGTCTACTGTTGTAGGCATTCATACCATTTTTAATCTGGGCACTGTGACATTTGAAAAACTCGTGTATTGTGGCAAATGTAACGAGGTGCTTTTCAGTATTTCTGAAAATATCGAAACTCAAACAGCAAACACATAAATGCATTGGAAATAATGGATTTATATATATTATATATATATATATATATTATATATATATATATAATTCCCTTTGGAAACAATCAATTGCTACAGATGAAAACCATTATGTCCAGACCAACAGGGTATCAAAAACGAAGGAAAATAGAAAAAAAACACGACTTGTTTGGATTCAGTGCTATGACTATGACCTTCCTCAACAAAATGACAGACGTCGCCAGTAATTATGCGTATAGTATGGCCAGGCTGTCGCAGACACATGTATATCTGTTCTGTGGTCGCAGAGGGTCCCCGCGACAACATATTTTTGAAAAAGTACAATTTGTGTATCTACAGAATATTTAAATCCAATTATGATTGCTTTGGAATTTCCCTGGACCCAAAAATTTTTCCAAAAAAATTAACATATTACGAGCATAAAAGAGCTCAGAAATTGACACAATAAAAATCAATCTTGCAATTTAAACTTATCCATATTTGCTCCGGATATCTTATGGCCATCCATATGATATCTTCTGAAGGATATCCATTTCAAATTCGTCGACGGATATCTTATGGATGTCCATTTCAAATCCAGGGATATCCCGACCAGAATTGGACATGAAATGTGATATCCTGTGTTATCTGGGTTTCAGGGTCGGACGTTATTAATTTATTGTCAAAATTCAAGATGGCGGCTCCAAGATGGTGGACGAGTTAATCTTGCAACAAGCTATCAAAAAATGACAGCAACAAGACTGAAATATGTAGGGAAGTCAACAGAAAATATAGGGAAGAGCTACAATCTATGAATACATATTATGATGAATTGGTCACTCACTGTAACAGTCTAAAACAACCTGGAGAATTATTAAGGACTTACAAAAAAACATCCCAATAAACATGAACTGATTTTAGTTGAAAACAATATTCAATATAAGGGTGATACTCACTTTATGAAACCTTGGTCTGAAGATTTCTCAATTGATACTAGTTTTCTCGAAAGTAATATTTCACTCAGTACATCAACTTTTTTTATGTCTTTCATCACTGAGAGGGAATTAATACAATTAATTGGTGAACTCAAAAACTCCAACTCGTACGGGACTGACCAAAATTAGGAAATTGCTGAAAAAATTCTGAATAAATATAATTCAATATCAGATGAACTTGTTTCTGAAAAATACTTTTATTTTCAAACTCTGCTTGTATTATTCACTAGGTATGCATTCATTTGTTGAACTTAATATACAGCTTACGAGTCCAGTCCGTTTGAACCGGATAGATAGATAGATGTTTATTAACTACGGTATATAAGGATACATTAGTAGCAAGTCAGTAGTACAGAGTGATAATAAAAACAGCAGATCTGCGCAAAGATCCTTTAGAACATTAGAAATAAAAGAGAAAAATATATATATATAAACAGTTAATGTACAACATTGAGTAAAATAGATCTGATACATAAACACACAAACGTACATACATACAGACTTAATAATAGGTACATATTAGAAATGTTATAGAAATTCAAGCACTGAGGTTAAGGCAACATATTCCTCTGTACTATAAAAACATTTTTTAATTAAATATTCCATGATTTGTTTTTTGAACATTGGCAAGGGTAAATTCCTGGTAGTGAACGGTAAGATATTGTAAAGGTTGACATCGAGTGAGTTCTTTGAGGATTTCTGTAAATTAAACCGGTAAGGTCTCAATAGATTAGCCCCACGGGTGTTATACTCGTGAAAATGGGAGTTGGTCGGAAAACCGTCTTTATGTTTATGTATTTCCAAGAGAGTATGGTATATGAAAATAGATGGTAATGGCATGATGCCCAAATTTATGAAGAGGGGCCTACATGAATCTCGGTAACCTGCATTCGAAATTGTTCTAATTGCGCGTTTTTGGAGCGTGAAAACTTTTGTAGCATTGGAGGAGTTGCCCCAGAGCAGAGTTCCATAGCTAGCATGGGAATGAAAAAATGCATAGTACGCCGAGAGAAGCGTTTCCAAGCTTACAAAGTTTCTCAATTGCCTGAGTAAGAAAATATATTTTGAGAGTTTCTGACTCAGTGCTTCTAATGAGGTGCCCAATTCAAACTGTCATCAAGTGTAATTCCCAATAAGTTGACGGTTTTTCCCACTGAGATGTTATGATTAGTTGAAAATATGATTTGGTGGGTTTTTCCTTTATTGAGTTTAAGTAGATTGGAGTTAAACCACAATTCAGCTTGTTTTTCGGCATGTGACATGGAGGCAAGCAGAGTCTGGCAGTTCTTGTCAGAGCATAAAATAGATGTGTCATCGGCATAGATGACACATTTGTAGGTTGTAGTTCATAGAAGAGGTCATTGATATAGACAATAAACAGAAGAGGCCCCAGAACGGATCCTTGGGAACACCAAATTCAATTGGCTGTAGATCAGATGTTCTGTTATTGCCCAGATCAACAAGCTGTTTTCTGTTCGTCAGATAGGATGAAAAGAGTGAGAGTGCCAGACCTCTAACTCCATATTCTTCCAGTTTATGTGACATATTAATATGAGAGACACAGTCGCACGCTTTACTCAAGTCACACAGTGTTGCAGAGCTGTGATGACCCTTTTCAAATCTCGACTATGTCCCTCACAACTCGTGCTACGCTTGAACAGTGGAGCATGATTTTCGGAAACCGTATTGGTCCGAGTTAAGAAGATTGTTCTCCTCAAAATAAAGTTCAAGCCGTTTTTTGAGAATAATTTCGAAAATTTTACCAAAAATGGGAACGATAGAAATGGGTCGATAGTTTTCAGCTTGATTTTGGTCACCTTTTTAAAACAGGGATGACTTTGCTGATTTTAAATTCATCAGGAAAAGATCCTTGCTGATACAAGTATTGAAGATAGACGTCAGTGGATCAACCAAATATGTACAGGTTTCTTTTATGATTTTGCTGTTTAGATTGTATACATCAAGGCAATAGGAGTTTTCAGCTCATGTATTTCATTAAAACTTCGGATGGAGTGATGGGTTCAAGAAAAAAGACCGGGTGAGGTAGGTTTGAGTTTATTGTCCAGTGATTTTAGAGAAAGGGTATTAGCATTGAGTGGGAGTTGACTTATTATGGTTTCGGCAATGGTGGTAAAGTATGAGTTGAATTGCTGTGGAGAGATCGCGTCGGATTTTACATGAGATGCTGGTTTACTTTTCAAAATTGATCAGCCGCCAGCTATCTCTGATTTTATTATCAGATTGGTTGATAAAATTATCGCATGATTTTTTTTAGATTCGATAATGGCCTTTTGATATTTATTGTTGATCATTTTGAAAGCTTGCTTATGAACGGGATCATTTGTTGCATCGCAAATTATCTTTACCACGTACCGTATCCCTTAATTTTCTCAGATCGTCATTGAACCACCTGAGAGGGTATTTGAGTGCAAATTCAGAGGATATTTTTTGAGAGGAAAATGTTCCTCTACTAGACGACAGTATAGGTTTAAGAGGAAATCCACCTTGTTTTTCGAGGAGTTTGACGAGTAGAATGTGTTCCAGTTAACTGTATGTACGAGGCTCGGAAGGCGAGTATTCCTGGCTGGTTATTTGCCTCCTGAAATACGGGGCACTTTTGTCTCTCGGAATTTTTAAGACTCAGTATCTGGGCGTAGTGGTCGGAAAGACAGGGATCGATTACGCCAGTCTGATAGCACGATTCATCTAAATTTGTTAAAATATTGTCAATGCAGCTGCTAGAGCCATTTACAATCCTAGTAAACTCAGCAATAGTTGAATGTAGGCCAAAGGAGTTTATTAGACAGATCAAATTACTGAGATCAGTGGATGTTCTCAGGAAATTGATATTGAAATCACCCAGTAGAATGATTTTTACAAATTTTTTCGAGATAGAGATCAGAAGTTCTTCTAATTTGTGAAAAAAAATGGTACAGTCATTTATACAAGCTGATCTATATATTATGATAACGGCAATTTTAGAAGTGCTGAGTTCAATGCCACACACTTCGATGTCACGCTCAATACAATAATCCCCTAAGTGAAGAGGTTTGAATTCAATGTTATCACGTACAAATATAGCTACACCACCGTGTATATGGTTGGCTCTACTGAAATATGTTGCCAAATTATAGCCAGGAATATTACAGAATTGTAGACAATCCTCATTTAACCAGTGCTCGAAAAAACAAAGAACACTAAATTTATTATTACAGTCTAGAAACATAGAAAGTTTGTCCAGTTTGTTGGAAAGTTTACGTACATTCAAATGAAAAATACTCACTTCGTCAGAATTAATTAATTTACAGATAACCAATTTGATTGTGCTTTTAGGGGTATTCAGCTCTCTATTGGTAAAGCAGAATAGATTCAACCCAACAATTTAATAAAATCATAATTGTGTTGGCCCACAATAGATTTTTTTTCATTCTTGTCTTAACATCCAAAACAATAATTAATGAAGTTTTGAATGATAATTATTGTATATTAAATATCCTCCTGATCCTTTTCACATTTAAAAATCAGGGGGACATAATGATAGAAATATGTATGGATACATCCAGTAGCAGTCATATCCAACACTTCAAGAGGGGAGGATTCTACTGGGGGATCTGTGGCAAAAAAATAGTCCTGGATTTTTATGGATACCTTATATCAAATTGTTAGTGTATGGTTCCTTTATTTTATTTGAAGGTAGTGTATGGAACATTTATTTCAAATTAAGGTAGTGTATGGGTCCTTTATTACAAATATAAGTATTGTATGAATCATTTATTGCAAAGGAAACTTGATCGTTCATTTCCTCCAGTAGGTACTATAAAAGTCCTTCATCATAAATATACGTAGTGTATGGATCCTTTATTTAATATGGAGGTAGTGTATGGACCCTTCATTCCAAATGATATATGGATGTTTCATTTCAAATATAGGTAGTGTATGGGATCATTTAGTTTAGTTTCAGTTGGAAGTGGGTCGTATCTCAAGAACGAAAAGAGTTAGAGTAATTTCGCAAACAGCATTCGATTCAGAATGGTTGATTTAGTATATGCTCATAATATCAAGACGATTCACAGAACAAAATATTTTTCTCGAGAAAATCGCACAAACGGGGATCTTTAATTTCTATGTAGGTAGTGTATGGATCCGTTATTTCAAATAAAGGTAGTGTATGGGTCCTTTATTTCAAATATAAGTAGTGTATGGATTAATAAAACTTTATCGACTGATATTTATCAAAATTTTAGGTATTTCAACCATTCTGCTAGGAATGGTAAATGTATATCTACTGATTTTGTTTAATGTTTATAGTTGTATAGATGTCTTGGTTGGAAATCAGGTTGTTTTCATTTTTTCTGTGGACATACTAGTCATTGGAGGTGAAACACTCCTTAAAATGACTAATTTTATCCTCGAAAATAGGCAACAGTTATTTTTATAGTAATTTGATTTATAAAACTTGCTTGAATCGCAATAATACTTTCTCTGAAATGAGGTTCCTATTAAGTATTCATTTAGGAATATTTTACAAAGTCTGATTCTGTTTATCCATTATTTTAAGAATATGACTTGAGCAAAATGATGATTTTAATTTCCCGAGTTTCCTAAATTAGTTTAATGGTATAACTCGACCATTGGTATGACGAAAAAGTTACACTACGTTTCACACTGGAATTGAATTTTGTCGAATTTTCCTCGTATAACCATTGATGGACTTGAATTAATGCCATTTTCTCTACCGCCATCTTCTATTGAGTAATTAAACTAAGAAACCCAAGTCAATAGACTTGAAATGGATGCTTCTCTCTACCGCCATCTTTTATCGAGTAGTCAAACTAAACTGAAAACGCGATGTCGAATGGACTTAAAATGGATGCTATTTTCTCTACCGCCAGCTTTTGTCGAATAGTCAAACTAGAAACACGCAAATGAATGGACTTAAAATGGATCTATTCTCTCTACCACCATCTTTTATCGAGTAGTCAAACTAAACTAGAATGGATGCTATTTTCTCTTCCGTCATCTTTTATCGACTAGTCAAACTAAACTGAAAGACAATTCTCAGAACAAAAATATTTCTCGAAAAAATCGCCCAAGGGGTTAACCCATGAAATTCACCAAAAAAACGAAATCGTCCTATTGCCTTCAGATTAAAGCAGAATGTAGAAATCATCATGGAGATTCCAAAAATATGTACTTCAGTAGTGTATGACCCTTCATTTCGAATTTAAATAATAAATGGATTTTTCATTCCAAATATAGGTAGTGTATGGGATCCTTTATTTCAGTTTCAGTTGGAAGTGGGTCGTATCTCAAGAACGAAAAGAGTTAGAGTAATTTCGCGAACGGCATTCGATTCAAAATGGTTGATTTAGTATATGCTCACAATTTCAAGACGATTCTCAGAAAAAAAATATTTCTAGAAAAAATCGCCCAAGGGGTTAACCCATGAAATTCACCAAAAAAACGAAATCGTCGTATTGCCTTCAGATTAAAGCAGAATGTAGAAAATATCATAGAGATTCCAAAATGTGTACTTCAGTAGTGTATAACCATTCATTTCAAATTTAAATAAATGGATTTTCATTTCAAATATAGTTAGTGTATGGGATCCTTTATTTCAGTTTCAGTTGGAAGTGGGTCGTATCTCAAGAACGAAAAGAGTTAGAGTAATTTCGCAAACGGCATTCGATTCAGAATGGTTGATTTAGTATATGCTCACAATTTCAAGACAATTCTCAGAAAAAAACAAATTTCTCGAAAGAATCGCCCAAGGGTTAACCCATGAAATTCACCAAAAAAATGAAATCGTCCTATCGCCTTCAGATTAAAGCAGAATGTAGAAAACATCATGGAGATTCCAAAATGTGTACTTCAGTAGTGTATGACCCTTCATTTCGAATTTAAATAATAAATGGATTTTTATTCCAAATATAGGTAGTGTATGGGATCCTTTATTTCAGTTTCAGTTGGAAGTGGGTCGTATCTCAAGAACGAAAAGAGTTAGAGTAATTTCGCGAACGGCATTCGATTCAGAATGGTTGATTTAGTATTGCTCACAATTTCAAGACATTCTCAGAAAAAATATTTCTGAAAAAATCGCAGCCATGAAATTCACCAAAACGAAATCGTCCTATTGCCTTAGATAAAGAGATTGTAGAAATCTCATGGAGATTCCAAAATATGTACTTCAGTAGTGTATGACCCTTCATTATTTAAATAATAATGGATTTCATCAAAGGTAGTGTATGATCTTTATTAGTCAGTTGGAGTGTCATTAAGACAAAGTAGATAATTTCGAACGATGATTCAGAATGTTGATTTAGTATTCCAATTTCAAGACATCCAGAAAAATTCGAAATCGCAGGTTACCCATGAAATTCACCAAACGAATCGTCCTATCCTTCAGATTAAAGCGATGTAGAATCTGGAGATTCCAAATTACTTCAGTAGGTATGACCCTTCATTTCATTAATAATAAATGGATTTCATTAAAAAGTAGTGTAGGATCCTATTTTAGTTTCAGTTGGAATGTCGTATCAAGAACAAAAGAGTTAGAGTAATTTCAAACGGCATTGATCAGAATGGTTGATTTAGTATGCTCACAATTTCAAATTCTCAGAAAAAATTCGAAATCCGGTTAACAGAATACCAAACGAAATGTCTATGCTTCAGATTAAGCGATGTGAAATTCATGATAAATTATGTTTGCCATTTCATTAATAAAATGGATTTTCATTTCAAATATAGGTAGTGTATGGGATCCTTTTTTTAGTTTCAGTTGGAGTGGTCGTATTCAAGAACGAAAAGAGTTAGAGTAATTTCAAACGGCATTCATTCAGAATGGTTGATTTAGTATTGCTCACAATTTCAAGACAATTCTCAGAAAAAATATTCTCGAAAATCGCCCAAGGGTTAACCCATGAATTCACCAAAAGAAATCGTCCATGCCTTAGATTAAAGCGATGTGAAATCTCATGGAGATTCCAAAATATGTACTTCAGAGTGTATGACCCTTCATTTCAATTAAATAATAAATGGATTTTCATTAAATAGGTAGTGTATGGATCCTTTATTTAGTTTCAGTTGAAGTGGGTGTATCTAAGAACGAAAGGTTAGAGTAATTTCGAAACGCATTCGATTCAGAATGGTTGATTTAGTATATCTCCAATTTCAAGACATTCTCAGAAAAATATTTTCGAAAATCCAAGGTTAACCCATGAAATTCACCAAAACGAAATCGTCCATTGCCTTCAATTAAGGATGTAGAAATATCATGGAGATTCCAAAATATGTATTCAGAGTGTATGACCTTCATTTTTTAAATAATAAATGGATTTCATCAATAGGTAGTGATGACTTTATTTCAGTTGGAAGGGGTCGTATCTAAGAACGAAAGAGTAGATAATTTCAAACGGATTGATTCAGAATGGTTGATTTAGTATATGCTACAATTTCAAGACATTCTCAGAAAAATATTCGAAAATCGCAGGTTAACCCATGAAATTCACCAAAACGAATCGTCATTGCTTGTTAAAGATGTAGAAATCTCATGGAGATTCCAAAAATATGTACTTCAGAGGTATGACCTTCATTTCTAATTTAAATAATAAATGGATTTTCATTCAAATATAGGTAGTGTATGGATCCTTTATTTTAGTTTCAGTTGGAAGTGGGTCGTATCTCAAGAACGAAAAGAGTTAGAGTAATTTCGCAAACGGCATTCATTCAGAATGGTTGATTTAGTATATGCTCACAATTTCAAGACGATTCTCAGAAAAAAAATATTTCTCGAAAAAATCGCCCAAGGGTTAACCCATGAAATTCACCAAAAAACGAAATCGTCCTATTGCCTTCAGATTAAAGCAGAATGTAGAAATCATCATGGAGATTCCAAAAATATGTACTTCAGTAGTGTATGACCCTTCATTTCTAATTTAAATAATAAATGGATTTTTCATTTCAAATATAGGTAGTGTATGGGATCCTTTATTTTAGTTTCAGTTGGAATGGGTCGTATCTCAAGAACAAAAGAGTTAGAGTAATTTCGCAAACGGCATTCGATTCAGAATGGTTGATTTAGTATATGCTCAATTTCAAGACATTCTCAGAAAAATATTCGAAAAATCGCCAATTAACCCATGAATTCCCAAAACGAAATCGTCCTATGCCTCAGATTAAGCAGAATGTAGAAAAATCATGAGATTCCAAAGTATTAGTAGTGTATGACCTTCATCAATTAAATAATAAATGGATTTTTCAAAATAGGTAGTATGGATCCTATTTATCAGTTGAAGGTCGATCTCAAGAACGAAAGAGTAGTAATTTGAACGGATCATCAAATGGTTGATTTAGTATATGCTACCAAGACGATTCCAGAAAAATATTTCAGAAATGCAAGGTTAACCCATGAAATTACCAAAACGAAATCGTCTATTGCCTTGATTAAAGCGATGTAGAAATCAGAGATTCCAAAAATTGATCTAGTAGTGATACTTCATTCAATTTCAAACGGCATTCGATTCAGAATGGTTGATTTAGTATATGCTCACAATTTCAAGACAATTCTCAGAAAAAAAATATTTTCGAAAAAATCGCCCAAGGGGTTAACCCATGAAATTCACCAAAAAAACGAAATCGTCCTATTGCCTTCAGATTAAAGCGGATTGTAGAAATCTTCATGGAGATTCCAAAAATATGTACTTCAGTAGTGTATGACCCTTCATTTCTGATTTAAATAATAAATGGATTTTTCATTCCAAATATAGGTAGTGTATGGGATCCATTATTTCAGTTTCAGTTGGAAGTGGGTCGTATCTTAAGAACGAAAAGAGTAAGAGTAATTTCGCAAACGGCATTCGATTCAGAATGGTTGTTTAATATATGCTCACAATTTCAAGACAATTCTCAGAAAAAAACAAATTTCTCGAAAGAATCGCCAAGGGGTTAACCCATGAAATTCACCAAAAAAACGAAATCGTCCTATCGCCTTCAGATTAAAGCAGAATGTAGAAAACATCATGGAGATTCCAAAAATGTGTACTTCAGTAGTGTATGACCCTTCATTTCGAATTTAAATAATAAATGGATTTTCATTCCAAATATAGGTAGTGTATGGGATCCTTTATTTCAGTTTCAGTTGGAAGTGGGTCGTATCTCAAGAACGAAAAGAGTTAGAGTAATTTCGCGAACGGCATTCGATTCAGAATGGTTGATTTAGTATATGCTCACAATTTCAAGACGATTCTCAGAAAAAAAATATTTCTAGAAAAATCGCCCAAGAGGAAATTCACCAAAAAACGAAATCGTCCTATTGCCTTCAGATTAAAGCAGAATGTAGTAATCATCATGGAGATTCCAAAATTCCACTTCAGTAGTGTATGACCCTTCATTTCTAATTTAAATAATAAATGGATTCTTCATTTCAAATATAGGTAATGTATGGGATCCTTTATTTTAGTTTTAGTTGGAAGTGGGTCGTATCTCAAGAACAAAAAGAATTAGAGTAATTTCGCAAACAGCATTCGATTCAGAATGGAGAATGGTTGATTCAGTATATGCTCATCATTTCAAGACGATTCGCAGAAAAAAATATTTTTTTCGGGAAAATCGCACAAACGGGGATCTTTTATTTCTATGTAGGTAGATGTTTCGTTTATTTTTAGTTTAGAGATGTCTTTAAGAAATGTATAGCTACTGATTTTGTTTAATGTTTATAGTTGTATAGATGTCTTGGTTGAAAATCAGGTTGTTTTCATTTTTTCTGTGGACATACTAGTCATTGGAGGTGAAACACTCCTTAAAATGACTAATTTTATCCTCGAAAATAGGCAACAGTTATTTTTATAGTAATTTGATTTATAAAACTTGCTTGAATCGCAATAATACTTTCTCTGAAATGAGGTTCCTATTAAGTATTCATTTAGGAATATTTTACAAAGTCTGATTCTGTTTATCCATTATTTTAAGAATATCACTTGAGCAAAATGATGATTTTAATTTCCCGAGTTTCCTAAATTAGTTTAATGGTATAACTCGACCATAATTGGTATGACGAAAAAGTTACACTACCTTTCACACTGGAATTGAATTTTGTCGATTGAAGATAATGGACATCTACGTAAAACTAAGTCTACATGGACTTAATATGCATTTTCTCTACCGCCACTTTTGAGTAATAGAAAACAATGAATGACTAAATGGATGCTATTCTCTCTACCGCCATCTTTTATCGAGTAGTCAAACTAAACTGAAAACGCGATGTCGAATGGACTTAAAATGGATGCTATTTTCTCTACCGACCTCTTCTATCGAGTAGTCAAACTAAACTAGAAACATGATGCCGAATGGACTTAAGATGGATGCTGTTCTCTCTACCACCATCTTCTATCGAGTAGTCAAACTAAACTAGAAACATAATGCCGAAAGGACTTAAGATGGATGCTATTTTCTCTTCCGTCATCTTTTATCGAATAGTCGAACTAAACTGAAAACTCCGAACTCTAATCATTGTCTGAAGATATTTTGACAATGCCCTACTGTATTTCAAATTTAGCTAGTGCGGTATTAAATGAAATGAAATTGATGCAGGAACTTATCCAGAATATACCTACAGGGATATTTTTCAGCTACTTACTTAAAAATGACCAAAACACAATAATAGGATGTCAGATTTATGTTTTTTCCAGTTTTTAGGAATTTTTGGGACTCGAAGTTGGAAGTAGGGCGTATCTCGAGAACGAAAAGTAATTTCGCAAACGGCATTCGATTCAGAATGGTTGATTTAGTATATGCTCACAATTTCAAGACATTTCTCAGAAAAAAATCTCGAAGAAATCGTCCAAGGGGTTAACCCATTAAATTCACCAAAAAAAGCGAAATCGTCCTATTGCCTTCAGATTGAAGCAGAATGTAAAAATCGTCATGGAGATTCCAATAATATGTACTTCTGTAGTGTATGACCCTTCAATTCTAATTTAAAAAATAAATGGATTTTTCATTTCAAATATAGGTAATGTATGGGATCCTTTATTTTAGTTTCAGTTGGAAGTGGGTCGTATGTCAAGAACGAAAAGAGTTAGAGTAATTTAGCAAACGGCATTCGATTCAGAATGGTTGATTTAGAAGCCCCAATTTCAAAAAATTCTAGAGAAAAAATTTTGAAAAAAACCCCCATTAAAAAATTCCCAATTTTTTCTACCGCCACTTCTACGAGAATTAAAATAGAAACCCGTCAATGATTAAATTGATTTTCTCTACCGCCATCTTTTTTACAGAGTCAAACTAAAAAACACCGAATTGAATGGACTTAAAATTGATGCAATTTTCACCCCCGCTTTTTCGAATACCAAACTAGAAACACGTAAAAATGGACTTAAAAAGGATGCATTCTATCTACCACCCTCTTTATCGAGAGTCAAAAAACTAGAAACGTGATGCCGTATAAAAAGGATGCTATTTTCCTCTTTATCGAATAGTCAAACTAAACCAAAACCCGAACTCTAATCATTATCTGAAGATATTTTGAAACCCAATGATTTCCCAAAATTTGAGTGCCATTGTTTAAAATGGAATTGATGCAGGAACTTTTCCAGAATATACCTACAGGGGTATTTTTCATACTTTTTTTAAAAGACCAAAAAAAAATAATAGGAGCAGATTTAGTTTTTCCGGTTTTTTTGAATTTTGGACCTCAAAAAGTAGGGGGATCTCGAGAACGAAAAAAGTTGAGTAATGCCCAAAAAGGCATTCGACAGATTGGTTGATTTTTGTATATGTCATAATTTCAAGACGTTTTCAGAAAAAAAAATATTTTTCGAAAAAACGCCCAAGTTTAACCCCTGAATTCAAAAAAAACGAAATCGTCCAGCCCTTTAGATGAAAGCAGAATGACAAAACACCCTGGGGATTCAAAAATGTGTATTTAGTAGTTATGACCCTTCATTCAAATTTAAATAATGAATGGATTTTTCATTCCAAATATTTTGTGTATGGGGTCCTTCATTTTATTTTAGTTGGGAAATGGGGCGTATCTCAAGAACGAAAAGAGTTAGAGTAATTTCGCAAAAGGATCGAATCAGAATGGTTGATTTAGTATATCTACAATTTGACAATTT